>JAVIAB010000092.1:134011705-134204205 GCA_032433765.1 Megaustenia siamemsis
TGTGTGTGTGTGTGTGTGTGTGTGTGTGTGAATAAGCAGTTTGTGCTGTATAAATAATGTCTCTGTGTGTTGAGGGATGTATGCGTGTGTGTATATGTAGTGGGAATTCCTGATAGTGAGTGAATAGTTTGAAAAATGTGGGTGAGTGGGATCTAGTGAGTGAGTGATGTATGCGGACGAATTGTTTCACCTGACATTGTCCACTTTAGTCATTTTGTTAAACTTCAATCCCACAAAATCCACTTCAGTTAGGTTGTTTACACTGTAATCATACTGTAACTCTAAAAGTGCACCATTTCCACTACAATCATATTGTTAAATATATAATAATCATCATATGCTATACCGGTTGGCGTAGACGATCATGTTCTTCCACAATTTTCTATCCACAGTACATCGTTTTAATTCTGTTGTTGAGCGTTTTCCACATCATTGAAACCAAGGTATCCAGTAGCTTCTCTATTTGTTGTCCGCGATCTCTCTTTTCCTTTATTTTCCCAGTCGTAACCAAGTATTCCAACTTTTCTCATCTCATGATGTGCCAAAAAATGTCGATCGTTTCTTACTGATGCCTCTTTGGGGTTCCTTTTTGTGTTGGCTTCTCTGCGAATTTCCTCGTTGGTCTTTTTAGCTGTCCAGGGAACTCTCAGCATTCTTCTAAGAAATTCCATCTCTGTGGCCTTTAATCGTTTTCTCATTTGTTTGTCTATTGTCCATGATTCACTTCTATAGGTCAGAACTGGCTCTATATAGCACCGATGAACTCTTTCACTTCTATTGTTATAGACCTGTTGCACACGACGATTTTCATTTTCCGAAAAAAAAGCTATTCGACTTTATATTATATTATTGCGCCCAAATATATGACGCTCTGCACTTGTTTTAAATTTGTCCCGATGATATAGCATGATGGTGATCATTGTTTCTTCGATATGACAATTGCTTCTGTTTACTTACTATTCAAACTGAGACCTTTCTTGTTGTTTTCTTTTACTATTGTGTCTTTCATTTCTTGCAGTTCATTCTCCATCCCTGATATTAAGACTGCGTCATCCGCATATCGCAAATTGTTTAATGTTGTGACCATTTACTCAAATTCCTTTTTTGTCTACTATTAATCTCATAATATTTTCGCTGTGAAGTGAGAACAAATCCGGCGACAGAACACAGCCTTGTCTGACTCCTTGTTTTATATATTGTAATTGTACTATAAGGCTCTAATTCTTATGGCTGCTGTTTGTTGCTAATACATTTTTAAAAAATGATTCTCACATCTTAATAAAAAAACTACACAAAAACATGTATTAGCAACAAAAAATCTATAAGCTTTTTTCTACTACAATCGCATTGTTAGATCTATAAGCGTGTTATTTCTATACAACCATATTGTTAGATCTATAAGCGTGTTATTTCTATACAACCATATTGTTAGATCTATAAGCGTGTTATTTCTATAAAACCATATTGTTAGGTCTATAAGCGTGTTATTTCTATAAAACCATATTGTTAGATCTATAAGCGTGTTATTTCTATACAACCATATTGTTAGATCTATAAGCGTGTTATTTCTATAAAACCATATTGTTAGATCTATAAGCGTGTTATTTCTATACAACCATATTGTTAGATCTATAAGCCTGTTATTTCTACTACAATCATATTGTTAGATCTATAAGCGTGTTATTTCTATGCAACCATATTGTTAGATCTATAAGCCTGTTATTTCTACTACAATCATATTATTAGATCTATAAGCGTGTTATTTCTACTACAATCATATTGTTAGATCTATAAGCGTGTTATTTCTACTACAATCATATTGTTAGATCTATAAGCGTGTTATTTCTACTACAATCATATTGTTAGATCTATAAGCGTGTTATTTCTATACAATCACATTGTTAGATCTACAAGCATGTTATATTACTAAAATGACGTTTCTTGCACTTATCTTATTTTATAAATTATCATCATCAGGCTCTTGCTGGCGCTGGCGATCATGTTTTCCTCAACTTTAAATCCCTGTAGTTGAAATAAAAATGAAAATCATATAGGGCCGCAGAAAAATGTGTTGTTTTTCAGCTTCGTGGATTAAAAAAAATTTGTGTTTTATTTTATTCCAACAGATGTCTATCATTTCTGTTCTTGAAGTCTTACAAGAAAAAAATCTTCTTAATTGTTTGGTAACTTGTCTCGCTTTTTTTCTCTCCATATTTTAGTCCATTTTTTAGTTCTCACAATAAATTCTAGCTATTATGATTGTTTCCTTCTGACTTTGTTGATAAAGCTACTTCTTGTTTGTTCTTTATTAGAATGTCTTGCTACTCTGAAATTGCTCATGTTTTATGTTTTTCTCGGCATGTCTGTGGTCTTCAACGATTTTATGATTGTCCACTTCCATATATCAAAAACAAAGAACATTTGTTAACAATCTACATTGTCAAAAATATGTTTCGTACCTTACATTTAAAATAAAATAATTGATTGCTTTCTCACTGCAAATTGTAAACGAATGTGCATAAAGGTTTTTATTTGCCTCCTCCAGCCTGCCTGTCCCTTGGCTCATGTATAGCGCCGTCAACTCTGGAGATGCATATCTCGTGGTCAGCAAAGGCATGCTGTGCTCCATCTTCCTCCTGTTCCTCATGCTCGTCGCAGTCATAGGCAGCATCGCAGCATCTGGATGGAAGATGAACAAAGCCCTTGGCGTTGCCATGCTGGTCCTGTACTTGGTCTTCATGACACTGGCCGTGCTTCTGGAGTATGAGATTATTGTGTGTCCAGCCACTTGAAGCGTGTTTCCAAGAGTCAAGAAGGGGACGTTAGCTTGTTAGATTTTCCAGTTCTCTTATTAATGTTGGTATGTTTGTTTTAATTGATTGTAAAGACTGACACTGTAAGCACATAATCTGCCAGTTGTGTGAATGTATTTGCTGTGAGTAGTTTTATTAACTCGAGTAGCACAGTTAGAATTAATTAGTTACTTGATAGTTATTAGTTTTCAACAATTTGTCCACGCAAGTATTATACAATGTATGTTGAATGTTTAACGTACAAAACAAACTGCAGCGTATTTAGATAGTAAGCAGCAAAAGGAGATGTAGAAATCGATCTAATGGGTGAATTGTGGATAGTAATATAATGAGAGGAGGCCCAAAAACGTAAAACTATCAACAGAAAAATTCAGTTCTGGGTTTAAAAGTACTGCAAGGTCCACAAGAATGTCCCATCCGAAGTGCAAAAGTTTGTTTCTTATTGTTGTCATTCATCACAGTGACCACGGCCGCCTATCTTCGCTGTGTAATATCAGTTAATATTGTTTGTTCCCAAAGCCCTCCCCCCCCCCCCCCCGTGAGCCCCCAGACATACACTAGAAATGGTAATATGTGTCGAAAAGATGGTTCCCAAAGCCCCCGCCCCCTTGAGCCCCCAGACATATACCAGAAATGGTAATACGTGTCGTAAAGAAAGTTCCCAAAGCCCTCATGTTTAACAACATACATCCCACCTCCCTCCATTCCACAATAAAGACACAAGTCTTGTCGTTCTTCAAGAAAAATATGGGCACCAACATAATTTCCTTATACGTCATGCTCTAGGCGTGTGTTCTTTCTGATTTCTTTGTTCACAACATTGACGGTGTGACGTATCAACACATCAATCAGGGACATAGGTGGCCAATCGATTTATATTTTTTCCTGGGTGTTTAGCGTTTCCTAATTCTAAACGACAAGTAGCTTACCCCTTTACATTGGACTTTATATAACCGGGTGAACTCCTACCGTTAACACTTGCTTTTTGAGGAAAAAATTATTTCTAAACACTTTCTTGATCCGATGCAGTAATTTAACTCTATTGAACACATTAAAATTTCCAATCGTACCCCTTTTTTCTTAGAATGCAGTCAAACAGACAGTGCCAGAATGCTCTAAATGTTTCGTCGAAAAATGTTTATTATGAATGAAACAGTTTCAGTAAAAAAAACATTGTTAAAACTGGAAACTATATCTCTGGATGAGGAAGGAAACAATGGTTGTTAAAAAACTGTGAGCTACTAAGATTTTTAAAAAGCTGCTGCTGTTAAACTCAGACTTCAGAACTATCGACTTCACAATTATTGTGTAGCATGAAGGATGGGAAGAGGGCACCTTCCTCGACGCCATATTCTAAGAGACGCAAATTTTCACACGAAAAAAAAAGCAGAAAGTTGCACCAATAGCACGTTTTTTAAAAATAAATAAGCAATCAGTTTAGGGTACACTATATTTGCTTTACCCGAAGTTGTCAGATCTAATGATTCACATATTACTATAGCATAAGCTACGTGATTGCTTTATAGGAAAGTAGAGAAACATTGCTAAACATGGCCAACTGAGTGGTGTTGTGAGCAGGAATACAAAAATGCTAACGTCTAACTTCCCAACTTGTCTATCAAAGTGTTACACTGGTGGTGTTGAGAACAATATCTAAGTGTTACATTGGTGGTGTAGAGAAAATATCTTATTGTTACACTAGTGGTGTTGAGAAAGATATCTAAGAGTTACACTGGTGATGTTGAGAAAGATATCTTAATGTTACATTGGTGGTGTTGAGAAAGATATTTAAGTGTTGCATTGGTGGTGTAGAGAAACATATCTTATTGTTACACTAGTGTTGTTGAGAAAGATATTTAAATGTTACATTTTGGTGTTGAGAAAGATATCTAAGAGTTACACTGGTGATGTTGAGAAAGATATCTTAATGTTACACTAGTGGTGTTGAGAAAGAAGAACCTCTCTCATAACAAATTAAATGATATCATAACAATTCATATTTGAATTGTTAATATGAGCCTCCACAAACTATGAACGGTTGTAAAATTATTTAAAATACTTGATGAGGTGAATGGCTAGAACAGTTGATGAGTGCATTACACATTTGGTTGCAATTGTACGAGATTAATTAGAAGTAAAGTTAATTACCACTAGTCGTTATTGTGTGTGCTTGTTAGATTTAATGTTATGAATAAATATTAATATCAAATATGCGTTTTCAGCGTTGTGAAAAATGATAAAGATAACAAGATAGAAGCATATACTTACATTGTTATACAAGCATTATACTCGCGCATCGGTAAGAGATGAGCCGCGATAGCTCTGTGGTTAGTGAACTGGACTACAAAGGACAAGAGGTAGGGTTCGATCCCAACCCGCGTCCGGTTCAGCCAGTCTTTAATGGGTACCGGATTTTTCTGGGAAAGTAAAGCGGCACGGGCGTAATACCGACCACATTACCCCGAAATCATGTGCTGAAGGTCTGTAAAAATTATGGTCACTAACACCATATTCCCTATACGCCACTTGGCGTGACGGGGGCTCTTTACTTTTTTTTTTTAAATATCGGTAAGAGATGTAAGTACTTTGAATCCATGATGACTGCAGCTATATACCTTTGGTCAAAGTATTGCAGAATATGTTAAAATCCGTAACCACCTTAGCTAATGTAATTAACAAATAAAGTATAGTTTCATTTATCTGTCAGATCTGTAATATTTAAGTGTATAATTACTGCGAGGTCTGATAGAGTCGTCACTAATATGACGAGGCTAACAAGCATGTCCAACTTTCACTTGAGACATGTTTTGATCACAAACTGCAATGCTGCAAGATCAGAGTCCAAACTCGTCATAACTTCATAGCCATGTTGTTCCTTCTGAAGAAGAAGATGATGATGCATGGAAGAAGCTGTCACTCATCAAGATACTTCTGCCACTTTAAAGCGATTTCCTATAGACAGACTTTGAGCGGAACTACAGCCTCTGAAACTACGAAGAATACTTAGATGGTATTAATGGTATCCAAAGTAAGAACATCGTTTCACCTCAAACACAACCAGTGAACAGTGTGACCTCAATGAGGTTTCTGAGGAAGTCCTTCACTTCCAGCATGTAATATCGTTGCATGGTTTGGGTTAGATGAAGTTTCGCTGGCAGCATCACAGGAACACTATGTTACTGTAGACATGAGTTAAATCAGGTCCATTTGCAAGTAAGGTTACTGCTTATTGGGAGAGACAGAAAAAATAGAGAGAGAGAGAGAGAGAGAGGTAAGGTTCCTGCTTATTGGGGAGAGACAGAACAAATAGAGAGAGAGAGAGAGAGGTAAGGTTCCTGCATGTTAGGGAGAGACAGAACAAATAGAGAGAGAGAGGTAAGGTTCCTGCTTGTTAGGGAGAGACAGAACAAATAGAGAGAGAGGTAAGGTTCCTGCTTATTGCGGAGAGACAGAACAAATAGAGAGAGAGGTAAGGTTCCAGCTTATTGGGGAGAGACAGAACAAATAGAGAGAGAGAGGTAAGGTTGCTGCTTATTGGGGAGAGACAGAACAAATAGAGAGAGAGAGAGAGAGATAAGGTTTCTGCTTAATGGAGGGAGACCGAACAAATAGAGAGAGAGAGAGAGCGGTAAGGTTCCTGCTTATTGGGGAGAAACAGAACAAATAGAGAGAGAGAGAGAGAGAGAGAGAAGGTTTCTGCTTAAAGGAGGGAGACAGAACAAAGAGAGAGAGAGAGAAAGGTAAGGTTCCTGCTTATTGGGGAGAGACAGAGCAAATATATAGAGAGAGAGATAAGGTTTCTGCTTAATGGAGGGAGACAGAACAAATAGAGAGAGAGAGAGAGAGAGAGCGGTAAGGTTCCTGATTATTGGGGAGAGACAGAACAAATAGAGAGAGAGAGATAAGGTTTCTGCTTAATGGAGGGAGACAGAACAAAGAGAGAGAGAGAGATAAGGTTTCTGCTTATTGGGGAGAGACAGAACAAAGAGAGAGAGAGGTAAGGTTTCTGCTTAATGGAGGGAGACAGAACAAAGAGAGAGAGATAAGGTTTCTGCTTTTTGGGGAGAGACAGAACAAAGAGAGAGAGAGGTAAGGTTTCTGCTTAATGGAGGGAGACAGAACAAAAAGAGAGAGATAAGGTTTCTGCTTATTGGAGGGAGACAGAACAAAGAGAGAGAGATAAGGTTTCTGCTTATTGGAGGGAGACAGAACAAATAGAGAGAGAGAGAGCGAGGTAAGGTTCCTGCTTATTGGGGAGAGACAGAACAAATAGAGAGAGAGAGAGAGATGAGGTTTTTGCTTAATGGAGGGAGGAAGAACAAATAGAGAGAGAGAGAGAGAGAGAGAGAGAGAGTAAAGTTCCTGCTTATTGGGGAGGTACGGAACAAATAGAGAGAGAGAGAGAGAGAGCGGAGAGCGGTAAGGTTCCTGCTTATTGGGGAGAAACAGAACAAATAGAGAGAGAGATAAAGTTTCTGCTTAATAGAGGGGACAGAACAGAAAGAGAGAGAGAGAGAGAGAGAGAGAGAGAGAGAGAGGTAAGGTCCCTGCTTATTGGGAAGAGACAGAACAAAGAGAGAGAGAGATAATGTTTCTGCTTAATGGAGGGAGACAGAACAAAGAGAGAGAGAAAAGGTTTCTGCTTATTGGAGGGAGACAGAACAAAGAGGGAGAAAGAGAGAGAGGTAAGGTTCCTGCTTATTGGGAGAGACAGAACAAAGAGAGAGAGAGTGAGAGGTAAGGTTCCTGCTTTTTGGGGAGAGACATAACGAAGAGAGAGAGATAGAGGTAAGGTTCCTGCCTATTGGGGAGAGACAGAACAAATAGAGAGAGAGAGAGGTAAGGTTCCTGCTTATTGGAGAGAGAGAACAAAGAGAGAGAGAGATAGAGGTAAGGTTCCTGCTTATTGGAGAGAGACAGAACAAAGAGAGAGATAGAGTGAGCAAGAGGGCGAGGTAAGGTTCCTGCTTATTGGAGAGAGACAGAACAAAGAGAGAGAGAAAGAGGTAAGGTTCCTGCTTATTGGAGAGAGACAGAACAAAGGAGAGAGAGAGAGAGAGAGAGAGAGAGGTAAGGTTCCTGCTTATTGGAGAGAGACAGAATAAAGAGAGTGATAGAGTGAGCAAGAGAGCGAGGTAAGATTCCTGCTTATTGGAGAGAGACAGAACAAAGAGAGAGAGAAAGAGGTAAGGTTCCTGCTTATTGGAGAGAGACAGAACAAAGAGAGAGAGAGAGAGAGAGAGAGAGAGCGAGGTAAGGTTCCTGCTTATTGGAGAGAGACAGAACAAAGAGAGAGGGATAGAGTTAGCGAGAGAGCGAGGTAAGGTTCCTGCTTATTCGATAGAGACAGAACAAAGAGAGAGAGATAGAGTGAGCGAGAGAGCGAGGTAAGGTTCCTACTTATTGGGGAGAGACAGAACAAAGAGAGAGAGGTAAGTTTTCTGCGTATTGGAGAGAGACAGAACAGAGAGAGAAAGAGAGAGGTAAGGTTCCTGCTAATTTAGGGAGACAGAACAAAAAGAGAGAAAGAGATAAGGTTCTTCTTAATGGAGGGAGACAGAATAAATAGAGAGAGCGAGAAAGAGAGAGAGTGAGGTAAGGTTCCTGCTTAATAGAGGGAAACAGAACAAATAGAGAGAGAGAGAGGCAAGTTTCCTGCTTAATAGAGGGAGACAGAATAAATAGATAGAGAGAGAGAGAGAGAGGTAAGGTTCCTGCTTAATGGAGGGAGACAGAATAAATAGAGAGAGGGAGAGAAAGAGAGAGGTAAGGTTCCTGCTTAATGGAGGGAGACAGAATAAATAGAGAGAGAGAGAGGTAAGGTTCCTGCTTAATGGAGGGAGACAGAATAAATAGAGAGAGAGAGAGATAGAGAGAGAGAGAGAGGTAAGGTTCCTGCTTAATGGAGGGAGACAGAATAAATAGAGAGAGAGAGAGAGAGGTAAGGTTCCTGCTTAATGGAGGGAGGCAGAATAAATAGATAGAGAGAGAGAGGTAAGGTTCCTGCTTAATGGATATAGACAGAATAAATAGATAGAGAAAGAGAGCGCGAGAGAGAGAGAGAGAGAGGTAATGTTCCTGTTTAATGGAGGGAGACAGAATAAATAGAGAGAGAGAGAGAGGTAAGGTTCCTGCTTAATGGAGTGAGACAGAATAAATAGAGAGAGAGAGGTAAGGTTCCTGCTTAATGGAGGGAGACAGAATAAATAGAGAGAGAGGGGTAAGGTTAATGCTTAATGGAGGGAGACAGAACAAATAGAGAGAGAGAGAGACGTAAGGTTCCTGCTTAATGGAGGGAGGCAGAACAAATAGAGAGAGAGGTAAGGTTCCTGCTTAATGGAGGGAGGCAGAATAAATAGAGAGAGAGAGAGGTAAGGTTCCTGCTTAATGGAGGGAGGCAGAATAAATAGAGAGAGAGAGAGAGAGGTAAGGTTCCTGCTTAATGGAGGGAGACAGAATAAATAGAGAGAGAGAGGTAAGGTTCCTGCTTAATGGAGGGAGGCAGAACAAATAGAGAGAGAGAGCGCGAGCGAGAGAGAGAGAGATAGAGAAAGGTAAGGTTAATGCTTAATGGAGGGAGACAGAATAAATAGAGAGAGAGAGCGCGAGCGAGAGAAGTAAGGTTCCTGCTTAATAGAGGGAGACAGAACAAATAGAGAGAGAAAGAGAGCGCGAGAGAGAGAGAGAGAGAGAGAAAGGTAAGGTTCCTGCTTAATGGAGGGGGACAGAACAAATAGAGTGAGAGAGAGAGAGAGAGAGCGAGGGCGAGAAAGAGAGGTATGGTTCTTGCTTAATGGAGGGAGACAGAACAAAGAGATAGAGAGAGAGCGAGCGAGAGAGAGAGAGACATTTTTTTAATGTTCACATACAGTATGGTTCGGTGATAACCCTGACGTTATATTCGTGATTTTCACAAAACTTTACTTTCGTCGATTTATACCGATGTGACCATATCAAAGCTTGGTGAGTTTTTCTCGTTTTATGAAATGAAATAACAGTGTTCCGTATATTTATTTATGAAGGCCGACAACCAGCTCTGCTCATTAAAAATGATGTGTCAGACTGGTGTGGTATAGCCAAGGAGTTAGAACTGCACCTACCATCTTATCTATTCTACTTATATACAGAAAACATCATGAGAAATACTAGGAAAACGAACCATAAGGAACAATATGCCTTTTTAAAAAATAATTGGATATCAAGCATTAACAGAAATACGATTCACTAAAGATATAGTAATATGACACAATTCAGTGGGATTAGAAAGATTAAAAGTCTGTTCAATTTTGTAGTTTAAACACATAAAAACACATACTCCATACTACAACAATCTTGACAACAAATAAAACAGATCTAAAAGCTAATTGATGAATTCTAGAGCAAACAATTAGAAAGAGTAAATAATTTAGAATATATTGGTTCCTTGCTAACAAGTGACCGAGAGTCTGTCAACGAGATCATTAGAAGGTTGAACATAGTTATGAATAAATTATAATTTTAAGTGCTAGACATAAAACAAGGAATTGAGATAAGAGCAAAAACATAATACAATGAATAGAGATAACAACAAAAACATAATACAAGGGATTGAGATAACAAACAAAAACATAATACACGGTACTGAGATAACAAACAAAAACATAATACACAGAACTGAGATAACAAACAAAAACATAATACACGGAACTGAGATAACAAACAAAAACATAATACAAGGAACTGAGATAAGAACAAAAACATAATACAAGGAATTGAGATAACAAACAAAAACATAATACATGGAACTGAGATAAGAACAAAAACATAATACAAGGAATTGAGATAAGAACAAAAACATAATACACGGAACTGAGATAACAAACAAAAACATAATACATGAAACTGAGATAAGAACAAAAACATAATACATGGAACTGAGATAAGAACAAAAACATAATACACGGAACTGAGATAACAAACAAAAACATAATACATGGAACTGAGATAAGAACAAAAACATAATACACGGAACTGAGATAACAAACAAAAACATAATACATGGAACTGAGATAAGAACAAAAACATAATACACGGAACTGAGATAACAAACAAACCATAATACATGGAACTGAGATAAGAACAAAAACATAATACAAGGAATTGAGATAAGAACAAAAACATAATACACGGAACTGAGATAACAAACAAAAACATAATACATGGAACTGAGATAAGAACAAAAACATAATACAAGGAATTGAGATAAGAACAAAAACATAATACATGGAACTGAGATAAGAACAAAAACATAATACACGGAACTGAGATAACAAACAAAAACATAATACATGGAACTGAGATAAGAACAAAAACATAATACATGGAACTGAGATAAGAACAAAAACATAATATGTAGCGGGGCGAACTTTTAAGACGTTAAGAGCGAGATGTTTGGTTGTTTATTTGTCTTCTGAGCGAGTCTTTGAGGATCTTTGAACAGATCGTCCGCTGGTTGTTGTTTATTCGATCAGCTGTTGTCTGTGGCGTCTACTCATCAGCTGTTAGCTTGAGATCATGTTAGTGTGACCTTCTCTGAAATGCTATGGCTGTGTTCCTGCCCCCCGGCGTTAGGCTCATGTTTGTAAACAGGTCACATACACATCCCCGGACTATTTGATTCTTATTAGTTTGACCCTTGCTCGGTCTGGTAGTACTTCTGGTTCATTAAGATGACCGTTGCGTTGTGTTCCGCGACAACTCTATTGGTGGAATGGTTCGTGACACTTAGGCTAGATAATGAAACTGTGCACAGAGAACAACACTTGATGGTACGTTAGCTGGCTTTTATTCATGCCACTTCAGACTCTCGATACATATGTACTGTCAGGACCACACTTGCACACACTCTGGCACTATATTAATTTGAGACGCTCCCATCGAGCGCCTCCCCTCTCCTAATTACTATCTAGCGATCTAGTCTGTTGTCTGCCTGTTGAATATGCTAGGTCTTGACTATTCTACATTACTTCTACTCTATGAGGCTGGTGTTAGCCTCTCTATGGCCCGACTGGCTTCTAGGACGCGCTTGCCCCTATGACTACCTTCTCCGCGAGCTCAATTACAACTTCTGCTCTCTATAATCTCGAATGTCCGACTGTTTCCTCATGTTCTGAATCTTGAGTTCTTCCAATCTCTCGAATCTGACTAATCATCATCCATGACTAACAATTCCTGACTCCCCCTATGTTGTGTGTCTTCCCTTAAATTCGGCTTATCCATCCAATCAGCATCTTCCTGCCCACGTACGTCTGACCACCCACTCACTTATGGAGATGGCCTTCATGTTTTTGCATGTTAATTTCGACCTGTTTATTACACCCCCGCGTCTGTCTGTCTGGTTCCCTTGACATTGTTCTACTTTTGGACCTGGCCTCTGTTTATTTAATTCTCTCCTTATATCCGTGCATTGCTTTGTCCCGTTAGTGTCAGGAGATGACCTCCCACGTTCTGCACGCCTTTTTCCTGGCCTATCCTCTTTGTTATTACTTTGACTATGTTTTTATCTATTTTTCCTTGACCTATCTTTACACATTTTGTCTCGCCTATTCGCCCCCTCACTTCCGGATCGTTCTTTCTGACCTGCTCTCTATTTTCTCCTTTCTCCTTCACTCTTTCTATCCTTTTCTTCCTCCTCGTCTACAAATACATGGATCTGAGATAAGAATAAAACTTTGGTTTTTAAGCGCTCGTTTTTTTACCCATTAAAAATACAGGGTGTTTATAAAGTCTCACTACACTTGGTATCTAGGTCAATTTGAAAAAAAAATGTTTATGACGTCATCACAATATGTGCTCCCACTGTCAATGAAATTTGTTGAATAAGTTTATTGCTACTGGAAATGTGGAAGATGCTCCACGATCTGGTAGGCCTGCTGTGAATGATGAAATATGTTTAGATATCCAAGACAGAATCCTTAAAAGTCCAGACAAGTCATTAAGAAAACTGTCGCAACAAGTGAACTTACCATTGAGCACATATTGTGATGACGTCATAAACATTTTTTTCAAATTGACCTAGATACCAAGTGTAGTGAGACTTTATAAACACCCTATATATGTCTGTGAAACTTGGGCTATCGGCAGATCTGCTGAAATCTCAGAACACTTTGAAAAGATAAAAGAACAAACTCGTATATGGGCAATCAATCTCTCCATCAAATTGGTTTATAAAAAAGTGACGTAAAATGGTGAAATATAAAATATTTAGGATAATTCAAACGACATAATAGCTAAGAGAGGATCCTTATGGAGGACATGGGACCAGAGAGACGTGAAGGAAAGACCAACAAAAGGCGTATTCAAGATAACATAGAATTGCTTCCGGTCAATAGGCGGTAGGAACCATTGAGGCTCTGTATGAAAAGTGTTCATTGTTGCAGTTTCCTCATATCCCAAGTCCGGTTTACTGCAGGAGCTAATGAGTTTATTACTCTATGTACATCGTTAGCTGTGTTTTCATCCGGATCGTGTTTCGATAATTCGATTGCTTAAATTGAATGATGATTTCGTATGACGAAGGACAGTTCAGCTGCGTTCACTTTCGGTGCCGCGTGGCCTTATGTCTTTTGGCCTGTGCTGTAAAAAAAAGTAAAGTAAAGTACCCCTGTCACGCCAAGTGGCGTATAGGGAATATGGTGTTAGTGACCATAAATTTTACAGACCTTCGGCACATGATTTTTGGGGTAATGTAGCGTGTGCTGTAGCTGGTATTATGGGGGACTGCAGCTGCCTCCCTTTGGTCGGATCCTTCAATGAGATAAGTTTTAATTCAGATGATTCCACTGGTTGAGCAATTAAGGATTTTAATTCGTTTGCAGCGATACCGTAGCCTTCGAGTAACCATACCCATAGACAACCAAGAATTGGTTGCTGCAAATCCTGGCCACCTTGCGCATAACAGAGACACCTTCAGAGTAAGTATCATGGGAGCCATGTATCAACAGTCACAAGCGACATCTCGCTTATATACACAAGCACATTCTTCTCACTATTTAATCGTAGAACAAGCACATTCTTCTCACTATTTAATCGTAGAACTAGCACATTCTTCTCACTATTTAATCGTAGAACTAGCACATTCTTCTCACTATTTAATCGTAGAACTAGCACATTCTTCTCACTATTTAATCGTAGAACTAGCACATTCTTCTCACTATTTAATCGTAGAACTAGCACATTCTTCTCACTATTTAATCGTAGAACTATCACATTCTTCTCACTATTTAATCGTAGAACTAGCACATTCTTCTCACTATTTAATCGTATAACTAGTAAAGGTTCACATTAACGCGTCTCAAAGGATACCTTTACCTTTACAGGACAATGAAAGGAGTGTCATTACAAAGATATCAAGATACATAACTGTGGACATCTTTAACGTCACAAATTAATTGTCTTAATTATTATTTTGTAGCATCTAATTTGTTTTGAACTACAAAACATAAGTGGCGAGAAGAAAAAGTAAAGTGCCCCGGTCACGCCAAGTGGCGTATAGGGAATACGCGTATGGTGTTAGTGACCATAAATTGTACAGACCTTCGGCACATGATTTTTGTGGTTATGTGGTCGGTATTACGCCCGCGCCGCTTTACTTTCCCAGAAAAAAAATCCGGCACCCTTTAAAGGCTGGGTGAACCGGAAGCCGTCGGTTGGGATCGAACCCTACCTCTTGTCCTTTGTAGTCCAGTTCACCAACCACTGAGCTATCGCGGCTCCCACAAAACATAAGTGGCAAGATGAAAATGAAGGAGAAACAGAGGATGATGATGATGTGATATGATAATGATGAAAAAAATAAGAGAAGGAGAAAATAACAAGAGGAAGAGGAGATTACAATCCACACGTCAGCTGATAAGCATTAATAGGGACAAGAAGCCGCACAGATCAATAATAGTTGAAAGGGATCCTGATATTTCTATCTCCCAATTGCCCGGATGTCAAAAATCACCGAACGACACCAAATTTGGCCACTCCAGACAAGCTCTCTATTGCCTTTGGTATCCTCCCAAGGTGCCTTCTTTGTCATTCATCACAATGACCACGACCAATCTTACCAGTGTAATACCAGCTAATGATATCTGTTTCCAAAGCTCATATGACACACAAATGTCACTAGGAGAAAAACGAAAGAATAATAATCATCAAGTACCGGGCCTGCTATCGTAGGTGATCATGTCTCTCCACAACTTTCGATCTCGACAATTATTTATCATTTCTGTTGTTGACTTTCTGCCAAGCCAATCTTTTAAGCTGTCTGGTATCTTTGCTGTTTGCTTCCCTCTATCTCTTCGTTCCTCAATTTTCCCAGTTGTAGTCAATGTTCTATATTACATCTGTTCTATTCTCATTACATGGCCAAAAATGATGATTATTTCTTCCTAACATTGGAAATTAGCTCTCTTTTTGCTTTGGCCTCTTTCAGAACGTTTTCATTACTCTTCTTAGCTGTCCATGATATTCTCAACATTCTTTTGTAAAACCACATTTCTACAGACTCCAGTGATTTTCTTGTCTGTTGTCCTATTGTCCATGATTCACATCCATATGTTAAGATTGGCTCTACATAACATGTAAGAACTCTTTTAACAACATAGAAAAGATTAAAAAGTAAGGACAGCAAAAGTTGGGAAATGATTTCGCACATAATAATTTTTTGTCGCTTCTTCTTCTAAATGGAGATAAGCACAAAGAAAACATATACTAATTGATATATCAAATATTGTGAGGGGCTGCGGGTAGAGCTGCAGAAAGCATATACAATTAGGATAAAATTATATGAATCAACTTAACTCATAAAGAGACGAGACACACTTAGACGTTTTTACCTGATGAAGGCTTTTGCTGAAACGTTAAATTTATCTCGTCTCTCTATGGTTTAGCTTCTTAAACAAAAATGGTTAATAGTTAATTGACTAAAACATTGTCAGGCCTTGAAATTTGCAGGAAAAAAATAGAAGGAGAGAGAGGGGGAAGAACGTTTCTCCAATTAGAATTGGAGTGAGGTAAAAGAAGAAAATGAAACAATTGGAGATAAAAGAGTGAGGAAAAGGATAGAAAAGACCAGGAAAAGGAGAGGATGGATTAGAGAAAGAGCGATAAAAGGAGAGGGAGATGAAGAGAAAGACAGAGTAGGGTGCAGAGAGAAATAGAGAAAGACATAACAAAAAACAAGAGAAGAAAATAGGGAAGAAAAGAAATATAGTAATATAGTAATAGAGAGATAGAGTGAGAGATAGAGAGAGAGAGAGGGAGAGGGAGAGGGAGAGGGAGAGGAAGGTAGCAAGACAGACTGTTGAAGAGGAATGTACGAGGGATGGAGAGAGAGAAAGAGGAGAGTGTGAGGAAGTTGAGAAGTAAAGAGAAATGGTAAAAGAAAGACAATGATACGAAAAAATAGATTCATTGATATACATAAGGAACCAGTTTACAATGCTTCTGTCTGTACCCTCGCAGTCTGCTGGGTACTGTAATATTCATAATTCAACCTAGAGTGTCCTAGAGAGTAATTTAATAAATTTGCAACTTTTCGTCAGTGCTTTAGGCCGTTTGCTTGAACGATTAGTGGCCAGCATTGCTCTCTCTCATTCAGGATTATTTCAACAGTTCCTTATCTTATGTGGTTTCTCTTTGTTATATATGATTCTAAGGGAGCCGCGATAGCTCAGTGGTTAGTGAACTTAACTACAAAGGACACGTGGTAGGGTTCGATCCCAACCGACGGCTTCCGGGTTCACCCAGCCTTAAATGGGTACCGGATATTTTTTTCTGGGAAAGTAAAGCGGCACGGGCGTAATACCGACCACATTACCCCAAAAATCATGTGCTCAAGGTCTATAAAAATTATGGTCACTAACACCATATTCCCTATACGCCACTTGGTGTGGCCGGGCTCTTTACCTTTTTTTACTTTTATAGATAATTCCAGCTGTGGAGTTGCTTACCATGATGCAGTTCATGGTGATATATCTTAATGGATAAGTGCAGGATTAAACATGGTGGAGGCGTCTTGGGATCCCCCTCGCAAATCATCTCCCGATGTGTGCTTTTTAATAATTTTTCCAACCTACGGTTTTGATAAGCCAGTTTGATTAAAATGGAGATTGCCAGAAAAAGATCAAAAAAAAAAAAAAGATTTGCAAAAGCAACACAAAAATTAACTGTGCGCTGCCGGAGCCCGAGAGGGGAGTAAAGAATAGTGGCGCTGTACCCTACCAGGCATGTTTGTAAGAGGCGAGAAAGGAGGTTTGAGCATGGGACTGGCTATCCCATACTGTAAGATAATAAGCCGAAAAAACTTCACAAACATGGACAAGTCAAAGAGAGAAAAAGTAAATCCGTCATCCAGGAACTTAAAAGAATGGCAAAAAACAGAACGACTTGGAAAGTGTTTGTTGAAGACCTATGCTCCACTGGGAGCTAAAAAGGTAGAAGAAGAGAAGTGCAAAACATTAAACGCCACGAAGAAAATCTGGCACAATATCAACAAGGCAGCAAAATTAAAATTACTGAGGACATGTACCTGTGTCGTATTGTAACATACAGTTGTAAATCATGGACAATCGTGCAAATAACATGGGGAAAAATTGATTCATTCGACGCACCAGGGGCAGATCTAGAAGTTGGTTTCAAGACATCAAGGAGAGATCTGACTAGAGACAGGGACTCTTTCAGACGGGCTATGGTGCATGTAACGTTCTGTGGGAGATCTGGCTAGAGACAGGGACTTTTTCAGACGGGCTGTGGTGCATGCAACGTTCTGTCAGAGATCTGGCTAGAGACAGGGACTCTTTCAGACGGGCTGTGGGGCATGCAACGTTCTGTGAGAGATCTGGCTAGAGACAGGGACTCTTTCAGACGGGCTGTGGTGCATGCAACGTTCTGTGAGAGATCTGGCTAGAGACAGGGACTCTTTCAGACGGGCTGTGGTGCATGCAACGTTCTGCAAATGGCATGCTACCTGATTATGAATTTTAGCAAACAAATCATACATTAACAATTATTAATTATTAAATATTGAAGTAACATGTGTCGTTAAACAACAAAATATAAACATTACTTTAATATAAATAATATATAATATTATTAAACACATTATTTTTAAAAAATTTATTCCTTTTTTAAATTCCACCTAGTTTTCAACATTATGTGGTAAACTTGATCAGGATATCTAGGTAATCTACCTTTTGTAAGACGTCGCATTCCGTAGACATAAAGACAAGTGAGTTCAGTGGTTCTTTGTGTCATTGAAGACCGATGTGAATTTCTTTGCAGTTCTTGAGTTCTAATTTCGCAAAGATTCGTTCACCAGTTTGTTTTTTTAAATCACGAAACACTAATAAATTGTTAACATTGATATTAGGGAACGTCCATAACACTATATCTTCACAAATGAGTTTGTCCAATGACGATGCAGTGTTATAAAAGCGTTTAAAATCTTGGTTTCTGTAATATAAAATATTTTAAATAGGTCATTTCGTATGCGGACTCTATCTTGCTTTCTTCAGGATAAAACCCTCTATATCTTGGGCTTCTCTTTAATTTCAGCGTCAGTCTTCGAAAAAAAAAAAAAAAAAACTCAGCCATAAACCCAAATAGAGAATGAACATTGTTACACGCTTTTCTATTTGTCGGTTTTTTTCAGCACGTTCTTGAGGGATAAGATTGAATTAAACATATGAAGTTTATGTCAAATTTTGGTTTATTTCAGTTCATTCATTTCTCTCGATATTTTGAACACAAATTGAGAAATCTTGATTGCAATTTAAATCCGGATCGTGTTTTGATATGTCCATTGCTTACGACGAATGATGATGTCGTATGACGAAGGCTGTTCAGTTGCGCTCACCTTCGGTGCCGCTTGGCCTTACACCTTTTGACGTATGCTGTAGATGCTATGATGGGAACTGCAGTTGCCTTTCTTTGTTTGGATTCTTCTGTTAAGGAAACAAGTGTACTAAATCACTGAGCCGCCAAAGCTCTAGAATCTGGGTAGTGGGTGGTTGTGTCAAATGGAACAGTCATTTTCAGGTTAAATGGATACGGGTTCGATTTCTGGTTAGAATTATGAATATTTCTATTTTACCGATAGGTAAATGAAAATAATGACTAGAAATTATCGTAACGATAGAACTGAGCAAGCGAAATTTGCTCTGTTCATCGTTAAAGCTCACAGAAGACCGACGAATTGGAATAACTGCCATGATAATATAATTTGTAGGTACGCTTTTCTTAATATATATATATATATATATATATATATATATATATATATATATATATATATATATATTATGATACTTGATATATATCATCATCATCATCATGTGCCATACCGGTTGGCGTAGGTGATCATGTCCCTCCACAATCTTCTATCTACAGTGCATCGTATCAGTTCTCTTGTTGACTGCATTCCATGCCATGACACCAAGCTATCTAGTATCTTCTCTCTTTGTCGTCTGCGATCTCTCTTTTCTTTTATTTTGCCAGTTGTAACCAAGTATTCCTTTTCCTCTTCTCATGATGTGCCCGAAAAATGTTCTTTGCTTCTTTCTGATGTTTTTTAAGAGCTTCCTTTTTGTGTTGGCCTCTTTGGGAACTTCCTCATTGGTCTTTTTAGCTGTCCAGGGAACTTTCAACATTCTTCTGAGAAATCCCATCTCTGTGACCTCTAATCGTCTTTTCATTTGTTTGTCTACTGTCCATGATTCGCCTCCATAGGTCAGAATTGGTTCTATATAGCACTTATGAACTCTCTTTCTCATTTTTATTGACATAGATTTGTTGCATAAGATATTTTTTATTTTCTGAAATGCTATTTTGGCCTGAGCTATTCTGCTTTTTATTTCTGTGGTGCATCTCCCATCTGATGTTATTATTGTGCCCAAGCATTTCAAACGTTGCACTTGTTTCAGATTTGTCTCGTTTATTTTTATGCTGCATGATGGTGGTGATTGTTTCTTCGATATAACCATTACTTCTGTTTTCCTACTATTCAGACTGAGACCTTTCTTGTTGCTTTCTTTTACTATTATGTCTATCATTTCTTGTAGTTCGTTCTCTGTCTCTGCTATTAAGACTGTGTCATTCGCATATCGCAAATTATTTATGTTGTGACCGTTGACTTCAATTCCTTTTTTGTCTACTATTGATCTCATAATATATTCGCTGTAAAGTGAAAACAAATCCGGCGACAGAACACAGCCTTGTCTGACTCCTTGTTTTATATATTGGAATTGTCCTGTTTGATATATATATATATACAACTGATAATTAATATATGCTTCAAACAGAGAATATTTATTTAGAAACTTATAATCATTTCTACACAAGCATTCCTACAAAAAAATATATGATTACTAAAGATTACCATCAGTGATCGTCTCCGCATCGAAGGTTGGCTACCATGGAGCTACCATGGCTGACTCTTGCTTTGACGGTGCAGGTTGTCATAGGCTGATTTGTCCATCTTTTAATGTTACTCGAACATGCTTGTCTTGGTCTGCCTCAGCCTCTTTTACCTTGTATTTTTACTGCCAAGTTTAATTTTAGTAGGCGGCTGTGCCTTTCAACATGGACCAAAAATTGAATTTCTCTTGTTTGAATTTTGTTTAGTAGTTCTCTTTCCCTTTTTAGGTGTTTTAAGACTTCATCGTTTGTTTCCTTTTATTTTATTGAATTCAATTATGTGTTCTACTTTCTTGTCTAATGTCTATGTTTCTGCACCATACAGGAATGTTGAAAAAATATACCAATTTGCTATTCTTAGTTTTAGCCCTAGTTTTATTTGTTTTGATGATAGTATATTTTTCATCTCATTGAAACTACTTTTTGCCATTCTTTATTTTGCCTGATAAAGATCAGCAACACATGATACCGTAGCGACAGTGACGTTCTTGTATGTACTTTAATGTACTTGATCATATCATCTTGAGAGGAATGAGACAATTTTCTTCATCTTGATGTATATGTCCTATTCAATCAAAAAGTGAATTTGACACTTATTTTTTTCCCTTCAGTAAGGTGGATTAAAGAGGTCAAGTTTGGAAATAGTCCACGCTCTCTTTATCACAAAATTAGCGAGCTCAATTTTAAAATCTGATCACAAAACTTCTATTTCTTATAAAAGAATATGGGATATGACAGCGACAAACCAAGTTATAATGTTTGGATGTGAACTCATCATCATCAAGTACCATGCCTGCTGGCGTAGGTGATCATATCTCTCCACAACTTTCAATCTCAACAGTTATTTATCATTTCTGTTGTTGACCTTCTGCCAGGCTATTCGCTTAAACTGTCTAGTATCTTTTCTCTTTGCTTCCCTCTATCTCTTTGTCCCTCAACTTTCCCAGTTGTCACAATATAGTCAGCTGTTTCTTTCTCATTACATGGCCAACAAATTATGATGGTTTCGTCCTAATTTTGGAAATTAGCTTTCTCATTGCTTTGGCCTCTTTCAGAGAAAGTTTCCATTACTCTTCTTAGTTGTTCATGGTATTCTCAACATTCTTTTGTTAAACCACATTTTTACAGCCTCCGGTGATTTTAATGACTGTTGTCCCATTATCCATGATTCACATCCATATTTTAAGACTGGCTCTACATAACATTTAAGAACTATGTTTCTTGTTTCTATTGTCAAAAATACATTGCACATTATCTTCCTCATTTTTTGGAAAGCTGCTTTTGTTTGAGCCATTCTTTATCTCACCTTTCTTGTACATCTACCATATGAGGTTAATATTTTCCCAGATATTTACATTTATTTACTTGTTTTAATATTGTTCTACTTGTCTTTATGTCCTTTATTTTTGCTTTCTTTCACTATAGTGACTAACATGTCTTGTAACTCCTTTTCACTCTTAGTGATTAATACTATATCATCAACATATCTTAGATTATTATATTAATACCTGCAGCTGTTATTCCGTGCCTGCACCTTAAGAATCTTAAAATAATCTCACTAAACATATTAAATAAATCTGGTGATAGCATACTACCCTGTCTAACTCATTGTTTTATTTATTGAAACATTCCTAATTGATTTCCAGTTCTTATGGCCGCTGTTTGTTACCAGTACAAGTTTTTTTTTTTTTTGGTGAACTTAGGGGTTATCAAAAGAAGGGTTCAATGTCGCAAGCGAAGTTTCTGTAGACTTGTTTGCTAGTGTTGTGACATAATGTTTGCTAAATAGGAATTCGTATTATGGCCTTGGTTACGCTCTGCTAGGTACATGTTTAGAGGTCAAATATTGTAACGTACATTCGTTAATAATAAAGGTGGCCAACGTACCGTGTCTACCTAGGATTTTATTTATTTTAGGACTGAAAAAAGAGTGAAGTAATTTTCTTCAGTTGCATGTCATGAAATGATAGAAAATTCTATTTTAACATTTCACTCAAAGTATTTTTGTATAAAGTGGATAGAGAATTAAAGAGACCAGAGATAGTATACATGGGGAGGGGGGAGGGGGGGGGGAGAGGCTCTAGTAAGTATTAGAGCTAAAACCTATCAGCGATTGCAAGCGGAAGGCTTACTACGAGATCGCTGCTTCCGGACTATCCAAACTCTACTGTACCTGCAAATCATTTCAGGAGAAGAGGTATGTTACAACATTCGGAAAATCAAACGCACAAATAATCAACAACAGAAAAAAAAGAACAATAGACAGCCCGAGGCAGGATCGAACCCTTACACCTTGCCACGAGAAACAAACACTAGAACAAACGCTGAAGTTGGATATTTTGGGTCGAAAGACGCTACTTTTCTACTCCAAAACAACAACACAACGGGTACACGCTCACTTAATGTCCTTTTTAAGGGCGGATGACGAAGAAACCTATTCCTCTAGTCATAGGTGAACGCAAGCATGTAAGTATACATTGCTTTTTTCAAAGAAAGAAAAAAATATCTAGACTATATTATCGCAACAGTGCGTCTGCCCACACATATAAGGTTATATACTACTATATACGAGAACACCAATATCCGTTGCTTTGTCTAATAAAACAAACCCTGTTGAATACAGTGAACTTAAAGTGCTTAGTTGGCGAGCCACATATTAAGAGCATTGCTTCGTGCTAAAATAGTGAGAATTAAGAACACAGTCCATATGGATTTGTGTGAACATCAATTAGGATTTAGAAAAATTGTGAAAACATATACATTCTATTTTTAGTGTGAGAAAACATTCAGACAAGCGACTTAAATGCGTCAAGGAGATAAGCACAGATATAAAATATTCTAAAAAATGTGAAATACATGTACTATGCTAGAAACGTAGTGTGTCTTGTCCTTCGGTTAGTCAAGCTGCTCAATATCATTTTACGTTTATTGTATGTGTTAAATGCGTCAACGACTTTACTACTACTATACCAATGTGTAGACATACAAGACTCATAAATTAGCTTATACTCTAACCCAGGTATGGTCAATTATTCGTACTTTGAGGACCAAAATAATTCTGCAAAATCTTAGAAGAGCCTTTGCCTTTGGCCACCCGAAGTTATGAGATGATTTCTAAATTCAAACGTTGAAGTGGCCGAAGTGGGTGATGGAGAGGTAGGTGTAAAAATGCTACGTGGCCTGCCATAACCGTTAGTGAGACTTTCTTAGTACATACTTTCCTCTTAATAAAAATATATTACCATCCGCTTAGCCTAATTCAGGCCTATGACGCCGGGCGTGCCATGCTATTGTTATTTTAGCAAACTTACGCGCTGTACAAAGACAACAATGTCAGTAACACCAATAGACTGGGGTCTGAACATAAATGTGGAATTTTCCAGCTACTTGTCAACATGACCCTATCAACAACTGTAAATGTTTTGTTTGCTAGCGGCAGAAGTAATGAATATTCTTCTGCTGCGATCATGGCTCATTCAAACTAGGACACCGGACTCTCTTTATGAAGGCAGCTGTCTGTTTAACTTGGGTTGCCAACTGCCGTCGGTGTTAATCAGCTAGGCTGGAGCCAAAAATCCGCGATTTTCCGCCAGATTGTCCGAAAAATTACGCCAGAATTTCCGCCAGATTTTCCAAAAATATTTCCAGAGTTTATTACTTAGGAAACTTACATTACATTATTATTTATCTACGTACTATTTTATTATTGTTATTATTATTACGCATCTCCAAACCAAATGGGAGAGTAAATTTAATGAAAAATAATTATTATTTCGATTTGTAACAGCACAACTACAACTATATTAATACATGTAGAAACTAACTTAATTTAGCAACATAAAAATAATTTGAAAGACAAAGAAATTGCAAAGTGTCCAGTTTTTTTGAAGAGGAAAATGCAACGCTGGCCGACTGATGCTTCTTTGATTTGCTGTGAGAAAGAAGATCACAATGTTTCGATGCCAAATACACATTTGCAAAACTTGCATCTAGCTTTGTCAGCACTACCCGGGACTTCTAAGATCCAATCTTCAAGGTCCACTTCATTTAGCCCACTCTTTACGAAATCGTTGCTGATATTGAAGTGTCATATCTTTATGTTGTAATGTGAATGTACGTTGCTGATAGTTACAGCCACATGTATAATATGGAATTACCAAAAATTGTAACTCTCTTATAGCGGTAGGGCGTTGAACCTACACAATTTGAAATAAATATGGACTTGATATTCACGTAGAAAGTAACACGTTGCTGAGCACTCACACTGACTCTAAACAAATCCTCAGTTTGAAATATTAGACTTGCTAATTAATGATGACATACTTGACTTAACACTATGACTATAAATCATCAGTTCTCCTACAATTATTTCCAAAGTAGAAAAGTTTCAGTTTCAAACCGAAAGTCTCTACTACAATACTCTACTAAATTTTCTATTGGTCAGATCGAAAGTGATATAATTACGTAGTACGTACATAATTTAACTTGTCACACAAGCGCTACAGACGCTCTTAGTTTGTGTTTTGACCAGGATAAAGCTAATTTTAGTCGATTATCGTGATTTAAAAAATCCGCGATTTGCCGCTGTCATTCAAAGTTAATACGCTAGAAATTTCGCCAGGCGGATTCATTATTTTTTGGCCGCTGGACGATGCTCCATTTCCGCTAGATCTAGCGGAAAATCCGCTAAGTTGGCAACCCTAGACCGTATGCCCCGTATAGTTTCTCTTCCAGGGAGGTGGGTGTGGGACACATTGTCCTGCCCAGGCTTGTGTTTCCTGGGGGCAATCCCGTGTAAAACCCCGATAACTAATTATCTAAAACGCGTGCTCGTAGATGGAACTCACTTAAAGCAGGTCAGAACAACAAGTCCTCCAGTCTGCACACTGAAGGAGAGTTTGTCAAGAAGTTATTACACATTTTTTTTCAGTTTTAGCTACCGATAATAAACAAAAAATACTTGCATTAACTGAGTTTATGATAACACAAATGAAAACGTTCTGAAAGATGCCAAATCAAAATTAGAGCTAGTTTCTAAATTTAGGAATAAACAATCATCATTTTTTGGTCATGTAATGAGAAGGGAACAGCTGGAATATATTGTGACAACTGATAAAATTGAGGGATGAAGAGATAGTAGGAAGCAAAGAGAAAAGATAGCCTCGATAGTTCAGTGGTTAGTGAACTGGACTACAAAGTACAAGAGGTAGGGTTCGATCTCAACCGACGTCTTCTGGGAAACACAGCCTTTAATGGGTGCCGGATTTTTTTCTGGGAAAGTAAAGCTTTTACTTTTATTTTTTTTAAAGAGAAATGATACCGGACAGCTTAAGAGATTGGAATGGCAGAAGGTCAACAACAGAAATGATATATATAAATGTCAAGATCGAAAGTTGTGGAGAGACATGATCACCTGCGCCAGCAGGCATGGTACTTGATGATGATGATGATGTTAACACAAAAAGGCTGGTATGAGATTTTCTGTTATCAATGCTGAGATTATGAATAACTTACACCCGAACCTGACAAATTGTGATATTGGGGTTCTTGATGAATTCACACAGATATTCAAGGCAAACCACATCAAGTTATTTTTTTCTGCTGTTTATCTCTTGATCTCTTTTATTTTCAAATAAAAAAAAGAAGCATTTGAACTTGATAGAATTAAATGATACATGTTACTCATGTAACATGTTTTACATGTAAAAAAAACCTTGAAATTTTACACTTACCAAAGCTTTCATTCATCGAACCAAAAAAAAAAAAACGTTCAACATTGAAACCAATTGTGCTACAGCATGAGAAGTTATACTATAGGGTAATGGGACTCTTTGATAATGGTAAACCATATTCTTCCTTTCTACCTGCACATTACAATAGTTACAGTGAACATTTAATTGTCAAATATTTTACATTTGAACGTATTGGGAGTAGTTCTAAGATGTGTCAATCTTGTCCATTCAAATATTCAGTAGCAACAGTGTAAAAGCCTCATAGAATAATTAAATTGCGACCAGCTTCCTAATGATGTATCATTGAGTTATTTACGGGTCATCATCATTTACTCCAAACATGTGCATGGTGTGTCATTGAGTTATTGAGTTATTTGCGAGTCGTCATCATCATTGCACTACAAACATGTACATGGTGAATCATTGAGTTATCGAGTTATTTGCGAGTCGTCATCATCATTGCACTACAAACATGTACATGGTGTATCATTGAGTTATCGAGTTATTTGCGAGTCGTCATCATCATTGCACTACAAACATGTACATGGTGAATCATTGAGTTATTGAGTTATTTGCGAGTCGTCATCATCATTGCACTACAAACATGTACATGGCGAATCATTGAGTTATTGAGTAATTTGCGAGTCGTCATCATCATTGCACTACAAACATGTACATGGTGAATCATTGAGTTATTGAGTTATTTGCGAGTCGTCATCATCATTGCACTACAAACATGTACATGGTGAATCATTGAGTTATCGAGTTATTTGCGAGTCGTCATCATCATTGCACTACAAACATGTGCATGGTGTATCATGATTTTCCTTAGTAAGAACGGCGCTTAGTTAACAATGAATTCAGCACGTTTTTCTTAAAATATAGATTCAAGCACATTTTGTAAAACAAAGAATGAGAAATTCTCCCCTCCCATTTCTCAAAAACACCCAGTGATTTTTTTTATACATAGCGTTTACCACTGATGGTTTCCGGAATCTACAGTTGTTGGACTGTTCAGTTCCAATGAAAGAAAACACAATAACCGATCTTGCACCAACTCGCAAAGCTTTATTAAGAAGAAAATTGAAATTGTGGTATTAAACAAAGATACCGAATAGAAATAGCAAATCGGTGACATAATAAATGATAAATCTTGAAATTGTGGTAATAAACAAAGATACCGAATTGAAATAGCAAATCGGTGACATAATAAATGATAAATCTTGAAATTGTGGTAATAAACAAAGATACCGAATAGAAATAGCAAATCGGTGACATAATAAATGAGTAATCTTGAAATTGAAAGGAGATAAGTCAATATGTCTGCACACACATACACACGTGTCTTATTTCTCTTCATCTCTCTCCTTCTTCCTATAATCATTCTCTTCAATTCATTTCACACACATACATACATCTTACATCCTCTTTACGTGTTTCACAGTTACATGACCGCTAATCAGTCATGTCTCTGAGCCCCACTTACACTTAGTAATTATCAGAATATCGTTCGACTTTCCAAAGCTAGTCATTGTGTATACGGAAAAATAAAAAAATGATATGTAAGAAGCTTTACGTGACAAGTGGACGACACAGACTAAACAACGTTTCGGCTCAATAGGCCTTCATCAGGAACAAACAAAAAAAAACACACACAAAACTAATAACGAAACAACCAAAACAAAAATTCTCATATTCAGCTTTACTGCAACTTCGCATTTTTATGCCTTAACCCTCATTGTGTACACCTATATTGATATACTGCTACCGAGATAAGTATGTGTAAAATCTTTTTTTTTATACTTCTAATTGTGTTTATTATTGATTTAGTTTAGTTTAGTCTACAGATCATCCTCATCGCATATCAAACACATTCAAAAGTTTTCAGATCTTCCCCACAGCACGTCTTCTAGTGTAGAAGAAATATAATGCAAGCGGAAATGATTACAATATGTTGAAATATTTATATAGGTCAGGGTGAATGCTGCTGTGTTCCCCTTTGGAAAATAATATTTTCTAACCTGAATTAAGTTAGGTTCTTTTTTCTTTTTTTCCTCCATTGAAAATTTGTGATAATTTATGTTAGATGATTTCATATACCTAATCGTAATTATGTGTATATCACGAGCCATTTTAAATGTAAGATAAGTCTGTCAGAACCAGGATTCGAACCCGCACTATTCGACGTACATTCTAGATCTGGAAATACATGAACATAGGAACACTGTTAGTTCAATAAAAATACACCCTCCCTACCAACAACAAACAACAGATAACGGGATTAAATGTGTAACATTCTTGGTTCAGAGTATTGTTTTATGTTGTTAGTTTTTTTCAAAATAATTCTGAGTGCTATAAAATACTTCTGTCCCGGTGTAATGTTTGTGTAGTCTGAATAACAAGTTTATTCACCGCACCAAGAGAATTCAAGTTGACTAGTCGTGAACTTTTGTCCTCCTTAAAGTACACGTGAACTAGTACATTAGTTGGTGACCTCGTGACCTCGTGTTACATCCACCTGGCTAGCATTTGCTGTGGAAGAAAAAGTTCCATCTCAAGACGATAAACGCTTTCTCTTTGTGCAACCTCCGTATCTCAAACAAACCATGCGCGACGAATGTAGCTCACCTAGAATAATACAGTATCCTCGTCATCATCTGTCCTAACCAGAATTTACCACTCCCAATATCTACTTAAGGGTGTCCGGTTAGCGCAATCGATAGGCGGTTGGCTTACCACGGCAACAGCCGGGTTCGTAATCCTGGCGAGGACACCTGGGTTTTACTAATTCCCTAAAAATTAGTAGGAGCCGCGATAGCTCAGTGGTTAGTGAACTGGACTACTACGGACAAGGGGTAGGGTTCTATCCCAACCGACGGCTCCGGGTTCACCCAGCCTTAAATGGGTACCGGATTTTTTCTGGGAAAGTAAAAGCAGCACGGGCGTAATACCGACCACATTACCCCAAAAATCATGTGCTGAAGGTCTGTAAAATATAGGGTCACTAACACCATATTTCCCTATACGCCACTTGGCGTGACGGGGGTACTTTACTTTTTTTTAATATCTACTTAACTTGTAGTCAAGAAAATATTCACGTAATCTACTAATTATACTAAACTGTGTTATACTTAATATCGACAAGATCTACTAAACTTAATTCAGTAACATATAAACCACAATGGCTACTAAACGTTCTTCAAGAAAATGTTATATGAATGAAAGATTTAGAGAACTTTACTGCATTATCTAAAAAGAAACATAGTTTAATATAACCTTTATTCGAAAAGAAATTATCTGTTAGACTACCGAACTTTATTTAAAAATGTACAATTCTTAATATAAAAAAAAATCTTTACGAAATATTATCCACGATGTCTGCTAATGTTTATTTAAAAAAATAATCCACTAGATTTAATACGCTTTTATTAAGAACATATAATGAACAAGATATACCCAACTTTAGACAAGAACATAATTCACTGGATATACTAAACTATACACGAGAACATAATTCTTTAGATATACTCAACTTTACACGAGAACATAACCTACAAGATGTATTAAACTTTACAGCACAATATAGCTCACACCATGTATTAAATTATCGTGTTCTCGCAACTTTTATTAAAGGCTCGTTGTGTTTAGGTATCTCTGATTTTTAATGTTATCGATGCCAAACGATTTTATCTGCTGTTTCTTTATGACGGAAATTATCCGTAGTTTTTTCCCAAATTTCGTTTCTGATCCAATTTCTCAGGCTATGTATTTGTATAGAATACAGTAATGATTGTCCTATATTTGTATAGAATACAGTAATGATTGTCCTATATTTGTATAGAATACAGTAATTATTGTCCTATATTTGTATAGAATACAGTAATGATTGTCCTATATTAGTATAGCATACAGTATTGATTGTGATATATTTGTATAGAATGCAGTAATGATTGTCCTATATTTGTATAGAATGCAGTAATGATTGTCCTATATTTGTATAGAATGCAGTAATGATTGTCCTATATTTGTATAGAATGCAGTAATGATTGTCCTATATTTGTATAGAATACAGTAATGATTGTCCTATATTAGTATAGAATACAGTAATGATTGTCCTATATTTGTATAGAATGCAGTAATGATTGTCCTATATTTGTATAGAATGCAGTAATGATTGTCCTATATTTGTATAGAATGCAGTAATGATTGTCCTATATTTGTATAGAATGCAGTAATGATTTTCCTATATTTGTATAGAATGCAGTAATGATTGTCCTATATTTGTATAGAAATGCAGTAATGAGTGTCCTATATTTGTATAGAATGCAGTAATGATTGTCCTATATTTGTATAGAATGCAGTAATGATTGTCCTATATTTGTATAGAATGCAGTAATGATTGTCCTATATTTATTTGTCAGACAAGGCTGTGTTCTGTCGCCGGATTTGTTTTCACTTTACAGCAAACATATTATTAAATCAATAGAAGACAAAAAAAGAATTGAAGTCAATGGTCACAACATAAATAATTTGCGATATGCGGATGACACAGTCTTAATAGCAGAGACAGAGAATGAACTACAAGAAATGATAGACATAATAGTGGAAGAAAGCAACAAGAATGGTCTCAGTCTGAATAGTAAGAAAACAGAAGTAATGGTTATATCGAAGAAACAATCACCACCATCATGCAGTATAAAAATAAACGAGACAAATCTGAAACAAGTGCAACGTTTCAAATACTTGGGCACAATAATAACATCAAAAGGGAGATGCACCACAGAAATAAAAAGCAGAACAGCTCAGGCCAAAATGGCATTTCAGAAAATGAAAAATATCTTATGCAACAAATCTATGTCAATAAAAATGAGAAAGAGAGTTAATCGGTGCTATATAGAACCAATTCTGACCTATGGAAGTGAATAATGGACAGTAGATAAACAAATGAAAAGACGATTAGAGGCCACAGAGATGGGATTTTTCAGAAAAATGTTGAATGTTCCATGGACAGCTAAAAAGACCAATGAGGAAGTTTTCAAAGAGGTCAACACAAAAAGGGAGCTCTTAAAAAACATCAGAAAGAAGCAATCAACATTTTTCGGGCTCATCATGAGAAGAGGAAAGTTGGAATACTTGGTTACAACTGGCAAAATAAAAGGAAAGAGAGATCGCGGACGACAAAGAGAGAAAATACTGGATAGCTTGGTGTTATGGCATGGAAAACAGTCAACAACAGAACTGATACGATGCACTGTAGATAGAAGATTGTGGAGGGGCATGATCACCTACGCCAACCGGTATAGCACATGATGATGAGAATATATCTTTCTCTGCAGTCATGCATAAAATGACTAATCTAAAAACACTATATTTACTTGTTAAGTTTACAACTCTTCTTTCTCAGTATTCAATGACGTTTCTACTAAAGCAAAATTCACTTCTTAAATCTATAATTCTTTTCCCTGCATTCAATAAAAACTTCTACGAACGAAAAATTCACTTCTTAAATCTAGAATTCTACTTTCTCTACATTCACCAAACGACTACTCCACTTCATTGTCCGGACTTTAATGGACGTAAATAGACTTAGAGGCATGATTATGTCTTATGACTATGACTTAGACTTATACTTATGTTGTAGTTTCAGTGCATGTCTTCGTTCTTTGGACCTTATCCATATTGGCACTTTGTTGCTTATTAGTTTGTCTTCCTTCTTTACTCTCTATTATCTTGGAAACTGGCTAGTCTGCAGTTCCAGTCTCACGGCAGGAAAATAGAATAGGTGCTATCATGGGCCAGAATCTCGAACTAAAATGCAACAATTAGACAGGAGCGACCAGGTGTGACGAGCCTTAAGAGGGTTCAGCTTCCTCCGCTACTTAAGAAAGCTGGTGGTTAACTCGGTCACCGACATACGCAGTCAGTAACTGGTACAGTGCAGCAGTTCTGGTAGCTCTCAGCTAGTTTTCCTCTATCAGCAGTGAACAATTGGTGAGTGTTGTTTTTTTTGTATTATCTTGTTAGTTTTAATAAACTATCACATATGATTTTTCACATTGATCTACTGTGGTGTAGCTCATGATAACTGCAGTAATCAAGGATATGATATATTACTTAATATTTACTCTATTATATTACTTATGGTATGAATTGAAGGAATAGACCTGGAGACAGTTCAGAACTACAACTACCTTGGACAGACTATAACCAGTGATGGAAAATGTACAACTGAAATAAGAAAAAGAATCGGAATGGCATAAAGAAATTTTAATGTCATGAAGAAAATACTAACATCAAAACAAATAACATCAGGGCTAAAACTAAGAATAGCAAAATGTTACATCTTCTCAATATTCCTATATGGAGCAGAAACATGGACATTAGACAAGATAACAGAACAGAGAATTGAAGCCTTTGAAATGTTGATATACAGAAGAATAGGTAGAATTGGATGGAAGAAAAAGTAAACAAACGATGAAGTCTTAAAACAAGCAAAAATGAAAAGAGAACTACTAAGCACAATTCAAACAAGACAAATGAGATTTTTGGACCATGTTAAAAGACACAACAGCCTAATAAAAGTAATCCGGAAAAGGGGGGGGGGATACAAGGTAAAAGAGGAAGAGGCAGACCAATACTAACATGGACGAGTAACATCAAAAGATGGACAAACCAGCCTATGACAACCTGCACCATCAAAGCAAGAGACAGAGCAGAATGGTGCTCCATGGTAGCCAACCTTCGTTGCGGAGACGGCACTCGATGATGACGATGGTATGAATTGTTAAACTTTACGCACTAGACTCGTATATTATTCAGAGATACAATGCGTAGTGAGTGATGCATCATGCTTTATTGTTAGATTAAAGTATGTCTGATCGGTATCATGAACTTTGGGTTGTGAAGTCAATACATCACATCATCATCATCAAGTACCAAGCCTACTGGCATAGGTGATCATGTCTCTCCATAACTTTCGATCTAGACAGTTATTTATCATTTCTGTCTGTTGTTGACATTCTGCCAAGCCATTATCTTTAGCCGTCTAGTGTCTTTTTTCAACATTTCTACATCCTCCAGTGATTTTCTTGTCTGTTATTCAATTGTCCATGATTCACACCCATATGTTAAGACTGGCTCTTCATAAAATTTAGAACTATATTTCCTGTCTCTATTGTCAAAAATGGGTTGCATATTATCTTCGTCATTTTTGGAAAGCTGATTTTGCCTCAACAATTCTGCATCTCACATCTGTTGTACATCTACCATCTGAGGTTAACAGTGTTCCTAGATATCTAAATTCATTTACTTGTTTTAATATTGTTCCACTTGTCTTTATTGTGCATTGCGGTGATGTCTTTTTCTTTGTTGCTACCATTATTTCTGTCTTTAAGCTGAGTCTGTTAGTTTTGCTTTCCTTCACTATAATGTCTAATATTTATTTAACTCATTTTCACTCTTAGTGATTAAGACTGTATCATCAACATACCTTAGATTATTTATATTATGACCTCCAATTGTTACTTAAGGCATGCCCTTAATGGATCTTAAAATAATCTCACTATACATATTAAACAAATCTGGTGACAGCACACAACCTTGTCTAACACCCTGTTTTATTTGTTGAAACATCCCCAGTTGGTTTTCAGTTCTTAAGGCCGCTGTTTGATGCCAGTACATGTTCTTTATTATTCTTAGATCTTTGCAGTCTACGTTTATCCTTTCTAAAATTTTGATTATTTCTTGGTGCTTTACTTTGTCAAATGCCTTAGTGTAATCTATGAAACATAGGTATAGATCTGTTTTCACCTCTATGGCTCTTTCTACTAAAGATCTTATTATATAAATGGCATTGCTTGTTCCTTTATCTCTAACAAAACCACACTGTTCATCGCTAATTTCTGACCTGATTTTGTTTCGCCCTCTTCGCATGATGATTCTTAGTAATATCTTAGTCATATGACTCATAAGGCTTATTGTGCGATGATCATCGTATTCAATCGCATCCAATTTCTTTGGTAGGGCTATGAATATTGATTTGAGCATGTCTGGTATATATCCGCTGTTGTAGATATCATTCAATATTTTTGTTATTATTTCTATTCCAAAACCACACATGGCTTCAATCTCTTACTTAGTCATATTATCTGGTCCAGGAGCTTTGCCTGCTTTCATATTGCGCAAGGCGTCTTCCACTTTTTCTCTAAGTATTTCTGGTCTTTCTCCATTATCCTTAATATTTATTTCCGTTCGTTCATCATTATAAAGATCTTCAGTGTTTTCTGTCCATCGTTCCCTTGTGTTTTCTTGATCAATCAACAGTTCTCCTTCCTTTGATCGTAGACATCCAGTTTTTGATTGCGTCTTTCTTCCTGTTAATTCCTCAATTTGTTTGTATATAGCTTTAGCATCTCCTTTTTATTGCATTTCAATCTCTTTGCATCTTTCTTATAGCCATGCTTCTTTTGCTTCATTGCTTTTTACTACAATTTCCTTACTTAATCTTTTATACTCATCTTTGTTATCTTTATTTCTCCTTTTTGTACCCATTAGCTGTGAAATATTATCTGTCATCCATTTCTTTCTTGAATTTGTCCTCACTGGTGGTATTAACTCTTTTGATGTTTGTTGCATTGATTCTTTTAGCATTTCCAACGTAGCGATTCATGATTGTACAAAGAAGTTACGACGGTGGTTTTCTGTTGCCTTCCGTCGATTTGTTTACGGTTGGCTCAGCTAGTCTTTGACTAAAAAGTCTGACCCACAAGGTAGTGGGGTTGTTTTACTTCAGGGTACCTTCCCTTAGCCTCTTAGTCTCCCGAGCTTACCTGCAAGGCAGAAGGGCAGCCACAGGTTAAACTGTTTACTGCATACAGTAGCAGGTAAAATTACCCGACCTGACAGAGATGATGTAAGGTAAAGGTAAAGTACGAGACTTGAACCGGCGTCTTAGCACGCGAGTTTACACCCATATGTGCTCGGCCGCCTAACCAGAAATGTTCGGAGATTTCTGTATAGTGTCGACTCAAGCATCGAAACTCAGATGCGAGGCGACATTCCTCACCTTCCCAGGGTAATACCCTGGTACCCATTTTTGCCAACGGCTGGGTCGACCGTGGGTTTTTTTTTTCCAACCACGAGTAGAATTCACACTGCTCCCAGCGGGAATCGAACACGGGTTGTCCGAACGTTGGTAGTCCAGTCGAGTGGTTTTCCCAACTCGGCTACCGAGGCCCCTCGGCCAGAGATGATGTATTTCGAGGAACAGATGGCTGCGTTCACTTTCTGTGCAGTTTCGCCTTATGTCTTTTGGCGTGTGCAGAGAATGCTATGATGGGAACTGCAACTACCTTTCTTTGTTTGGGATATGAAATATTAATTCGGATGATTCCACTGGCAGGAGCGATTGAAGTTATGGATTATAATTAATTTGCAGTGATAATAGGGCCTTCCGAAACATAACTATGAAGTAGTTTTCTTTATTCGGGAGTGTTATGTGTTTAAGCTTTGTCGATTTGCTAGTATTGTGCTTATTTGCCTACACGTGTGATTTTTTTTCATCAAGTCACATTTGTTCATACTTACCATATTTGTATATATGTTATTTTTCTCTAAATGTGTTCATTTCGCTTCGGTGTGTGCTTTTGTAATGTCATTTTTATTCACTTTTTGTCACTCCTATTTCTGTGAACATTTTGGTAATTGTATTTTCTCTTACTTCCACACTATAATATTAATATATTACCTTTATTTGAAATGTAATTCTTGTTTTACCTAATGCTAAACGCATCTACTAGTGGAACAGTGGTCAGCCTGTAGAAGCGTGTTGCGAATGTAACCAGCCCCGTACCGCAAAACGAAGTCATGTGGTGGTTACACAGAACGAGGTCAATTAATAGCGAGGGGTAGCTAATTTTTTTTATCAAATGCCCCATACGCCCTATGATGTAATCATCGGCGAGTCAGAGGTACTATAGCATCCTCACCGGGTAGATGCGACCCGTTAGTCTAAAAATGGCAACACATCTAGAAGGTCATCTCCTATTTTAAACCCCCGCTGTCTAGCAGGTACCCATTAACGGAATAGACTTCGGGCGTAAATCCAGAAAAAAAATCCGGAGATGGAGTGCCTAAGACAGTTCAGTGTTTATTTCAACATTGCTCTTTCAACTCATGCGGCGCAGTTGACATCAAAACTTTTCTTGCCCTGCTAGACCTTTGGTTCGCTCGGCTGTGTGGAGAGAAGAAACATGTTGCATGGGCAACAACTTGTCTCTTCCCTTTTCTGCCCAAGCTCGCGCCATGGTGAGAACACTCCAACTTCGCCATTTTTGTTATTTCTAGGGACGCCACAAAATACATAGATAACCACGACTGAGGGAGGCTACTGCTTATAACTTAAGTTAGAATTCTTCCTAAGAAGAAATGATATCTACAAAAATTAGATATAAAATATAAAGAAATAATCTTATACTAAATCTTATTTGCTGAAAATGCCTTTAGCATAGTGTGAACATGTGAATGAGAATAATAGTTCCGATTGAATCTTTGCAAGTATTTAGTACACAATTTAAAATGAAAATTAAAAAGAAAGATTTCAGTTTCGGATATAATTATCATTATATAATCATTGAACAATAACTGATGCATCTTTGACCAAGATTTCCAGCAGTTATCAGTTCAATGTTCTGATATACTCATTCTCATAATAGAACAACAGACTAAGGTTTACAAAACCTTATTAAAGTAATGTATTAGAGTCAGATAAATGGGTACCCTGGAGCCACATTCTTCTTTACAAATGTTTATTAAGATCTACATTTGTTGCAGTTGATTTTCACAAACACTATATCATCATGTGCCATACCGGTTGGCGTAAGCGATCATGTCCTTCCACAATCTTCTATCTACAGTGCATCGTATCAGTTCGGTTGTTGGCTGTTTTCCATGCCATGACATCAAGCTATCTAGTATTTTCTCTCTTTGTTGTCCGCGATCTCTCTTTCCTTGTATTTTGCCAGTTGTAACCAAGTATTCAACTTTCCTCTTCACATGAAGTGCCCGAAAAATGTTGATTATTTCTTTCTGATGTTTTTATGAGCTCCTTTTTTGTATTGGCCTCCTTGAGAACTTCCTCATTGGTCTTTATTGCTGTCCAGGGAACTTTCAACATTCTTCTGAGAAATCCCATCTCTGTGGCCTCTAATCGTCTTTTCATTTGTTTGTCTACTGTCCATTATTCACTTCCATAGGTCAGAATTGGTTCTATATAGCACCGATGAACTTTCTTTCTCATTTCTATTGATATAGATTTGTTGGATACGATATTTTCATTTTCTGAAATGCTATTTTGGCCTGAGCTATTCTGCATTTTATTTCCGTGGTGCATCTTCCATCCGATATTATTGTGCCCAAGTATTTGTCGCGTTGCACTTGTTTCAGATGTGTCCTGTTTATTTTTATGGTGCATGCTGGTGATGACTGTTTCTTCGATATGACCATTACTTCTGTTTTCTTACTATTCAGACTGAGACCATTCTTGTTGCTTTCTTTTACTATTATGTCTATCATTTCATGTAGTTTATTCCCTGTCTCTGCTATTAAGAATTTGTCTCCGCATGTCGCAAATTATTTATGTTGTGACCATTGACTTCAATTCTTTTTTTGTCTACTATTGATTTAATAATATGTTTGATGTAAAGTGAAAACAAATCCGGCGACAGAACACAGCCTTGTCTGACTCATTGTTTTATAAGTTGAAATTGTTCTGTTTGGTTGTTAATTCGTATAGCTGCTGTTTGTTGCCAGTACATGTTTTTTTTTATTATTCGCAGATCCTTGCCATCAATGTTTAATTTCTCCAGCATATTGATTATTTCCACATGCTTTACTTTGTCAAATGCTATTGTGTAGTCTATAAAGCACATATATTGATCTTTATTTACCTCTATAGATCTTTCTGTCAATGTTCTTAAGATGTATATTGCATGATTGGTGCACTTTCCTTCCACAAATCCACATTGTTCCTCACTTATTTCTGGTTTTATTTCTTTTCTACACGTCTCATGATGATTCTTAGTAATATTTTCATCATATGGCTGATGAGACTAATAGTGCAATGGTCTTCACAATCAGTGGCGCCTGACTTCTTCAGTATGGCTACAAAGATAGATTTTAGTAGATCTTCGGGTATGTGCCCAGGGTTATATATGTCATTGAGTAGTTTTGTTATGACTTGTACTCCTAGCTCTCCTAATGCATATTAGATTCGATTGTTATATTGTCGGGACCTCGAGCTTTGCCTCTTTTCAAAAACTCTACAGCCTATGATAACAAATAATAAATGAAGTTAAATGATATGTCTGTCTAATAGTTTAGTATAGTTATAGTATAGTATAGTAAAGTATAGTATAGTATAGTATAGCATAGCATAGATAGCATAGTATAATATAGCATAGCATAGTGTAGTGTAGTGTAGTGTAGTGTGGTGTGTAGTGTATAGTGTTGTGTGGTTTGGTGTGGTATGGTAAGGAATGGTATTGTATGGTATGGTTCTTTGGTTGGTTGGTTATTTGGTTATGGAAGGCCCCGGTATCACTGCAAACGAATTAAAATCCATAATTGCTCAACCGCCCGTGAGAGCGCAATCATCCGAATTAATATCGCCGCTCCCAAACAAAGAAAGGTAACTGTAGTCCCCATCGTAGCAGTCTCAGCACACGCCAAAAGACATAAGGCGAAACCGCGCAGAAAGTGAACACAGCCAACTGTTCCCTGTCATACGATATCATCATTCATCGTAAACAATTGGAATATCGAAACATGATCAAAACAGATGAGACACACAGCTCACGGTGTGCACAGAGCACTTAACTCAGTAGCTTCTGCAACAAACCGGATTTGGAATATGAGGAAACTGCAACAAGGAACACTTTTAATGCATAGCCTTCAATTGTTCTCGCCGCCTATCCACAATATACCGGAAGTTCACGTCTTCTTGAAAATGATGATCGTCGTATTTTTAAAAAAAATAAATAAATAAAAAATGTATAGCGTTTGATGATGCTAGGCCATCGTCGTTGGCTCCAATTCCGAACATTTAGACACACAGTTAATCGTCAGATTATCCCCGTCGCACATCAAACAACAAACCGTAAGATTATCGTACGGCCGGTCTAGGGATGTATGATGAGCCATTACGATGACGTAGCACACAAAAATGTCGTACACACAATTTCGCTCCCTTTAGATGGTATGGTAAGGTATTGTATGGTATTGTATGGTAAGGTATTGTATGGTATTGTATGGTTTGGTAAGGTATTGTATGGTATTGTATGGTATGATAAGGTATTGTATGGTAAGGTATTGTAATGTTATGGTAAGGTATTGTGTGATATTGTATGGTATGGTAAAGTATTGTATGGTATGGTATGGTAAGGTATTCTATAGTATGGTATGGTATGGTGTGGTGTGGGGTGGTGTGGTGTGGTATGGTATAGTCTGTGTAGCAAACTGCTATAGCTTTCATAACTGTATTAAACATACAAAATATATTTTTAAAATTATCAATTTGGATATTCTACAGGACAGAACAAAATAAAGATGATTTCTAACTTCCTGGGGCGCAGGTTTCTTGTAACACCAAGTTGGCTTACTGGAAAGCGCAGAATAGGTAATGAAGTAAAGTGCTCTGCGATAACCGCTGACAAAGTTAATGGGGACGTTGATGTCAACAGAGCACTGACTGCAAAAACTTCGTCCTCAAAAGATGATAGTTCGCCTCACCCACTACCCTTCAGCTCAATCCCTGGACCTGGTGGGTTGAGAAAACTGCCTTATATTGGAACTGCTCTCATGTTTAAGCCATTCACTCAATTTACTCATGATAAGATTCAACAACTAATCAGTCAAATGCATAATAATTTTGGCTCTGTGTTTAAATTTCGCATGGGTAAGAATTACTTTATTTTCACTGACAGTGCACAAGACGCAGAGACTGTTTTCCGTAACGAAGGCATGTACCCTTTACGTTATGATATAACGTTGTTTAAAACATACATAGAAAGAAATGGTCTTCCTTATGCTCTTGGCACTGTCAGCGGACCTAAATGGCACGAGATAAGAAGTCCTATCAACCCGCTACTCAACCGACCTCAGGTATGTCTACATTATCTCCCAGTACAGAACCAGGTCGCAGACGACTTTGTCCACAGACTTCGGACAATCAAGTTCAATCCCGAACAACTCGCTGATGAGTTTTTTAAGTTTGCCTCTGAAAGTATCGGAGTCGTTTGTTTTAATAAACGCTTAGGATTTCTAAATCCGGATCTGAGTAATTCACCGGACAGATTACAATTACTGGAAGCTTACAAAACGATTCTTTATTGTGTTTTCATTGACATCCTTAGAATTGAAAAAAATTACTTGAAGACTGCGGAAGATCCTTTCTACCGGAAGTTCGAAGATGCCATGAAATTTATTAGAAAATATTCAATGATATACGTCAAAGAGGTAATAAAGGAGCTTGAAACACGGAACACTGACAGACATAATAATTCTGAGACAGGCAGCGCAAATAGAGAAATTGAGTCCAACCTCTTGGCGTCCTTGATAGCTGCAAATAAACTGGAAATTGATAAAATACTTTCTGTAATTGACTCAATGCTAATTGCAGGAACGGATTCTACAGCTCTTAATTTAGCTATCTTGTTCTACAATCTATCAGTAAATCCTCAAGTGCAAACCAATGCTGCTAAAGAAGTGGTCAATCTTATTGGAACAGACGGTCCAGTTACACCAGAGACTTTATCAAAGATGAACTATGTTAAAGCCTGTGTGAAAGAGTCAATGAGAATTAACTTTCCTGTGTCCAATGGTGCACAAAGGACTTTGACGAGTGATGTTGTTCTAAGTGGTTATTCAGTCCCCAAAGGGACCAATGTCATCATGACCAGCAGTAGAAGCTCCCTCAACTCAAAGTACTTTCCTGATCCTCTCAAATTCCTACCAGAAAGATGGATGAGGGAGACTACTAGTGGACAGAGAACTGGGGAGAAAAAATCATCAGCTTTCGCTTGTCTGCCCTTTGGCCACGGACCTCGTGGATGTATTGGCCGAAGATTTGCTGAGATGGAGATCCATGTTGCCACCGCCAAAGTTTTACAGAAATTGGAGATCAAAGTCGATCCTTCTTACTCGGGCTTGGAAACGATCTACAAACCTTTCATAACGCCAAAAGTTCCCATCCCCTTTATATTCACAGACAGGAGGAAGTAGCTAACTGTTGCCACCACTTCCAGGAAACCTATACTAACAGTTTCAGACAAAATAGTCCACTGCCTGGCATCTGCAATTTAAAACAAAACTGTTAATCTGTTATATGTCTTCTTATATATTCATTAAGAGATTTCAATAAACATCTTTCATTTTCAAAAATGTTTACCATATTAGTCATACCCTATAATTTTTACGCAAATAAATAATTTGTAACATATACCTTATATTTTCACACAAAATAACTATTTACCACAATTCGTGTATTAAAAAAAAATACTAATTTGCAACACGCCAGTATATTTTAGCATAAATGAGTTATTTCCTACTGATATATAATTTGCACATATATTTGCAGTCTTGCTACATACAATTTTTATTTGCCGAATTCATGAATTAGTCACTGGATCTTTAACTTCCATGTTTACTCCACTTAGTTAATTGCTACACCCCTACTCAGACTGTAGTTATTTCCAATATACCTTTTTCTCCCTACAGATAAATACATTCTTCCATATTGTTTTCTACTGGACATTTCTATCTATCTATTGACCTTTCGAGCCGTAGCCGGCCCATAGAGCGGAGATCAAGATACTCCTCTTATCTGAATTTTTGTTCTAGCAGTTTTCAATTCTTTTAAAGATATTTTATCAAATCTCGCCATTTGTCTCTGTTCTTTGCAAGCAACTCTATCGCATTGAGGGAGCCGATTTCTGCTGCTCTTGCCTCTCTCATAAATGTTCTTCTCAGTGTCTCTGGGTCTTTCTCTTTTTCTCTTGCCTGTTGTTTCCCACATGAGGGCTTGCTTTGCTATTGGGTTATTATCTCTTCTCATCACATGTCCAACATATGACCATCGTCTTTTCTTTATTACTGAAGATATTAGTGGTTGATTGGCGATTTCTCTAATTTCCTCGTTTGTTTTGAATTCGTTCCACGTTATACCAAGTATTTTCCTTAGACATTTATTTTCGAATGCGTTCAACTTTGTTTCTACGAGTATATCTCTTGTTGTTTTCCAGTTTTCACATGCATACGTAAGGGTTGATAGTACATTTGATTTGAATAGTCTAAGTTTTGTGTTTGTGCTGATGAGTTTTGATTTCCACAAATTTTCAAGGCTTCTTTCTGAACGACATTGCTGCTTCAGCTATTCTGATTCTAATTTCTTTGCTTGTATCCCTTCTCGATCAATGTGACTTCCAAGATAGATAAAGTGATCGATCTCTTCCACTGGTTTGTTTTCCATGTATATTTTGTCGTCTGTTGGAATTAAGCTTTTCATGACTTTAGTCTTTTCCTGACTGATCTCAAGCCCAATTTTGACTATTGATGATAGTTTATTTGTGTTTTCCTGCATCGTTTTTTTTATCTGACTGCTGATGAGAACTATGTCATCAGCAAAGTCGCGGTCCTCCAAATGGTCTCCTTGTATCCATTCGAAGCTTTTATTACCAGTGCAGCATTTCTTCATTATGAAGTCCATAACAAATCCAAACAAGGGCGATAAAATACATCCTTGTTTAACCCCAGTTTCTATTGGGAAACATTCGCTCAGTCCTTCCTCTGTTCGAACTGCATGCACACGTGTAACCATCATACATGTCTTTGATAATATTTATTATTTTTTATGGTAAGCCATATTATTTCAGAATTTTCCACAAAGATCTCTGTGAATACTATCAAATGCTTTTTGAAGTTGATGAAGTTAAGTACAAAATGTTTTTGCTTTTCAGTGTGTTCCTCCAATATAAGTCGTAGAGTAAAAATGTGGTCAAGGCAGCTTCTCCCTTTTCTAAACCCAACCTGTTCTTCACGCATTACTGTATCTATTGAATTCTTTATTCTATTTAGGATGATTTTGCAGAATAACTTTGAGGCAACTGACAAAAGTGCCATGCCTCTCCAGTTGTTACAATCTCTAAGATTGCCATTTTTTTAAAAATCTTAACAATGATTCCTTTTTTCCATTTATGAGGTGTCTTCTCTGCTTTCCAAATGATGTTGAACATTTTCTGGAGATGTATTAAATTATGGCTGTCAATTGCCTGGAGGATCTCAGCTGTTAACTTATCCTCTCCAGCAGCCTTGTTATTGGTCATATGCTTTAAGGTGGATTCTATTTCGCTCAAGGTGAAGTCATCTAAATTTACATCTAATTCTGCTGCTGGTGTTTCAGCTTCAAAATCTATTAAACTGTGAGGTAGTGGACGGTTAAAAATTTCTTTGAAGTGTTACGTCAAACGGGCTTTTATGTCTGCGCTTGTTGTTAGCATTAATCCAGATTTGTCAAGAATTGGTGTTCCACTGGATGTATAGGTGTTTGTCAGCATCTTTTGTACAGTATAAAGAGTTGTGCTGTCTCCTGTAATTGCAGCGGGGACATTTGTTTCACTTTTATTTTCATTTAATTTATTTATACCCGTAAACTAATAACTTCCTATATCATCTTCTTTTCGCAGAAATCAGTTTTTCAGAAATAACTCATTCCTTTTACTAAAATATATCTTTTTCCCACACTTGCACGCAGACCCACAATCAGTCCTATGCTACACGCTGTCTATATTGGCAGTGAGATGTATTCATCTTAATTTGCAATTAAACTATTCCCCATAAAGTATGTGGTGCGTCTCTTATTAACTATTTGTTTTATTCATCATTGTTTTGTATTTTCGTGACAGTCGGTATTGTTTGTACACATGAATGTACCATACAATTATACATTGCAACAATTACAACTCGCAACTTGGTCAGTAAAACGTTAAGAAGGTACACATGCAGGGCATACAAATAAAATTATAAAATACATGTATTAAAGTACACAAGAAGAACAATTAATAGAGCGGACGCAATTATCGGCTGAAGAACAAAAGATCTAACAGTGAACATCATCATCATGTGCCATACCGGTTTGGCGTAGGCGATCATGCCCTTCCAAAATCTCTATCTACAGTATATCGTATCAGTTCTGTTGTTGGCTGTTTTCTATGCCATGGCACTAAGCTATCTAATATTTTCTCTCTTTGTCGTCCGCGATCTCTATTTCCTTTTATTTTGCCAGTTGTAACCAAGTATTCCAACTTTCCTCTTCTCATGATGTGCCCGAAAAAATGTTGATTGTTTCTTTGTTATGTTTTTAGGAGCTCCCTTTTAGTGTCGACCTCTTTGAGAATTTCCTCATTAGTCTTTTTAGCTGTCCAGGGAATTTTCAACATTCTTCTGAGAAATCCCATCTCTGTGGCCTCTAATCATCTTTTCACTAGTTTGTCTACTGTCCATGATTCGCTTCCATAGGTTAGAATTGGTTCTATATAGCACCGATGAACTCTCTTTCTGACTTCTAATGACATAGATTTGTTGCATAAAATATTTTTATTTCCTGAAATGCTATTTTGGCCTGAGCTATTCTGCTTTTTATTTCTGTGGTGCATCTTCCATCTGATGTTATTATTGTGCCCAGGTATTTGAAACGTTGCACTTGTTTCAGATTTGTCTTGTTTATTTTTATGCTGCATGATTGTGATAATTGTTTCTTCGATATAACCATTACTTCTGTTTTCTTACTATTCAGATTTAGACCTTTCTTGTTGCTTTCTTTTACTATTATGTCTATCATTTCTTTAGTTTATTCTGTCTCTTCTTCCTCTGAATTGATTCGCTGATTATCGCCTCGGAAGTTTCCCTCTCTAATAATATTCATTTATTATTATTTGTCTCCAGTCTAAACCACTGGAAACTACTATTCGTGCTGTTTCGTCTTAAATGTTTGTCTGCAACGCAAGTATTCATCCCTACCTTATCCGGGAGATACTTGTCTTAACAGGAAACAATACAGATACACTATGTATTTCCGAGCTGTGATCGCAGCCTTATGCTATAGTCATGAGAACACCTGCGCAAAAGACATTGCCTACGAAGCTAATTTTTTAGTTAGCTGAGTGGCACTGTTCCCTAGCGTTTGGCTTTTCGTGGCAAGGCGCTGTGCCACTGAGTACGGGTTCGATCCTGCTTTGATCCATATTTTTTTCTGTTGTTGATTATTTGTCAATTTTTCCGAGTGCTGTAAACATACCTCTTCCTCTGAATTGATTCGCTGATTATCGCTTCAGAAGTTTCCTTCTATATTAATATTAATTTATTATTATTTGTCTCCAGCATAAAAATAAACAGGACAAATTTGAAACAAGTGCAACGCTTAAAATACTTGGGCACAATAATAACATCGGATGGAAGATGCACCACAGAAATAAAAAGCAGAATAGCTCAGGCCAAAATAGCATTTCCAAAAATGACAAATATCTTATGCAACAAAACTATGTCAATAGAAATGAGAAAGAGAGTTCATCGGTGCTATATAGAACAAATTCTGACCTATGGAAGCGAAACGTGGACAGTAGATAAACTAGTGAAAAGACGATTAGAGGCCAGAAAGATGGGATTTCTCAGATGAATGTTGAAAGCTCCACGGACAGCTAAAAAGACCAATGAGGAAGTTCTCAAAGAGGCCAACACAAAAAGGCAGCTCCTAAAAAACATTAGAAAGAAGCAATTAACATTTTTCTGGCACATCATGAGAAGAGGAAATTTGAATACTTGGTTACAACTGGCAAAATACAAGGAATGAGAGATCGCGGACGACAATGAGAGAAAATACTGGATAGCTTGGTGTCATGGCATGGAAAACAGTCAACAACAGAACTGATACGATGCACTGTAGATAGAAGATTGTGGAAGGACACGAAGCCTACGCCAACCGGTAAGGTACATAATGATGATTGATCTCATAATATTCTCACTGTAAAATGAAAACTAATCCGGCGACAGAACGCAGCCCTGTCTGACTCCTTGTTTTATATTTGGAATTGTCCTGTTTGGTTGCTAATTTGTATAGCTGCTGTTTGTTGCCAGTACAGTCATCCCTCGCTACTTCGCGTTTCATTTATCGCGGCCTCAGTACATTGCGGATTGTTCACAAATTAATTCAAAATTGAGGAATTATGACGCGATAGTTTCCCGCACGCCAGCAGAAGGCAGGGAGTGCCTACACAATTCAAAATCCACGTCTCTGATTGGCTGCTGTCATCCCGCCATTTGATATCCCTCCCGACTCGGGACTCTCGCAAGCTGATTGGCCTAGACGTTTCCCCACCTTCGCTCTCATACCCAGCGAAGACGACCGCGCTCATTCAAATCAATGTTTGAGTGATGCTTAGTCTCGAGGTGTGCTAATTTTTGCTGCTCTCTTGTGTCTTTTTGTGCAAAATAGTGCTTGTGACGCCCTTGAAAATGTCTCCTAGACGTCCTCCACCCTCTAAATCCTCTAGTGAACCCAAGAAGAAGAGACAAATTATGACTGGGAACGAGAAAGTTAATTTATTGGACATGCTTAAGGCAGGCAATAGATATGCGTCTGTTGCACGCCATTACGGATTTAACGAATCGACGGCCCGCTGCATAAAAAAAAGATGAATTGAATATCCGTAAAACTGCATCGATATCGTTCTCCAAGGACAGTAATCGAGTTGTGACTTCTCGTAATAAGCGATTTGTGACTTCTCGTAATAAGCGAATTGTGAAAATGAAGAATGCCTTATTAGTGTGGATATCGGACTGTCGGGAAAAGAAGATTAGCCTCGATACCAATATGATTGGGATTAAAGCCAAAGCCCTGTATGATAGCCTCGTTCCTGAAGGAGAGTTGAACGAAGATACCAATATGATTGGGATTAAAGCCAAAGCCCTGTATGATAGCCTCGTTCCTGAAGGAGAGTTGAACGAAGATTAGTCTCAATACCAATATGATTGGGACTAAAGCCAAAGTCGTGTATGATAGCCTTGTTCCTGAAGGAGAGTTGAACGAAGATTAGTCTCAATACCAATATGATTGGGACTAAAGCCAAAGTCGTGTATGATAGCCTTGTTCCTGAAGGAGAGTTGAACGAAGATTAGTCTCAATACCAATATGATTGGGATTAAAGCCAAAGCCCTATATGATAGCCTCGTTCCTGAAGGAGAGTTGAACGAAGATTAGTCTCAATACCAATATGATTGGGATTAAAGCCAAAGCCCTATATGATAGCCTCGTTCCTGAAGGAGAGTTGAACGAAGACGACGAAGGTGATGACCACGACGAAAATGAAGTGAACACACTAATCGAGTGCCACTCGAACCCCCTAACCGACGAAGAAGACGAAATGACAAGATCGGCGAGTGAGGAAGAAGAGGAGGTAGCTGACGACGGTGACCACAACGAAGCTGAAGAACGTGGCCTTACCTTGGAAAACCTGCAAGAGCTCTGCAACATAAGACTCTGTAACAAAGGGCCCAAGAAATCGACGACAACATGGTCAGAGCAGTAGAATTCAGTAACCGTATTGACGGTGTAATGGCGTTGTACAAGGGCATCTTTGCTCAGAAGAAAAAACAACGGTCACAACTCCCCATCACGATGTTCCTTGTAAGCCGGAAACGTTCTGCAGAAGCTCCTCCTGCTGCCTCTACGCCGCCTCCTGCTGCATCTATGCCGTCTACTGCAGCTACCCCAGCTCTATCTGAAGCTGCCCGCGACGATCCAGCGCCCCTAGCACCTGACGATGAGGCGTCATCTGAGGAGCAGTGAAGCTCTAATTAACGTGTGCAGTAAATCATCTTCATCTTCTTCACCTCCACCGTACTGCACAGGTGTTTCATCGACATTTATAAAGATCAAGCGAAGAGAAGCTATTGTCAGAGGTGAGTTACGGACCTTGTTATAAAAGAAAAGTTGTTATAAGAATAAAAGAGTTCTAAAAACATATTTACAGTATGTACACTTTAGTTACATCTACACTGTTACACACACACGTATCATATTTATATCATATATACATTATTTTATGTATGTTATTTACACTATTAATATTTTATTTACATATTTGAAACTATTCTTTAATGTTCTAATGATAACATATGCACTTATATGGTTTCATATACACTTATAGATATTATACATACACAAAAAATGTACGTATGTTAAAAATGAGAGGGTGACACTACTTCGCGGTTTTTCACTTATTGCGGCCGATTCTGGTCCCTATTAACCGCGATAACTGAGGGATTACTGTTAATGTTTTTTTATGATTCGCAGATCCTTACCATCAATGTTTAATATCTCCAGTATATTGATTATTTCCACATGCTTTACTTTGTCAAATGCCTTAATGTTATCTATAAAGCACATATATAGATCTTTCTTTACCTCTATAGCTCTTTCTATCAATGTTCTTAAGATGTATATTTGCATTATTGGTGTCCTTTCCTTCCACAAATCCACATCGTTCCTCACTTATTTCTGGTTTTATTTTGTTCCTTACACGTCTCATGATAATTCTTAGTAATATTTTCGTCATCTGGCTCATGAGACTAATAGTGCGATGGTATTCACAATCAGTGGCGCCTGACTTCTTCGGTATGACTACAAAGAAAGATTTTAGTAGATCTTCGGGTATATGTCCAGTGTTATATGTCATTGAGTAGTTTGACTCAAAGTTAGTATGTTAGGATATGTACTCCCAGCTCTCCTAATGCATTTACCTCTTCGATTGTTACATTGTCGGTACCTGGAGCTTTGCTTCTTTTCATGTGTTGAATTGCATCCTCCATTTCACTTTGTATTATTGATGGGCCTGTCTCTTTGTTTGAAGTGTTTAGCTCTGGTCATTCATTGTCGTAGAGTTGACTGATATATTCTGTCCATATTTCTATTATCTTCTCCTGTCCTATTATTATATTTCCTTCCTTTGATTTCACACATCCTGAATCTTTGACTTTTAGCAAATATCGAGTGTTCTCGTTTCTCTGCCGTCTTCGATTTGAGATAGACTAAGTATCTAATTACAGAAGCAAAAAATAAATAAGGGCAACTTATAAAAGGAGCACAATAAATGGTGACGTTCTTAAACTGCATATTTATAGCCTTAAGAAACGACAAAATGAGCAGCAAAGTGAACGAATCATCAACCTTGCTGGCTTAATAGTGAGCTGTGTTGTGATGTGTTTTGTGCCATGACATCAATCGTGTCCATTATGCGTCGGTTCAGGACTGATTCATTGGTTTTTTTCTCATAAACTTTATTTAATTACAGCTAGTGTTTTTAATTAGGGTTGTCTCTCATAGGAAAACAATTCTTACCCGAGAACGACACTTTTCTACCCGGGTAGGTGTCAGGTTTCATTTCAACCAGGGCTAACCGGATCTTTTTGTTTGTGTTGTTTATTAGGCCTTTCTTACCGGCCTTTGTTTATTCAGTGTATGCTAATTGGGTCTAGTTTTAACGGGAGGACTGATCCTCTAGTATTCGTTGACAGTATTCTTGATTATAAAAAAGAGCTGACATTCAGAACAGTTCATGGTTTCAAACAGAATAGCTTTACATAGGGCATGTAACAAACATTGGCTCACAACTGACAATAATAGCCATCTCTCTTGGTGGTTTTATGTTTCAGAGGGCTCATTAACTGGGTGAGACTGGTTTACTAAGAAACATTTGCATGTGAGTTAACGCGTTTGATCGGTTGTTAGTACAACAAATTCCAAAACATTACATGTATATCTGATGAAATGTGAGTGAATATAATAGTATAACATTTAGAAACATGAGATTATAGAGAAACAGTTCACATAGAACCAACTTGAATCCTGTAGAGATATAGTAAGTACAATGGTCTGTCCAAATGAAAAGAATGTACTGTAATAATATACCGTACAATACAGGGCAAATATTGAAGTAAAAGAAAACTACACAGCTCAAGACAGACCAAGAGTAAGGTGAAGTGACATCAAGGAAATTCTGTAGTAGTATATGACAAATATTGATGATGCCCTATGAGTGAGATTTAGATCTACACCTCTCTCTCTCTCTCTCTCTCTCTCTCTCTCTCTCTTTTTTCTCTATCTCTCTCTCTCTCTCTCTTACTGTCTTTTTCTCTCTTCACATGAAACTGTATAATATGAAGTTAAGAACGCTTTTTAAAATGAATCTTACAGTTGTGCAACGCTGATATGCTTCTAATGTACGTCCGAGTTACGATTCCCACAAATCATGTCTTGAATGATCTTGATTACGGGAAATGTCTAATAGATCAATCGGTGTCAGAACTGACCACTTTGAGAAACTACCAACGAGAGTCACAATGACACTCACTGTAAGTAACTTAACGACGTCATGTCCATATTTTCTTCTTGGGTAGAGGTGAACATTATTAATCATCTAGATCACACTTCTAATAATGATCAAAAACGTGATTTAAAAAAAAAACTGGCATCGGAAGCATATTAAGGAAACTTGTTGCGTGATGGGTAACAGCTTAGAACATTTCTATCACTAAGAAATGGCAACATTTAACAGAAATGATGAGATAGAAGCTTCACATGATTATTGTTGATCACGTCTCCTATTCTCAGTATACGAATATATAAAAAGATAACAAATTAAGCGGTTTGACCACAAGACATAAAGAGCTACACACCAGTCCCCACAGCCGTCGACAAAAGCAAACAAAACAGTTTGAGAGGACGGCCTCAACAGCGATTGATTGACGAAACGCTGAAAACTATCAGAAACGTCACGTTGTAGAGCAAGTTAATTAAACAAACAAAAAACTCGCAAACAATTTCTTATCGCGACGCTGAAATTAAAATGAGCAAGGAAATAGACAAAGGGCCCCTAAGCTTAAGGTAGATACGATCAAGAACATAATCATATCGAATGCGAACTAAAACAAAAACCTTACGTCACTGCGCAAATTGAACATGTAAAGAAAACATTGACAGCTGGGCATCGGAAAGCTGAATTGCTGAGATTCACGTCAAAATATAAATGCTACTATCATTGACATTATATTCATCAATCTTCCGAGAATGCCACAGGAACCGTCGTTTGTGGCCGTGACTGTGCTGAGTTACTTCTGTGTGGTCAAGAAATAGTTTGAAACACTAAGGGACACTCCCACAGTGCTTGATGATGGTCGAACACGCAAGAACAAGAACTATGTTTTTCCCTCTGGAAGAATGTACCTTTTCGCCCATTTTTCCGATATAACAATAGAATCAAGTGGATGCAATCTACAATTTCGACTTAATCTTCTTTATTAACTCCAGTTTTATCAGAAAGATCCCTGATAAAGAACCCTATTAAAGATCTCAATGCAGGAAACGTGGTTAAAGACCCTCCACTGATACCAGTTCTAAATATAGAAGAAGTGAATCACTTATAGAAAGTACCGTACTACTCGTCCCCTGATCTGCTATATAAACAAAGTCAGCATCGGAGACGTTGCATTTAACCTTATTGCTGTTCTTGAACGTGGCGAGGAACTAATCATTTCTCAAAGCTATTACAGGTGAGGTCTGTTATAATTCATGTTAATTTACACCTCTATGCATTAATTACACGATTTGGTGCGACCTCAAATTACACTGGGACCAATTATATGTCAAATGATATGGCAAGGAATTAATAAAGCACACCACTTACGTTTTTTAAAGTATATATTTTTAACATAACAACGCATGACTGTGATTTATGGACAGGTGACAGATCTGCTGAAAAATATATGAATACTTTTGAATGTAAGTGTTACAGAAGGATATTCGGAATACCATGGACGGATAAATAAAAAAATAAACGTGTACATTTTGCAAAAATGTTAAATTCCTGAAAATATGTTAATAAAGAACATAAAACCAAAGAACATGAAATATTCTTGTCATGTAAAACGACATTATAGAGAGACATATAAGAAGATAATTATGAAAGATATAATTCCAGGTAAACGAGGGAGAAGAAGACCTAGAAAAAGGTGGTTGAAAGATACACATTCGAGCTGGGGTAGATTGCACCAAAAAGCTGAATATCTCACACTAGAGAAAACTTCCAAATAACTGTTATTGGAGCCAAGTTACACAATTGTACAAGCTAGAGTATGTTGATTAGGAAGAATATGCTCTGAGGAGACGGCGCACTTGGTGTTGATATATTATGGGCTAAATTACGCAGTCATTTTCTACAGTTAAAATATAATGTCAAGTTAATATTTTATGTGGAATAAAATTGTCATTTTTGCTTAAATTAACAAACAATATATTATTTCGGCATGATTTTTTTTGTTTTATGAAATGAATTCTTCGCAAGGTTTTATAAGAAAGTTAACTTTTTTTCTTTTATTAGTGATACATTCGGAGGAAAAAATTATAAGGGAATCTTGATAGACGAAGTGGCAACAATAACGTCACAATTTCCTTGAAATTGAGGACAGTTTGTAGAAGATTGAAAAAATGTTGTTTTGGGTAGAAGACATTCAACATTTTATATTCATTAACAAATTCTCCTCTCTAGCTGAAGACGGCACCCAGGGTGGGAGTCATAGTTCTCCACGACTGACGATGTGCTGCTATAGCTTGTTTCATAAGTCGTGCCCAACTTTTAAAATCGATAGCTTTTTAACCGCTTGTTGTAAGTTGTTCAAAATTTGCATGTAAAGTTATAATGATTAGAACCCAACAGGGAATTAATTTCTTTAAAAAAAAACATTTGGTTATTATTGTTGCTTATTTGATTTATATAAATTTATAACGACCCATTGATGTAGTCAAAACTTAATGTTTACAGTATTTTAAGTTAAAAATAGCGAGTAAAAATCCATACACGGTAAAATTGACGTGTTTGCACGCTTTTACCGTGGTTTTTTGACACAATTAGACACTTGTAAAAAACACGAGAAATTGTGTGTTCCATTTCCGTTCATTCAGGATAACATTTATCATGAGTCTTAAAATGAAATTCTGCAGTTTACAAAACATCGCAATAAAAATGTATGACTATTTTTGCAAAGAGGCTAAACGAGGAAGATTATTTCATTCTTTAGAAAACCCTGAGAATCGGACAAGACACATTTTGGATTTATCTAAACGGTCATTTAATCGCTGGATTCAAGCACGTGGCCGTCAATGTTCAAAATATACAAAATCACAAGGAAGAGCAAAAATGTTGGATGATTTCGACAGTGAACTTATTAGAAGTGACATTCGCAAAATGTTGGGTATGAATGAAACTGTTAAAATAAGAAAATTAAAAGTATCGCTGAAAAAGAACAACAGTATTGAAATATCAAAGTCTACATTATGGAGGAATGTGAGAGCTGCAGGCTTTACATTCAGAAAGTATTCCAATGGACGAAACATCATCTGTGAGAAGCCACATATAGTAGTCATGAGAAGCAAGTACTTACGTGAAGTAAAAGAGGTGCGCAAGCAAGGTTATGATATTGTGTACTTGGATGAAACATGGATCAATTTAATAACATGTACTTAAAACCTGAATTACTATCTCTATCTAGTAAAGCAAAACTGAATTACTATCTCTATCTAGTAAAGCAAAAACAAAGGACAAAGATTTTTCAAATAGATAAGATTATCCAAGAGCACGGTCATATAAGTTTGAGGCTGCCACCTTACCATGCTCATTTAAATCCAATAGAACTAATCTGGGCAAAATTAAAAGGACAAGTGGCAGATGAAAATACAACATTCAAAATATGCGATGTAAAGACTCTTGCTAATCTCGCTTTATTAAATATAGACAAAGAATATTGTGCTAAATGTGAAGACCACGTCTTAAAACAGGAAGAGGAATATTGGAAAAATGATGGTTTGTGGAATGTTCAACCCCAAACAGTTATTAATCTTTTAGACTCGTCTGATTCAGAATGAAAGTATATAGCCCCCACAATGTTGGCCCCTATATTACCTTAAATTAGTTAAACAAACGGTCCTTATCAGGACCACACAACTATGAAAATTGGACATACAGGTATACCTTGATATTATCGTCCGTCCTCGAACTGAGAAGACAATAATTCTCCTGGTGTTTTGTCTTATTAGGTTATTTCCCCATTACGGCCACGCCTTTACCTAGTGAAAATTAATCATAGACCAGCAACTACGGTAATTTCTATTATTTAGGGGTTCACAATTTACAATTTTGACAAACATCAAAGAAATTCGCCGCTTTAAGAAAACTGCAGCTGCAAGATATTTGTTAAATGTACATTTAAAGGGTCTTTTGCATTCTAATAACATTTGGAAAATTTCAACAGTTTTTAACAAACGGTTACTGAGTAATAGCGTTTTGAAGTTGGGCACGTGATTTGAAACGAGCTCTAGTTCTTCTAAGTATTGTCTTTTTTTTTAGTCCCATGATTGGGTCATTACTAGTAATTTTTCTGCGTAGCGATTCTTTTGATCTGTCTTGTTTTTTTTTACCAGATGGTTTTCACATTCATGCCTTATAGAGTAGTCTCTCTTCCATCATTCTCAGCATTATATATAATTGACATACATACATTAAGGCAAGCAAGACACGATCGTCTTGTTTTCTTTGGTCACAGATCGACAAAACAGTCGGTGGTCTCTACACAAAAGATAACAGCGAAATCTCAAGAAAAATCCAGACTAACAGTTTCAATTAAACAGTCTTCTCCTTACAAGCTCCTTAAAGAGTTCAAGTTCTCTGCCCAAAGAAGTGTAACAATAGGATCTCTGAGTTCCTATACCAGTCTTAACATACGGATGCGAATCATGGACAATAGGACAACAGACAAGAAATTCAAAGGAGCCTGTAGAAATGTGGTTTTACAGAAGAATGTTGAGAATACCATGGACAGCTAAGAAGAGTAACGAAAAGGTTCTGAGAGAGGTCAAAGCAAAAAAGAGAGCTAATTTCCAATATTAGGAAGAAACAATCATCATTTTTTGGTCATGTAATGAGAAGAGAACAACTTCAATATATTGTGACAACTTGAAAAATGAGGGACGAAGAGATAGAAGGAAGCAAAGAGAAAAAATAACAGACAGCTTGAGAGAATGACTTGGCAGAAGGTCAACAACAGAAATGATAAATAGCTGCCGAGATCAAAGCTTGTGGAGAGACATGATCACCTACACCAGTAGGCCCGGTACTTGATGATGATGATACACAGGGAGCTTATGTTGCATCAGATCACCAACTTGTCAGTACTGTGAGTACAGCTAATTCCTAGCCTTCCTGTCGACGCAGCATGCAGAAAATGAGAAATGGTAAAGCTTAAATTGGAAAAAATATCATCTCAAAATATAATGATTTTTGTTCCCTTGAAATTTAATAATTCATCGATATGATGGAACAATATGACACTAACGTCTTGCAACTACTTTTATACAAAAACTGTTAAGAGTTAGTGAGAGCAGACCAGATTTCTTCTCCACTTCCTGTCATTTGTGCTACCCGAAAGCAGGCGAAATCAAGGTTTGACGCACTATTCTATTCTATTCTATTCTATTCATGGAGTCAGTTTATCTGCATTAGGGCATCCCTATATCCGATCCACCGCCCGTCACAGCAATTCTCGAAGTGCGTGAACCCTGGCCTGTAAGGTGTCGATTATAGACACATCTTTTATTCGCACTAAGCACTCCAGATCGACCAGATCCCCTTTCCCACCTTTAGATTCCTCTGCCTCTCAATATAAACATCATTGTCCCACACATTCTCCTCCTCTTCTCCTTGGAAATTAAGAGCAAACTTGGCGATGTCCTCTTTGTCGAGAATAAGGCAACACTCATTGCCAAAGCTACCAGGGAGCTTGTCGGCTATTTCATTCCCATGTACACCAGAGTGCCCTGGACAGTACAGCCGTGTTGACGCGTTTACATTGGAGCCACCCAAGAGCTGCACCCACGTCTGCCGCAGACACTGTCTGTCAATCTTCTGTAGCATACTTTGCGAGTTAGTAAGAGGACTGCGTGATCCACATTCTATGTAACCAATCCTGTTATCGCCGCCGTTTCTGCTTCTATCTCTGTTCTAATGCTGCACACCGTAATGCTACACTTAAGAAATTCCCTAGCTGCTTTTCTGCCATGTTGGTAAGCCACAAAACCCCAACTACTGCGCTGTCCTCGGAATACAGAATCATCAGTGTGGATGATCGGATCCTGAGCAAGGTAATGACACTTGTTCGATGGATTCTTTTATTACGACCTCGGTAGCTCCATAGGCCCGATAACGACGTTCCCTGTCGAACTGAAAGAATACTTTGGTTAGCCTCTTTTCCTCCGTTGCTACTTTTACCCAATCCTTGCCAGTCATATGTCATTCAGATCGCATACGCTCCATATGGACTCCTTCGCCTCAGCCATCCAGGATTTTCCACGCTAGAGGCGCCTGCCCTTGGTCGGACCACATTCTAATGCAAGGGATGATCAAGGTTCCTTACCACGTTCAAATAAGCCCGAACACCTCTAATGTTCAGTAAATTAAGTAAATACTTCATCAAATGGGTAGGTCTGGTGCATCCGAGAACTGCCCATAGGCCCTCATTCGGAACCCTTTCCAACCTTGCGATATGAGTTGACGAGAGAGTGAGCTTACCCAAACTGTAATCCAGTACTGAGTTCACTGCAGATTGAATAAGCGAGAATAATAACTATTGCTGCATAGGTTTGCCGTGCTCATGACCATGATCGCAGTGACACCTCTCCTTGCCTTATGAATGACATTGTTCACGTAATGATTGAAAGAAAGGGACATATCAAATGCTATTCCCAGAAACTTAATAATCGAGCTCCTCACGATGGTTGCACCATTGCAGTCTATGACTGGGAGAGTGTCTTTAGTTAGGATTTCACCCAAACGTGAAGCCGACAGTGCTGATGACATTTTTTACTGTTTGTCGGCCGCCGAGGATTGTGTTTGGTCTTGGGAGAACACAATTGAGATACTGCTACATTGTTATGCATGTTATATAAGGCAACTATGGAGATTTATATCGACAACCTGCCACCTTAAAAAGAAAAAAAAACCACAATTTAAATAAATTCACATGGAAAATGAAGATTCGACGAAAACCAAAATTTAAGGAATCAAATTGGTGTTTTGAAAAAAAAAATGCCTCAGAATTTTATGAAATTGAAGAATTACAATAGAGGGAATCATTGATTTGATCGAAAAATGTTATTACAGCTGATACACAAATGGAGCTAATGGAAATACAGGATTAAACACCAGTTGATTTGAATAGAAATAACCAATTACAAAGAGACACTGATTTGATGAAATAAATGTTTACTAAAGAGCGTTGCTCGAGCCCGAAAGGGGAGTAAAGAATTATGGCGCTGTTCCCAACCAGGCACTTTCGTAAGAGGCGACTAAGGAAAGTTAGGCATTGGACTGGCTATCCTGTACCGTAAAAAAATAAGCTGCAAAAACTTCACACGGCGCGGGATAGTACATGGAATCCCCAAGGAAAAGACAAAGAGGAAGGCAAAAATATTCTTGGAGAAGACGGATAGAAGCAGAGATAAAGATGATGGGAAAGACATGGAATGAACTTAAAAGAATGGCAAGAAACTGAACGGCTTGGAAAGTATATGTTAAAGACCTATGCTCCACAGGGAGATGAAAGATAGAAGAAAAAAGGAGAAGAAGAAGAAAAGATGAAGAGGAGGAAGAAAAAGCCAGCAACTCACATAGTAACTGGCCGGTACATCACAGAAACAGTTCTGTGTGTGGGTTATGATCTCAGTGAGATCGGAATTATTGGAACAACCAAAGTAGAACGAAGAAGCAGGAGTTGATGCTCTCATGAACCCAACAGTTTTTGAGACTGAATACACGAGAAAGTCAATCATATTTAGATGTTTAAATTGTTTAATTTTATTTTCTGTACCAGGAAAGATGACTACACAATTTCATAACCGATGTCTCTTTGTGACAATCCCGTGGGTAAAGTGGAGATTTATTAACAAAACTGGCATTAAAGTCAAATCTACAGCAGTAGTTTCTGACAAACTAAATCAAAATGGCGACTCTAACAGACTCAATTTTTCTAAAGCGTCATCATCCAAAGAGGACATTTCTTCCCCTCCACTGCCCCTTAGCTCAATGCCTGGGCCCGGGGACTGAAAAAGCTGCCATATATTGGAACAATTCTCATGTTTAAACCATTCAGTCAATTTACTCCTGAAACGTTCGGCAAACTTGTCGGCCACTTGCATGAAACGTATGGGCGTGTGTTCAAATCTCGGCTTGGTAAGAATTATTCTGTTTTCACAGAATGTGCCCAAGATGCAGAATCTGTTTTTCGAACAGACGATGTGTACCCGGTGCGAAGAAACATGATTTTGAGACAAGTATTTTTGAAACGAAATAGACTACCCAACGCCCTTGGTACAGTCTCTGGACCTGAGTGGCACGAGATAAGAAGTCCTCTCAACCCGCTCCTCAACCGACCTCAGGTATGTCTACATTATCTCCCAGTACAGAACGAGGTCGCAGACGACTTTGTCCACAGACTTCGGACGATCAAGTTCAATCCCGAACAACTCGCTGGTGAGTTTTTTAAGTTTGCCTCTGAAAGTATCGGAGTCGTTTGTTTTAATAAACGCTTAGGATTTCTAAATCCGGATCTGAGTAATTCACCGGACAGATTACGATTACTGGAAGCTTTCAAAACGGTTCTACATTGCACATTTGTAGACTTGATTGGTCTTGAAAGACGGTATCTTAAAACTACCAATGATCCCTTTTATCGAAAGTTTGAAGATAACATGAGATTTATCAGGAAGCAGTCGATGGTGTACGTCAACGAAGTTATGAAGGAACTTGAGTCACGAGAAAGCCATACAGACCATAGTTCTAAGACGGAAAGTGAATCTAACCTGTTAGCGACTTTAATTATTTGTAGCAAGTTGGAAATGAACAAAATACTTTCTATAATTGACTCTATGCTAATTGCTGGAACGGATTCTACAGCTCGTAATTTAGCTATCTTGTTCTACAATCTATCAGTAAATCCTCAAGTGCAAACCAATGCTGCTAAAGAAGTGGTCAATCTTATTGGAACAGACGGTCCAGTTACACCAGAGACCTTATCAAAGATGAACTACGTGAAAGCCTGTGTGAAAGAGTCAATGAGAATGAACTTTCCTTTGTCCAACGGTACAGAGAGGATTCTAACAAGTGATACTATTATCAGTGGCTATTTAGTTCCCAAGGGAACTAGTGTCATTATGTCCAGCAGCAGAAGTTCTTTAAACCCAAAGTACTTTCCTGATCCTCTCAAATTCCTACCAGAAAGATGGATGAGGGAGACTAGTAGTGGACAGAGAACAGCGGAGAAAAAATCATCAGCTTTCGCTTGTCTGCCCTTTGGCCACGGACCTCGTGGATGTATTGGCCGAAGATTTGCAGAGATGGAGATCCATGTTGCCACCGCCAAAGTTTTACAGAAATTGGAGATCAAAGTCGATCCTTCATACTCGGGCTTGGAAACGATCTACACGCCATTTATTACACCAAAGAATCCCATCCCGTTTATTTTCGCTGTCAGAAGATACTAGTTGTACAATTTCATATTCATAGACATTTCAGTTTTTTTACTCACCTCAATTTTATTTTTTCAGATGGGACGTGCCAAGATTACATAATTTTCAGAGAACGTGATAATTTTTTCGATAACTAATTTTCATAGAAATTAATTGTGAGTTCGATAACTCATTTTCAGAGAAAGTAATTATTAATTCGATAACTCATTTTCAGAAAAAAGTAACTATTACTTCGATAACTCATTTTCAGTAGTTATCAGAGTAAAAGTAATTATTTGAGACAGTCCCCTTTGTCGGGGAAAGCAATCGTTAGTTACAGAGCAGAATTAGTGAATAAGATGACGTGATCTTTAAGTAAGCCTGAGCTATTATTCTATGATATCAACCTCCAAGTTATAAGAAAATGTAGATCAAAACAAATTGTATATTATCTGTGGCCATCAAGTTGTCCAATCCACTGGAGACGACACTCTCAGTTCTGAAGCTAACACAGAATTGACAAATAGCGTGTCAAACATTAATTTTTTTATAAAATGAAATAAATATAAGAAAGTCAGCACAAATTATCTCAGTAATTACCTCTCAGCAGTAATTGCTCTAAAAGTAAAACAATAAAGAGCCACCGTCACGCCAAGTGGCGTATAGGAAATATGGTGTTAGTGATCATAAATGTTACAGACCTTCAGCACATGATTTTTGGGGTAATACGCCCGTGCCGCTTTACTTTCCCAGAAAAAAATCCGGTACCCATTAAAGGCTGGGTGAACCGGAAGCCGTCGGTTGTGATCGAACCCTACCTCTTGTTCTTTGTAGCCCAGTTCACTAACCACTGAGCTGTCGCGGCTCCCAATTACCTCTACAATGCAGCCATAAATACCTCTGTTCTAATGTAAACGCTCCTCTTTACTTGGTGACTACTGTACTTCTCACCCCAGCAGAAATCCACTCCCTCTCCTATCTCTGAATTCAGCTATTTGCTCACTGACCTGCCAATATATATATATCGGCTGAAATAAAAACTAACAAACTAGTTGATGATTGAATCACAAAGGTGGGGCTAAATATAAAGCTGTGTAATTTAAATGACAACCTCTGAGGATGAATGCTTAAAAATAAAAATAAAAAACTGTCTAAAATGTGAATGTTAGTTAATAAACGTTTATCAATTGAATTACACGCATCTTTGCTAATAAAAGTGTATCAATTTAAATACACGTATCTTTGTTAATCAAAATTTATCAATTTAATTACATGTATCCTTGTTAATACAAGTTTATCAATTGATTTACACGTATCTTTTCTAATAACCGTTTATCGATTGAGTTATACATATCTTTGCCAAAAGACATTTATCAATGTAATTATATGTATCTTTACTAATAAACATTTATCAATTTAATTACACGTATTTTTGTTAATAAACATTTATCAATTTAATGACATGTATTTTTGTTAATAAACATTTATCCTTTTAATTACATGTATTTTTGTTAATAAACATTTATGAAATGAATTACATGTATCTTTGTTAATAAACATTTATCAAATGAATTACTTGTATCTTTGTTAAGAAACTCTCAAAATAGCACGATTTGTCTTAAAGAATGAGTAATTCCTTAAATGAAGATGTATTTTATAGGATTTTTAAATATAATTGGTTCACCCTGACTGTTTGTTGTTGGAACCAGTACACGGTTGTCTTTCCTCTCAGTCTCTGGTGACTTGGCCACCTTGGTAAAGTCCAGTAGAACCTTAAACAGCTTTCAATAACTGATCACTGACGCAAGTCGTAAGCTATGAGTCACTGACACCTTTCAGCTCAGGTGTTCTTTGGCGTCTTGTCCCTAGGCAATGCCGTCGCCACCTGATATCTTTTAGCCTGTCCACTGAGGGTGGACCGACCAATAGCTGTGACGTTTTTAGCATTGCTGGCAGGGTCACTTGTGGGTAAAATGAGGTCAGCCATTTATAGCTCGCATAGCTCAAGACCTCACAAGTATGGTGTGTTATCGGGAAGCCCGCTCAGAGATATCGGTGGCGACAGTAATAAATTGTATCACATTTCCGAACCCAGCATTTCTTTAATAAGTCTTCTTCAAATGTTTTGCTATATACCCTCATTTGGAAAAGTAAACAAATTAAAGTAATGTCAAGTTTAGTGGCAGGTGGTACTCATCATCATCATGTACCATACCGGTTGGCGTAGGCGATCATGTCTTTCCACAATCTTCTATCAACAGTGCATCGTATCAGTTCTGTTGTTGACTGTTTTCTATGCCATGACACCAAGCTATCCAGTATTTTCTCACTTTGTCGTCCAAGTAGTACTACTCCATAGATATTTTACACAATCAATTAATCGTTCTGGGAACAATTTCGGTTTTTTTAAACGACCCATATTATTTATTTAATGATATTATTATCACCTTAGCTCTTTCAGTACGGAAGATTATTATTATTTTAACGGTAGACATTTCTGAGACATAATTTGTCATGTTTGTTAACGTTAACTATTAATCTGCATGTTTATATTTATCTAACCCATAACAAAATATATATGCATTTTTAGATTAAACAAGGAATTATATTTCACCAATACCAAGTTGATACAAGACGTGTAGAAAGAATATGATTTGATGACAGTTTACACTAATCAAATTGAGAGTGACGCACAGTGCGGCTAAACGTACATGGCCAAATCGGCTTGGCGCATGGTGCGTCGAAACGTACGGAAAGAGTTAAAAACATACTATACCGATATTTTCATGCAATTAAAACAGATGGAGGAATTTAAATACCTAGAGAATCTAACGACATAAAAACAACACCACAATAAGCAGAAACAGACAAAACATAAAACGTTAGGTTAGACTCATCACACGTACCGTTTTCAACAGCTGATTACTCTTTTTAAAAATTACTTTTTGCCATACCTATTCTTTTGTTTATTTTAGTTATACATTTTTCATCACTGGTTATAGTATGTTCCAGGTAGTTGTAGCTCTGAACTGTCACCAGATGTATTCTTTCAACTTTGATATTTATTTATAGGTCTTGAGAATTTTCTTTGTTTATGATCATAGTTTAGTCTTTTTGATATTCATATCTAGTCCATATTTTTTCTTGTCATGTTTATTACGTTAAGTAATTGTTGAAGATATTTAGGATTTTCTGCTAGTAGTACAGTATCATCAGCATATCTTATGTTATTGGTTATCTTTCCATTAATGTTTAGGCCTGGCATCTTTGTGATGGTTTTAAAGATTTGCTCAGTGTATAGATTGAATAAGCTTGGTGATAGGATGCATCTTTGTCTTACTCCTCTTTTTATATCAATGGGTGTAGAGTTCTCATTGTTATATTTTATTATTGCTATTTGCTCCCAATACAAATTTTATATAAGTCGTATGTCTGTATCGTCCAGATTTATATCTTTTAGGGAGTCTATAAGTTGATTATGGTGTATTCTATCGAAAACTTTGGTGTAGTCTATGAAGCAGGCTTATATTGGTTTGTTTATTTCTATGTATATTTCAATCAATGTCCTCATGTTAAATATGGCTTCTTTTGTCCCACTGATTTTCCTGAATCCAAATTGCTGCTCATCTAATTCAGTATGGATTCTTTTCTGAAACCTTCCCAATATAACCTTCAGTAAATTTTTTTGTTTTCTGGCTCAATAGTCTTATTGTTCCAAAATCACTGTATTCAACTGCACCATTCTTTTTAGGTAATGGAATGAAAGTTGATGTTTTTAGTATATTTGGTATGTATCCTGTATAGTATATGTCATTGCAAATGTCTGTGATCACTTCAACGCCAAAATCCTCTAGTGCCTGTATCATCTCTATCTGTATATTGTCAGGTCCTGCTATTTTTCCCCTTTTCATTGTTTTTAATAGCTCTTTCTACTTCAGATTTCATAATTTTATAGCTGGACGTACATTGTTCGATACTATTCCAGAATGAATTACAGTTCACCTCTATGTCTATCAACATTTTGTATGAATTCTGAGACTGAAGACTAATGGTTTGTTTCAATATGTTTATGTGATGGAACTTTTTTTCATAGTTTTACATTTCAGCGATAAAGAATATAACATAACTTATATCCGTTTTGTTTTTGTCTCTTGGAAATAATATGGTAAGCCTACTAAAGACGCAACAAACCATGCCAACATTTTCGGGCATATTTCACCACAAATGCTCAAGAAAAACATAATCCTAGAGGCAGAGCACTTCATCCTTGTTTCAACGTTGTCCTATCAATTCCAGATATGTACGCAAAGTTCACGAAATATTATACAAATAAAATCATCGCCGAAATTATTTGTGTTAAAAGCACGTTATAAACAACTTGAGATATAAAATTTAAATTGACGAATTTAGAAAAATTCCTGCTATTGGAAACATAACGAAATAGATAAAATAATTTGACCATATGAGAGTATAGAAAGATCAAAATATATATATTGTTATTGAACAAACGCCTCGAGAACACCTGACAGACCAGGAAACAAAAATGCACTCTATGTGTATGTGGATATATGGTTAAAACTTTTTTTCTGGTCAGAGGTTGAAAAAAGAAAGAAAACGACCAATGTCTTGAAAATTGTCAATATCTTGCTTCAATGTTTTACACGAGATCGTATTTCACGGGAGAGAGAGGAGGGGTAGGGGAAAGGGGGGAAGAACCCAACACCGGAAGTAGTAATTAGAATGAAAAACGGAGTGGGGTGGGGGGGGAATTGAAATGTTTCACCGTGATAAAATGTCAAATTTGAAATAATTTGTATTTTGATACAGTAACTTTTATTACAATATCGTTATTTATGTGTCTTCAGGGGGTGGGGGGGGGGGGAAATGATTGAATATTAAAATCCCTAGCAAACATAGTGCAGGTGAAACCATCAGAAGAGTAGAAGACCGTAGACAGTATCTTCCATCAACTCTGAAAGACAATTGAGAAGGAATGAATAATAATCATAAAAATAAATAAATAAGAAAAACAACACCATTAAAAGACCTGTTCAGAACAAAATTGAAGTGAAATTGTGATCAGAAAGGGGAATGTAGCGTTCACAAGACAGAACATTATATTTATCTTAGTAACATCCCTTTGAATGTGACAGTATTTGAAGGATATAATGCTAGTTAGCTTCAAAACCCCTTAGGATAAACAGGCATTCTTCGCTGTCGGGGATATAACTGAAACTGAAACATGTATACCTCGCGACAAATGCACTGGTTCCTTATTATTCGATTCAATAACCCGACATGACACGTTTACACGGAAATTAAACAGTCCGTTAAAGATAAAGGTCATGCACGAGATTTGAACCGGCGTCTTAGCATACGAGTTTCCACCCATATGTGCTCGGCCGCCTATCCAGAAATGTTCGGAGATTTATGGATTGTGTCGCTTCAAGCATCGAAACTCACGATGCGAGGCGACATTCCTCACCTTCCCAGGGCAATACCCTGGTACCCATTTCTGCCAACGGCTGGGTCGACCTTGGGAATATTTTTTTTTTCCAACCACGAGTACAATTCACACTGCTCCCGGCGTGAATCGAAAACGGATTGTCCGAACGTCGGTAGTCCAGTCGAGTGGTTTTCCCAACTAGGCTACCGAGTCCCAGCTCTGGCACTGAGTGCTGCTGGACAAAGAGGACATCGCCAAGTTTGTTCTTCACTTCCGTTCCATTCGGAGTGCTTAGTTGGAAAAGCAGATGTATCTACAATTAACACCTTACAGAAACAATCAGACTGCATACGCTTCGAGAAATGCTGGAACGGACGGTGGAGCGGGTATGGGGATGCCAAGACTGTACTAAAATTGATTCCACGAATAGAATAGAATCCACATTCTAGTGCTGGGATTATTTTCTTTCTTCTCTGCTGCATATGGTAATATCCATCCATGTATGGCACTGACAAAAGAATATAGGGAAACATATTTTGTTGTATAGTGCTCTCTTTGTTTTAGGTTTGACCTATTTGACCACTTTTTAAAATGTGCAACATTTGTTTACAATCTCTGTAATTTTTCCATTGGATGATATCACACTAAACTGTGTTGCTCCTTTGACCTTTTAGTTCACAATGAATATTTGTGCTTCATTTGGTTTTATTCCCACAATCATAATTTCAATCTTATCTATGTCTTTTAATTTTGATCGTCCGAAGCACAGAGTTTACTGCTTCCAATAAAGAAAAAGTATTAAATCTCATCATCATCATGTGCCATACCGGTTGGCGTAGGTGATCATGTCCTTCCACAATCTTCTATCTACAGTGCATAGTATCAGTTCTGTTGTTGACTGTTTTCCATGCCATAACACTAAGCTCCAGTATTTTCTCTCTTTGCCATCCGTTATCTCTCTTTCCTTTTATTTTGCCAGTTGTAACCAAGTATTCCAATTTTCCTCTTCTCATTCTTCTCATGATATGCCTGAAAAATGTTGATAGTTAAATCTAGAAACGCTAAAAAAATACTAACTTTACTCCGCTGTGCTATTGTGCTATAGCTGAAATATAAATAAGCTATTAATTTGAATGGTCTGTTCGCTTTCTCTTCATTACGCAAATAAGACCATTATGAAATAAAAAAGTATGATGCATAAGATAAATACAATGGTCTGGATATGACAAGAAGAAGAAGATAGACGTGATTCTCTTTACAAAGAATTGGGCCGGGATCGGAGGTGGAAGGGGAGTGGGGGTGGGGTTATGTTAATTGCAAAATGAAAATAAATAAAGTGCATCCACTCAAGCCTATTTCTGCCAGTTTTAAAAGGCTACCGTTTGTGAAAATAAAGCACATACTTAATTTTTTAAAATTATATTAAAAAAAAATTAGCGTTTCTACATCGGTGTCAAGAAAACAACGTATTCAAGATTATCAACACAATGAGAAAAAGGTCTGTACACAAATAATAACAGTTGAAGTAAAGGTGTATGTTTAAGAAATGTCATATAACTCAATTATCATTGATATAGAGCCAGTGTTTAATAATGACTGTTAAGAAATGTCACATAGAGTCAATGAGCAATCATAACTCCTAATTGATATGTGGGTCAATGTTTAATAACTGTTTTTACGAAATATAATTTAGAACTAATATTTAATAATGGTTACTAAAATGCTTTATACACTCAATGTGTAAGAATAATTACGGATACACTCAATATTAAGTGGTATAATGTTCTTACAGAATGTATGGACTGAGCTGTGATACGATGAGGAACTGAGGAAAAGAAATAAACAGTCTTATAATAAATCATACCACGATTTATCAAGGGAGATGTGATTTTATTTATTTATTAATTTTTTTTTTTGCTGTTTTTAAAAAAAAAAACATCAATATTTATAAAGGTATTGTTAATAATTCTCCACTATCAAAAGAAACAGTTCGAATCTTGTCAAGATACACGAACGGTCAATGGAAACGGTTTCACAATTTATATCCCTTCCCTTTATTTCTCCGCTATTGAAGTGTTAGTAATTGCTGAACGCAATTATGTAGTTTAGTCTGCGGTACACGATGTAGTTACTTGACTGTTTCGTTGACAGACGTACGAAGTAGACACGTTTGCCCGGGGTGTTTATTCTAATCGAATTGTGACGACAGAGCAGCCAACAATCGTGAGTAGCAACACACAGCAGCAATATGACGGATTCTGCAAAGTACTTCAGGAATTGCCTTCAATCTCGAGGAGACAAAATTGATGTCGGAAGTATGTGTAAAGTATTTCATATATTGCAACACATTATCATTGCAATACACACCCATATTAACGCAAGGTTGACAGAGACGATTTCCAAAAGTAGTTTGCTAATAATTGTAATGTGAACTATGTTTCAAGAAGCCAGGTTTGTGTCTAGATGATATCATAGTAGAGGCCCATCTGTGTCTATGTGTTTATCTGCTTAGTCAAGTAGAATCTTTATTAAAAGTCAGACTAGATGACTGTAGAGATAAAAAAAAATGATTCATGGGTGTGGTTGAATGATTCAGGATAAGACTATTTCATTTATTAATCGTGGATTTCAGCACATCTATACTCGTAGATTTGAGTCGTTGATTGGTCAGTATATTGTAACCAGGGAACAAGTTACTCTAGAACATGTAGTCTAGTTATTCTTCATTTCTTTGTACTTTTCTGTGTTCGTGTTTTCTAAGAAAGGCCGCATGTAAGTCGAAACGTCATGTTTTTTGTTTCGTTCCTCTTTTGTAAAGCTGTCACCATACTTTGTATGTGTGCATGTTACACCCCACCACTAACTCCTAGTATATGGTAACACTTAATCAAGACATTTGTACAGCAATTAACGCTGCTTATTGGATTTCAAGAATGCAAACAGATCCGTACAGCATAGAATGAAAGTGCTACAGGCTTGTATAATCTGCCACACGAATGTTAAACAAAAAACATGGTTCTTCTACACCTAAGAATAAATATTACACCTACAATTAAATGTCGTATTTTAAAGCGTATTTTATTTGATTTTTTATTTTAATTAATATAACTAAATATTGTTTGACAATAGAAACAAGAAAAAGAGTTCTTAAATGTTATGTAGAACCAGTCATAACATATGGATATGAATCATGAACAATAGGACAACAGACAAGAAAATCACTGGAGTCTGTAGAAATGTGGTTTTACAGAAGAATATTGAGAATACCATGGACAGCTAAGAAGAGTAATGAAAATGTTGTGAAAGAGGTCAAAGCAAAAAGAGAGCTAATTTCCAATATTAGGAAGAAACAATCATCATTTTTTGGCCATGTAATGAGAAGAGAACAACTTGAATATATTGTAACAACTGGAAACAATTGAGGGACGAAGAGATAGAGAGAAGCAAAGAGAAAAAATACCAGACAGCTTAAGAGAATGGCTCGGCAGAAGGTCAACAACATACATAAATGATAAATAACTGTCGAGATCGAAAGTTATGGAGAGACATGATCACCTATGCCAGCAGGCCCGGTACTTGAAGATGATGATGATGATTTAGTTTAATACGTACACAGGTATTGTGTAGCACCAGCAGCTTTATAGCGAACACAGAAAACATCACAGGATTGTGCTGTTCTGAAACAACTATGCCATGCTACCCTAGAATTGCCTTTAATGGGATTACTGTGACCACAAACCACTCTCCATGTGTGTGTCACATATTTACACCCCAGAAAGAAATACTGAATATAACAACATCATGTGCCGTCTGTGATATTAATGACCACAGACCATGAGCCTCCTGTATGATTGATACAACTGTTGCACCAAGCATTTCATCAGCAGAGCCATATCTATGGAATGTTAATCTGACATTGTTCTTGAATGATGTCCAAGTTAATGAGACATCAGAATCGTGTGGCGGCAGTTACAAGAAGGGAGCGGAGAACATCAAGTTCTGCTGCTATAAAGGAGACTTGCCTTGCTATCCCAGAATTGCCTTAATTGGGATCACTGTAGTTGAAAACTTCTCCTCTTGTGTAAACTACACATTCACATCTAAGAGTGAATCAGTGAAGGTCACAAAATCATATTCTCTGTGTGGTTTTACTAACTACATACAGGTCATGTGGCTTCTGTTGGATTGGAAATGATAACTTACCACCACTGTGTGTCTATATGTTTGGAATTGGAGTCATCAATGATGGCCTAACATCATCAAGTGCTATGACGATCATCATTTTCGGGAGGACGTGAACTCCCATGGTATATGGTGGATAGGCGGCAGGAACCATTGAAGGCTATGTCTGAAAAGTGTTCCTTCTTGCAGTTTCCTCATATTCCAAGACCGGCTTGTTGCAGGAGCTACTGAGTTAAGTGCTCTGTGCACACCGTGAGCTGTGGTTCATCCGTTTTGATCATGCTTCGATATCCCGCTTGTTTACGATGAATGATGATATCGTATGACAGGGAACAGTTGGCTGTGTTCACTTTCTGCGCGGTTTCGCCTTATGTCTTTTGGCGTGTGCTGAGACTGCTACGATGGGGACTACAGTTACCTTTCTTTGTTTGGGAGATGAGTTAGTAATTCGGATGATTCCACTGGCACGGGCGGTTGAGCAATTATGGATTTTAATTCGTTTGCTGTGATACCGAGGCCTTCCATAACCAATAACCAATAATAATAACGTACAGAGGTTTATCTTACAGTTATGATGTCAATGACTGAGTTAAGAATGAATGATCAATAGAGTTTCATTACAATGTTTGAATAATTGTACGTAACTTAGTACGTGTATTTTAGAACGGTCACAACAATGTCCAATAGCACCACGTGAATCAAATACAATCTCTCAATGTAGTCATGAATAGAAAAATAGTGAGAATAAGAATGTATGAAACATTACCTGTTTGAAAATACATCTCTCTTTAGTGTTATATAAACGATAGGTAAAAGATACACACTAAAATCTGTCTTTTGTTTCTACTTTAACTTGAGACTAAAACAAAACAAAATCTTAATTTAGGAGTTTATCTACACGAAAATGTATGAACAGAAAAATGCTTTTTTTTATTTTAATTATTATAACTATAGCATTTTCTTATTTGTTCCGTGATTTTCGTAAAACCCACATATAATATTCACCTTTTATAAGATCATATTTAGACATTATTATCAATAATACTTTAATAATTCTTCCACCTCCCCCCACCCCGAGAGCGAGTTTTTAAATTCCCAAACAAACTTATCGTACTTAAAATTTACCAGAGAAAGCTGCACTCTTCAGACAAGACCTAAATCTACTTCTCAGTCTAGCTGATTACTTTCACTTGGTTTTTCTCTACTGTTTCTCAATTTACTATCTATAATTTGATAATGGGAGACTCATACGTTAATTTGCTATCTATAATTTGATAATGGGGGACTCACACGTTAATTCACTATCTATAATTTGGTAATAGGGGATTCATGCGTTAATTCATTGTTTATAATTTAATATGAAGAACAAAATTATAACTGCAGAATTAAGAAAAAAAAAGCTGGGCATAAAATCATCTATTGAAAACATGTAAAAACAGATTTGATCAAGAGTGATGGGAAGGTGAAGGTAATATCTTTGTAAAATTCCATACATTTGGAACATTGTTAACAGTGGGCGAAAAACATAATTAAATAAGTGAGACTGAAGGGTTGTATGGTGGCGTTACAAAGACATCAGATTATACTGGGGGAGGGGGTGTCATGCCAAATGTTTGGGTGGGAGGGGGGGGAAGGGGTACTTTATGAAAAATACACTAATACACATACAGATAGGGAAGTAAACATGAACACATATATATACATAGGCTCAGACAGAGAGAGAGAGAGACAGACAGACAGACAGACAGAAGGAGGTAGGAAAGGAATGAAATACTTGAATACATTGTATAATGAAGACGCCCAAGTCAGTGTCACTGTCAATAGAATTTGTCCGCCTGACTTATCCCTGTTGTCTTATTTCTGGCTGAGTACAGGCTTTAGATAAAAATATCGGTCTTGCCTGAGACAAGTGGAAGTACTCTAAAAAAACGATGGACATTAAAAGAAATGATTTCTCTTTCGATCGAATGAGTATCAATTCTAGCAAGAAAAGCAACTTTTGTGAAGGAACGATTTTCTTTTTTCTTTTGGAGAAGATTTACTTTGTCACAAAAATACATGAAACGTGTAGTAAGGAGCATTCTTCTAACTCTTTCTCTGCTACAAAAAACGTGTTGTTTTTAAGTATTTCAGTCAGAGTAATTTAGTATCTTTAACGAACAGCTATTATTTCCTACTGTTATTACCTTTTCCAACATTCCGAGCTAAGTGGTTTTACAGCTTATTTAGTAATAAAATGAACCAACGATCCTTATATTATCAAGGCAGACCATAGTCATACATACTCACACACTTATCAGATAGTTTAGATATTTTTATGACATTCTTTATTATCACAACTCTGTGTTCAATTAAAAATAGCTTGATTCAGTTTGATATTATTTTAGGCACTTACCCCTCCCATTTGCTAACAGCAATGTTCTATCGTTTAAAGAACTGAAACATATATACAAACTGTACTTTGTCTAGCAGTCAGCGCAAATCACTAATTTTGAAAACAAAAGACATGTCTTTGTTATGTATTGTTATAGTAATTTCGAAATCCTATCTTTATTGTATTTAGATAGACGCGACTAACTCAGCAGGTCGGTAAGGGATCAATGTTTTATGCCCAGAGAAATTCACAGAAGATGGAGATAGATAAATATAGAGAGAGTAGCAACGATCAATATATCATCATCATGTGCCATACCGGTTGGCGTAGGCGATCATGACCTTCCACAATCTTCTATCTACAGTGCATCGTATCAGTTCTGTTGTTGACTGTTTTCCATGTCATGACACCAAGCTATCAGTACTTTCTCTCTTTGTCGTCCGCGATCTCTCTTTCCTTTTATTTTGCCAGTTGTAACAAAGTATTCCAACTTTCCTCTTCTCATGATGTGCCCGAAAAATGTTGATTGCTTCTTTCTGATGTTTTTTAAGAGCTCACTTTTTGTGTTGGCCTCTTTAAGAACTTCCTCATTGGTCTTTTTAGCTGTCCAGTGAACTTTCAACATTCTTCTGAGAAATCCCATCTCTGTGGTCTCTAATCGTCTTTTCAATTGTTTGTCTACTGTTCATGATTCGCTTCCATATGTCATAATTGGCTCTATATAGCACACATGAACTCTCTTTCTCATTTCTATTGACATAGATTTGTTGCATAAGCTATTTCTCATTTTCTGAAATGCTATTTTGGCCTGAGCTATTCTACTTTTTATTTCAGTGGTGCATCTTCCTTCTGATTTTATTATTGTGCCCAAGTATTTCAGATGTTGCACTTGTTGTTTCAAATTTGTCCTGTTTATTTTTATGCTGCATGCTTTGTTTCTTCGATATGACCATTACTTCAGTTTTCTTACTATTCAGACTGAGACCTTTATGTTCAATATATGCGGAATAAAAAATAAAACAGTTGGACTTATAGAAATCTTCATCCTAACGTTGTGCTACCAATGTCAGACCTGGACTCTAGATGCAAGAACAATAAGAAAAATAACCTCTACAGAGATGAAATGTGTTAGAAGAATGACAGGAAACAGTCTGAGAGATAAGATCAGAAATGAAGAACTGAGAAAACAGATAGGAATAGGACCGCCATAGAATATATAAAGAAACAACAGATAAAATGGTTAGGTCACGTGACAAGGCAGAAAGATCAAAACACAACACAACGAGCCTTCAACAAACGTTGTGAGTATACTAGACCCAATGGTCGACCACGAAAAAGAAGGATGGATGGAAAACTAGACGCACTAGGAAACATAATAGCAGCCGAGGCGAACAGAAGACCAAAAGAGCCAAATTATATCTGCACATCGACTCTGAAATGCAAATGAGGAAAGAAAGAAGAAGATAGACGCATAGACAAAAGCCAAGTAGAACTCGTTTATGTCTCTGAATGTTTCGGTTATGTAACAGTAATAAGAGTATTCTAAGAGCAAATTAAAATGAGTACTTACTATAGGAAAAAGGGCACGGGCGTAATACCGACCACATTACCTCAAAAATCATGTGCTGATAATGTCTGTAAAATTAATGTCACTAACACCATATTCCCTATACGTCACTTGGCGTGACGGTGGTACTTTACTTTTTTTTTTTTACTTACTATCATCATCATCATCATCATCATCATCATTATCATCATCATCATCATCATCATGTACCGGGCCTGCTGGCGTAGGTGATCATGCCACAACTTTCGATCTCGGCAGTTTTTTATCCTTTCTGCTGTTGACCTTTTGCCAAGCCATTCTCTTAAAGCTGTCTGTTATTTTTTCTCTTTGCTTCCCTCTATCTCTTCGTCCCTCAATTTTTCCAGTTGTTACAATATATTCCAGTTGTTCTATTCTCATTACGTGGCCAAAAAATGATGATTGTTTCTTCCTAATATTGGAAATTAGCTCTCTTTTTGCTTTGACCTCTCTCAGAACATCTTTATTACCCTTTTTAGCTGTCCATGGTATTCTCAATATTCTTCTGTAAAACCACATTTCTACAGACTCCAGTGATTTTCGTGTCTGTTGTCTTATTGTCCATGATTCGCATCCATATGTTCAGACTGGTTCTACATAACATTTAAGAACTCTTTTCTTGTTTCTATTGTCATTGCATAGTATCTTCCTTATTTTTTTGGGGGGAAAGCTGCTTTTGCCAGAGCCATTCTGCATCTCACCTCTTTTGTACATCTTCCGTCTGAGGTTAACAGAGTTAACAAAGTTCCCAAATATTTAAATGCATTTACCTATTTTAATATTGTTCCACTTGTCTTTATTTTACACTGAGGTGATGTCTTTTTCTTTGTTGTTACCATTACCTCTATCTTTTTACTTACTTACTTACTATAGGAGGAATGTAATAACATGACTAAACAAAAATAAAGAATGGCCCATCTAGTTGTCTGATGAGTAGTGCCTCATTTCCTTTCTTTCATCAGGAATAATTCTGTCACGTGTTTGCATGTATATGCATTTTGCTGTACCATGCCAAAAGTCATCTTGATGGTCCCCTATGGTAACCAACATTATGTGTGGAGGCTACATTCAATAGTTATGAGTTCATTTTTATAGTGCATTTCATTGTTCACTAACATTAGAATTATGATTTCTTCTTTTCTCTTCTGTCCTTCCTCATTTGCTTTTCATTGTCGAAGGGAGATAAAGTTTGTCTTTTACTCTTCTGTTGGCCTCTCCTACAGTTTCCTAATTATATATATATATATATATATATATATATATATATATATATATATTATACAAGACTAACATGGACGAGTAACATCAAAAGATGGACAAGTCAATCTATGTCAGCCTGCACCACCAAAGCAAGAAACAGAGTAGAATGGCGATCCATGGTAGCCAACATTCGTTGCGGAGAAGTCACACGATGATGATGATATATTTCATCAAACAATCTTTTCCGTGGTTTAGCTCTGGTCTGGTGTTCTCGTAACGTTTATTTAAGGCTCGTTGTTCTGTGTTTTGGTCTTTCTATTTTATCACGTGGCCAAACCTTTTTATTTGTTGTCTCTTTCTGGTAGGAATTATTCTTAGCTTTTTTTTTCTCGTTGCTTCGTTTCTGTACATTATGATTGTATAAACTGGATCTCTATAAACGTTTTAAATTACATCAGCTCAGTGGATTTGTTACAAGCAAACAGTGGTGGATTTGTTTCTCATCTCTTTCTCTGTCTACTTTTCCTTCTTCCTTTTCAGTTTTGTGGAGAATGCTCTATACTAGATCTAGATACGTGGCCAAACAATTTCATTTTGCGTTTCTTCACAAAAGTAAAAAAGGTTATACTGCAGTCACAATTGCTTGTTGAATCAGCTACCTTTTCCATTCATGAAACTATCGACGGTGGAGATAACAGACTTGCTATTTTTACTCATGTTAGTGTACCAAAGCAGTAAATTAGTGTCTGGTAAACAGAAAAGTGAAGGTCAATCTTCTTTAACTAAGCCCAACAAAAACAGACCAACGTCAACAAAGTTGCTGCGCGGAACCTATCCTTCAAGTTAATCACAAAGCGCGCGCGCAACCGAACATAGTTCACCCCGACTATTGATAACAGCCACATCAGCCCTCGTCAGGCAGTAATAGATCGCTCGTGGGCTAGCAATGAAGAGTCACACCGTCTTGAATGTTATCAACAGTTAGAAAACAATAGCACAATATTGGACTTAAGCACAATCGATATCTTCATTTTCTTTCATGACCTTTTCATAGATTTACTAAAACACATGTAAACAATGGGTTGCTAGGAGCGACAGCTGTAAAAAAATCCTAGTTGAAAATATAATTGGAAGTATTGAAATAGATATGAACCAATAGAAAACATTATAACTAAAAAATATGAAGTACTCATTTTAAGAAACTCTCAGCCAGAAATTTGAAGACATTCTCGTGTGTTGATTACTGTATATGTGGTATGTATTGCGCCAGGTTTTGTTGGAGGCATTTTTCAGCTCACTTTTACAGTCAAATAGATACACAAAGTTATTTATCTCCTGCCAACAGTTCGTGTTTGAGTTTCCTTCACCGTTGCTCTTGACTAATTTGTATCATCTGTATGTCTGGTAGTGACTACAAGGTAGTGATAAACGGGTTGTTGCCGTCGGTGATATCAGATAATTATTCTTTTAAAGTTAACATACTGAGTCAGACTTCGCTTTCGCCCTCAGCAACAGACATAATCCAATTCAGTCAAAACGACAAGAAAGAAACTGATTGACTCACGCAATAAGGTAAGATATTTGTTTATGTGTTGTCATTTCTACTGTCGTTAGAATCTCGACATATTTCTCTTCATCGTTGTCTTCAACTTTCTCACTATCAATTTAAATAGCCAAACGTTACAGAACAAACGTAATTCAGGAGGATTTTTAAAGGAAACAATTTCATAAATAGTATCAATACGTTTTGCTTATTTTATTAAAGTAATTCATCATTATTTTAGAAGATATTACAATTAATTCCTTTCCTTTTTTAAAACTAAATCTTCCTTCGAATAGAATTAAGTATTTCTGATATTCGTTATATGTATCGGCTACTTTGCACAAGGTCTCAAATATCATAGAAATTCTTGACGTGTCTTGCTACTATTAGTTCATGCTGTTACACGGTTAAGATTTCCATTTTTATGTTTAGTCAATAAATTGTGAATGTCATAGTCTTATTTTAGTTTGCATTGATTATTTAATTGTGTTTTTGTGTGTAAAACAAAAAAATAAAATCCAATTTGATTCCCGAATGATCTATTTTAATTTAAAAAGGAAATATAGTTTTATATATACATATATATATATATATATATATATATATATATATATACTGTATATATATATATATATATATATATAAATATATATACGTTTTCTTTGCTTCAGTACAAAATAAATTCATATTTAAATGAATAAAGATGGATTCAATAGATGAAGGGAAGGCAGAAATTATTGACTTTTATAGAGGGAAAGATTAATTAATGAAGAGAGGAATAGAGGTATAAATGGTAGAAACCTACTTTTTTGTGGATTAAAGGAAAGATTCATTTTCTCCTTCTTTCCTTCCTCGATTGCCTTTTAGCGTCGAGGGGAGAGATAATTTGCGGTCCTTTACTCTTTATTTCGCCTCTGCTGCTGTTATGTTTTCTCATGTCTCCAATATTCCGACTATCCATCTTTTTTGTGGTCGTCCTTTGGATATGGTGTTCTCACAACGGCCATTGAAGGCTCGTTGTGTTATGTTTTGATGTTTCTGCCTTGTCACGTGGCCAAACCATTTTATCTGTTGTTTCTTTATATAAGTAAAAAAAAAAAAAGTAAAGTACCCCCGTCACTGCACGTGGCGTATAGGGAAAATGGTGTTAGTGACCATCAATTTTACAGACCTTTGGCACATGATTTTTTGAGGTAATGTGGTCGATATTACGCTCGAGCCGCTTTACTTTCCCAGAAAAAATCTGGTACCCATTAAAGGCTGGGTGAACCGGCAGCCGTCGGTTGTGATCGAACCCTATCTCTTGTCCTTCGTAGTCCAGTTCACTAACCACTGAGCTATCGCGGCGTTATATATATTCTATGACGGGGATATTCTTAGCATTTGTTCTTAGTTCTTCATTTCTAATCTTATCTCTCAGGCACAAAGAAGGGTGATGGAGAGACAAAAATATGGTGTAAAGCGATTCGTGACTTTTTTGAAGTACAGATGTAGTAAGTGATGGACTTAGTGAGGAACTGATTGAAGGACAGATGTAGTAAGTGATGGAATTAGTGAGGAACTGATTGAAGTACAGATGTAGTAAGTGATGGAATTAGTGAGGAACTGATTGAAGGACAGATGTAGTAAGTGATGGAATTAGTGAGGAACTGATTGAAGGACAGATGTAGTAAGTGATGGAATTAGTGAGGAACTGATTGAAGGACAGATGTAGTAAGTGATGGTCTTAGTGAGGAACTGATTGAAGGACAGATGTAGTAAGTGATGGAATTAGTGAGGAACTGATTGAAGGACAGATGTAGTAAGTGATGGAATTAGTGAGGAACTGATTGAAGGACAGATGTAGTAAGTGATGGAATTAGTGAGGAAATGATTGAAGTACAGGTGTAGTAAGTGATGGAATTAGTGAGGAACTGATTGAAGGACAGATGTAGTAAGTGATGGAATTAGTGAGGAACTGATTGAAGGGCAGATGTAGTAAGTGATGGAATTAGTGAGGAACTGATTGAAGGACAGATGTAGTAAGTGATGAATTAGTAAGGAACTGATTGAAGGACAGATGTAGTAAGTGATGGAATTAGTGAGGAACTGATTGAAGGACAGATGTAGTAAGTGATGGAATTAGTGAGGAACTGATTGAAGGACAGATGTAGTAAGTGATGGAATTAGTGAGGAACTGATTGATGGAATTAGTGAGGAACTGATTGAAGTACAGATGTAGTAAGTGATGGAATTAGTGAGGAACTGATTGAAGGACAGATGTAGTAAGTGATGGAATTAGTGAGGAACTGATTGAAGGACAGATGTAGTAAGTGATGGAATTAGTGAGGAACTGATTGAAGTACAGGTGTAGTAAGTGACGGAATTAGTGAGGAACTGACTGAAGGACAGGTGTAGTAGGTGATAGAATTAGTGAGGAAATGATTGAAGGACAGGTGTAGTAAGTGATGGAATTAGTGAGTAACTGATTGAAGGACAGATGTAGTAAGTGATGAATTATTGAGGAACTGATTGAAGGACAGATGTAGTAAGTAATGGATTAGTGAGGAACTGATTGAAGAACAGATGTAGTAAGTGATGAATTAGTGAGGAACTGATTGAAAGACAGACGTAGTAAGTGATGAATTAGTGAGGAAATGATTGAAGAACAGATGTAGTAAGTGATAGAGATATTAGTGAATTGTCAAAGAAAATGATTATTGAATTTAATAAAGCAAATGGGATTTCATGAATTGATTGAAGGATTGATATAATGATAACTGATTCACATATGATAATAATGATGGACCGTTTAAAGAACAGAATTATTTCGGGTTGAAACAATTGATTTTGAGGTATATAAGAACACGAACTGATAAATGGCTAGTCTTATCGCAGTCTGATAATTCTTCTACTCAGAATGACAACTTTAAAAATCAATTGGCATTTGAAAATCGAAAAGAGCACGAAATGTTTCTCTGTAAGGAGACAACTTTAAGAACAATTCGTACCATCATCTCATATTAACCAGCTGTTTTGTCTCAATGACTCTAGCCGGTGCTATACATTTATATAATGCGTTTAAATCTTCTAGTATAATCAGAACATATGTATATTGTCTGGGTTCAATGCTGAGTCACGTATCATCATATGCAAGAAATATGTAATCTCTATTTTAATTTTGTTTAGTCTAATTAGTGGATCACCAGACGTTTAGATCGCTTAAAGCCATATATACGGGATTTGTTTATAACTTTGTTGATAGGTTCGCTGACATGTTATCGCCATCTGGTGGTGCTACAGGGCAGTTCAGTAAGGCGCATGTTGTCACTGCTAGACGCTTCTGTTTTAACAGGCTAAATTCTTCAAATTTAGGGATACGAATTCCGTCTTTTTATATTCATAGTAAGTCCAGTTGGTTTAATGTTTGTATGCATTATGTCTGTTTCCTCTTGGAAGAGTTGGTAGATAAGGGCGAACAGGTGGGTCATGGTGTATGAGTGTTTACTACGCTGTGTACGCTTAGGAGGAAAAAGAAAGAAACATTGTAAAGAAAATGCGTTCACTAGATCAGTTCACAAACCAATGTCTTACTGTGATACGCAAACACACAAATATATATATATATATATATATATATATATATATATATATATATATATATATATATATATGTATATATATATATATATATATATATATATATATATATATATATATATTATATATATAGATCAGACAGACAGAAGGATAAACAGAAAGATAGACAATCAGATGGGCGGATAGACAGACAGACAGACAGACAGACAGAGAAACCGATGGCTAGAAATAGAGGAGACCGATAGATAGATAGATAGATAGATAGATAGATAGATAGATAGATAGATAGATAGATAGATAGATAGATAGATAGATAGATAGATAGATAGATAGATAGATAGATAGATAGATAGATAGATAGATAGATAGATAGATAGATAGATAGATAGATAGATAGATAGATAGATAGATAGATAGATAGATAGATAGATAGATAGATAGATAGATAGATAGATAGATAGATAGATAGATAGATAGATAGATAGATAGATAGATAGATAGATAGATAGATAGATAGATAGATAGATAGAAAAAGAAAGCATTATTAAATGTAAATGGATGTATTTGAAAGACTCCAAAGGCAAGAAATAAGTACAAGTGTATTTGTATGTGGATAATAACAACGTGATAAACAGGGTCATTTCAACGACAAAGAAACTTCGTCACTGGCAGCGACAACGCTAACGAAACTAGTTAACGAAACACACTTACAGAGAAAAAAAATAAATCGACAAATTGTGACTTCATAGAATCTTTAGAAAAAAAGAAATCACACGGTCTACAAATACGACATATTACTAAGCCAATGCTGCCACACAAGTGTGGTAATTGCCTCCATAAAGCTATTTTTTTTAATGTGTGTGTTTTTAAAATTGCTATTTATGCCTACCATCCTTGCTTTTGATCTTGCATACAGTAGTATGATGACGATCGGGTGTCACCTGTAGCACATGACGCTCCCTACCGGACGAGGTGGCTGTGAAGTCCCCATTAACGTCGTTAGCTGTAAATATAAACTTGTGGTTTGGCATGATTATTCCAGGCAATATAAGAAGATAGTTTGCCATTCCTTTCCTTCTTGGCAGTGACTGTACTAGTCGTAGATCGGAGCCATTGCTCTATACATGAGATCCTCTGCCTGCCTTTGCGGTGTAGGGAGCATAACGGGCACTACTTGACGGCTGTTCCCACAACACCATCCACCACCTGCACTAACATATTAGTAAGAATCATCATGAGACGTGTAAGGAACAAAATAAAACCAGAAATAAGTGAGGAACAATGTGGATTTGTGGAAGGAAAGGGTACCAATAATGCAATATACATCTTAAGAACATTGATAGAAAGATCTGTCTTCTTCTACCTTTTAGCTCGCAGTGGAGCATAGGTCTTCAACAAACACTTTCCAAGTCGTTCTGTTTTTTGCAATTCTTTTAAGATCATTCCATATCTTCCCCATCATCTTCATCTCTGCTTCGATCTGTCTTCTCCAAGAATTCCTTAGTCTTCCTCTTTGTCTTTTCCTCTGGGGATTCCAAAAAAGGGCCTGTTGTGTAATATTCTCAGTTGGCTTCCGTAGTGTGTGTCCTATCCATCGCCATCGTCTTCGCTGTATCTCTGTATCCACTGGTATTTGACCGGTACATTTCCATAATTCCACGTTAGTGACTTTGTCCTGCCATTTCCATCCCTTTATTCTGCGCAAGCATCCATTAATGAAAATCTGTACCTTCGTGATTGTCAATTTTGTTATTCTCCATGTTTCACAGCCATATAATAGGACCGACTTAACATTTGAGTTGAATTTTATTTTTGTATTCAGCCTAATTTCTTTGGATTTCCATATGTTTCCCAATGCAATGAAAGCTCCTCTTGCTTTTGATATCCTTATTTTGGTATCATTTTCTGTTCCTCCCACTTTATCTATATTACTGCCCAGATATATGTAAGATTGTACGTCTAGTAGAGGTATTTCTCCTAATTTTATTTGGTCATTGCCAACTGCATTGATTCTCATAATGTTTGTCTTATTTCTATTAATCTTCAGTCCTAGCTGTTGTGATCTCTCATCAAGTATGCTCATTTTATCCTACATCTATAGCTCTATAGAGGAAAAAAAAGATCTATATATGTGCTTTATAGACTACACCAAAGCATTTGACAAAGGAAAGCATGTGGAAATAATCAATATGCTGGAGAAATTAAACATTGATGGCAAGGATCAGCGAATCATAAAAGACATGTACTGGCAACAAACAGCAGCTATACGAATTAACGACCAAACAGGACAATTCCAATATATAAAAAAAGGAGTCTGACAAGGCTGTGTTCTCTCGCCGGATTTGTTTTCACTTTACAGCGAACATATTATGAGATCAATAGTAGGCAAAAAAGGAATTGAAGTCAACGGTCACAACATAAATAATTTACGATATGCGGATGTCACAGTCTTAATAGCAGAGACAGAGAATGAGCCACAAGAAATGATAGATATAATAGTGAAAGAAAGCAACAAAGAAAGGTCTCAGTCTGAATAGTAAGAAAACAGAAGTAATGGTCATATCGAAGAAACAAATCATCACAATCATGCAGCATAAAAATAAAGAAGCCAAATCTGAAACAAGTTCAACGTTTGAAATACTTGGGCACAGTGATAACATCAGATGGAAGATGCAACATAGAAATAAAACGCAGAATAGCTCAGGCCAAAATAGCATTTCAGAAAATGAAAAATATCTTATGCAACAAATCTATGTCAATAGAAATGAGAAAGAGATTTCATCGATGCTATATAGAACCAATTCTGACCTATGGAAGCGAATCATGGACAATAGACAAACAAATGAAAAGACGATTAGAGGCCACAGAGATGGGATTTCTCAGAAGAATGTTGACATTTCCCTGGACAGCTAAAAAGACCAATGAGGAAGTTCTCAAAGAGGTCAACACAAAAAGGGAGTTGTTAAAAAACATCAGAAAGAAGCAATCAACATTTTTTGGGCACATCATGAGAAGAGGAAAGTTGGAATACTTGGTTACAACTGGCAAAATGACTACCGTTGTAAAGATGGTGGGATTTAGGTCACGTTCTCTTGATCGCTGCTATAAGTGCATTCAGAATCTGATTAATTTGGTTCTCCGTTGTACTTTTCTGCGTTAAAGTAAAAGTGATGATCTTCTTATTACATCTGCGCCACTAAAGCGATGTTGTACACCGGCAACAGTCCCTTTTTGACAAATCAAGTATTGTGAATGCAACCTTCCAACGTCTATACTTGATCTGCGCTTTACGTCACATTGGTGCTGTTCATGGCCGTTGTTGGAATTCCTTGACGCAAGTTACTTCCATGTTACTTATCAATGTAAACTACTTCGTCAGCCGCAGTTTTATCTCTTTACGGAATTTGCACCGTGTTTTGTTCGTCTTAGGGTGCTTTTACTAGAGTAATCAGAAATCGAAAGGGAGCAAAATTGTGTGTACGACTTTTTTGTGTGCTACGTCATCGTAATGGTTCATCGTACATCCCTAAACTCTAGACCGGCCGTACGCTAATCTTACTGTCTGTTGTTTGATGTGCGACGGAAATAATCTGACGACTAACTGTGTGACTATATGTTCGGAATTGAAGTCAACAACGACGGCCTAACATCATCACGCGCTCTATATTTAAAAAAAAAATATGACGGTCATCATTTTCAAGAGGACGTGAACTCCCGGTATATGGTGGATAGGCGGTGGGAACAATTGAAGGCTATGCATGAAAAGTGTTTCTTGTTGCAGTTTCCTCATATTCCAAGTCCGGCTTGTTGCAGGAGCTACTGAGTTTAAGTGCTCTGTGCACACTGTGAGCTGTGTGTCTCATCCGTTTTGATCATGTTTCGGCATTCCAATTGCTTTCGATGAATGATGATATCGTATGACAAGAAACAGTTGGCTGTGTTCACTTTCTGTGCGTTTTGTCTTATGTCTTTTGGCGTGTGCTGAGACTGCTAAGATGAGGACTACAGTCACCTTTCTTTGTTTGGGAGATTAGATTCGGATGATTACGCTGGCACGGGCGGTTGAGCAATTATGGATTTTAATTCGTTTGCAGTGATACCGGGGCCTTCCATAACCAAATAAACAAATATCCAACCAAATAACTGGGAAAATAAAAGGAAACAGAGATCGCGGACGACAAAGAGAGAAAATACTGGATAGCTTGGTGTCATGGCATGGAAAACAGTCAACAACAGAACTAATACGATGCACTGTGGATAGAAGATTGTGGAAGGACATGATCGCCAATGCCAACCGGTACGGCACATGATGATGATGATGACCCTTGCTTTGAATGGGAACACAAAATACCGTTGGTTAATTTTGCCACGCACACATACACACACACACACACGCACGGACATACACACACAATATACCTTTTTGTGATAACTTAAATAACTCAAATATATATATATATATATATATATATATATATATATATATATATATATATATATATAGTAGGAAACTCTTTGTACAGAGCTTCGCAGCAGGAGGCAATCTGATCATCAGAAGAAGACCCCCGTCGAGCAAGTGTTTCGGCCCTTTAGCTTCTTGACACTCTAGGGGAGGTGGGCCCGCCTGGGTCATGACTTCCAGGCGTCGACCTCCTGCCGCATTGCCTCTAAGGCTTACACTGTATGTTCGGCACAAACTAACTAAACGTAATACACAAAACTTTCTAAAATAGCTTACCTAAACTAAGCTTGGCACAAAATAACTACCACTCAATACATAAAACACTCGAAAACAGATTACCCAACTCAAGGTTTATCCTTCGTGCCTACGCCTAACTCCTTGATGCAATAATAATAGACCACTTCGCCTATGCTTTCAAGCTTCTGGGACAAGTTCAGCCGTTTAAGGTGGTGGTCTATGGCTTCTGCTAGTGACTTGTCTAACTTCTCCCAGACTACTGTGTTGCAGGCGGGAGGAAACTTGATCTTCTCTCTCTTCCCGTCCAAGAGGTGAGCGAATTCATCATCAGACAGCTCAACTTGAATATTCTCAGTTCTGTGGATTGACTCCTGACTGAGATCTTCTGACGTCTTATCTGACGAGACAGTGCGCTGTTGAACTACTGATGCTGTATTCCCACACCTCTTCTTCGTTCTGTGTATTTTCATGCCCTTTTGTGTTGAGAATTTCCTACCACAGCTACATTGGTGTTCCAGCCGTTGTTCTGGGATCAAAATCCGTTGGTCGGTCCTTGTCGTCTCCGTAGAATCGATGTGTGACTCATCATTCTCCCCCCCTTTCGGTGAATCTTGGGGGCATTTATATATATATATATATATATATATATATATATATATATATATATATATATATATAGTGTAAAGGGGCTTTGCAAATATAGGAAATGAAAAGGTAAACGAATTGTCACAAAAAATTATCAGAACAGAGTTATTGTAAGACCTACGAGATCTACAAGAGAGCCGAAATGATAATAAGTACGATAAGATGCTGTATAAAATAAATGATATAATCTTGTACATGATCATCTAGATTGCAGCAGACGAAAGCCTTACTTCTGAGACTAGCCACTGCATATGTCAGTGTCACGTCGACGTCTTGAGTGTCCAACATGGATAGAAGTCCGCGGAGAACTTAAGTTTCAAGACCCAGAACAAGTCCTTCAACTATGCCCAGTCCACAACGACCCACTCACGCTGAAACTGGCCAGCGATTACAGAATTGGGACATAAGTTATCATCATCATCGAGTGCCATCTCTGCAACGAAGGTTGGCTGCCATGGAGCGTCATTCTGCTCTGCCTCTTATTTTGATACTGCAGGTTGTCATAGGCTGATTTGTCCATATTTTGATATTACTCGTCCAGGTTAGTCTCTGGCTGCCTCTGCCTATTTACCTTGTTTTTTTCCCTTCCAATATTACTTTTAGCAGGCTGTTGTGTCTTTTAACAAGGCCCAAAAATCGTATTTGTCTTGTTTGAATTATGTTTAGTAGTTCTTTTTCCATTTTTAGTTTATTTAAGACTTCATCGTTTGTTTTCTTTTCCTTCCACCCAATTCTACCTTTTCTTCTATATATCCACATTTCAAAGGCTTTAATTCTCTGTTCTGTTTTCTTGTATGTCCATGTTTAAGAACCATATAGGAATATTGAGAAGATGTAACATTTTGCTATTCTTAGTTTTAGCCCTGGAGTTATTTGTTTTGATGTTAGTATGTTCTTCATTACATTAAAATTACTTTGTGCCATTCCTATTCTTTTGTTTAATAAGATAAATAGGCACTTGAAAAAATATAACACCTACGATAACGCTTAAAGGACTTAACAACGAGGACATCCGATACAACATAAAAATAAAGATGGACACAACTAAATTAATGAAAATCTCGCACAAAAATTTATTAATAAAATATAAAAATACCAACATAATTAACAACGACAGGCATATAAAGCAGTCGATTTACGACAAATATATAAACCAGACCAACAAGTTGAGATACCTTAGAAGTCTAGTGAAACACAACAAGCAAATAGCAAACAATAGAATCACGAAGCGACAAAGCTTTACTAAACTGTAGAATACACCAATCGTCAAACAAGGAAATAACTCTAGAACCAAAAAACGGATTGTCCACAACATTAAATCATCTTAACATTTTGCTACCAATGCTAAACCCGGTCGCTAAAGTCATGAGCAAGCAGAAACAAAATACAGCCACCGATGTGAACAATATTAGACGTATGATTGGAAACATCTGGAAAGAAATAAATTAGCAAAGAAGATTCCTTTAAAGAAAAAAAAAAAAGGTTGGACTAAAACTCACTGCTGAATGCATACAAAAACAAAAAATGAATGGTTTAGCCACGTGATACGACAGAGAAAAAATAAAATGTGACACAACGAGCCATCAACAAGCCTTGCTAGGTCAAAGGTGTGGCCTTGAACAAGATGGATTAATTAATTGAATATTAGAGACACTGTGAAACATAGCAGGAGAGGAGACCACCAGATGAGAAAAAGAGGGCAAACTACATCTCGCATCGAAGCATAATGGTAGATGAAGACAAAAAAAAGAAGAATACAGAAAAAGAATATCTAAAATAAACATTTGACAATTTATTCAAAAAACAAATAACCATCATTGCTAAGGTAAACTGACTGCGCTAACAGTGTCTAACATGGATATCAGCATGGATATCAATTCACAAAATAAAGATAATAACTACTAATCTGAGGTGTCTTAGAAAATATTGAATGTAAAAAAAAAAAAAAAACGTTGACATGATGATAGAGATGGATGAAGATAATAAATGTGTTGATATCAACATTTCTGAGTCACATCGAGAATCCGCGCATTCAACGCTTTCGGGATAACTGGAGGAACATTTTGATGTTCTATATCGGGTCAAGGACACCGACAATTTTATCTGTTTGTAACTTTTCTCCCATTTCGACAATCTACCAGTAGCCTCTCAATTATGTTTCTTTGCACACTTTAGTCTCACAATTATGGTTCTTACTTTAGTCTCACAATTATGGTTCTCACTTTGAAGACCTCACGTTCATTCGTTTAGAATATATAATCATTTCAGATAAGATTTTAACATTTAAAATAACACGACATCGAATATGAACAAATAAGATGCGACATTAAAAAGGTAAAGCCCCCAAAAGACTGCATAGTAATAGGTATCTATCTATCTATCTATCTATCTATCTATCTATCTATCTATCTATCTATCTATCTATCTATCTATCTATCTATCTATCTATCTATCTATCTATCTATCTATCTATCTATCTATCTATCTATCTATCTATCTATCTATCTATCTATCTATCTATCTATCTATCTATCTATCTATCTATCTATCTATCTATCTAGTCTGTTTCTCCGTCTATCTGTCAGTCTGCCTCCCTGTCTGTGTGTGTGTCTGTCTGTAGCAAATAGAGATTTCGTTTGGGTAATATGGTGTTTGTTTCCATTTATGTATGTATGGTTATATATGTATTATATGTATGTGTTCCGTGCATATTTATAAAACACACACACACACATATATACATTTACAGAAAAAACATATATTTCTGAGGAGCCCTGTGGTGACTGAGTGGGTAATGTGTTCACTTTCTGATCAAAATAACCCGTGTTGGATTCTCATGTCTTGGATTATTTTTATTTTCTGATAAGGCACCGGGGGTTCATCCAGCCTCTATAACTGGGTACCAATTTTATTTCTTCAATATTTCGTGAAGTAAAGACAACCGGATGTGATACCGACCGCTTCAAAAATATGCTGTGGTCATAGACAAATATTGTCACTAACACCATATTCCCCATATCAAGACGCCAGTGTATGTGTGGTGTCTGTGGGGGAAAAAGTGGGGTGGGGGCATGAGTATGCTGAGGCTTTTCCATACTGTGGGCGTGACGGTTTTGGCATTTGCAGTTTGACACCTTCTTTTATGTGCTGATACCCTACCGACGGCACCGGTTCACCCAACCTTTAAAGATTACATGATTTTTTTCTGGGAAATTAAAGCGGCACGGGCGTAATACCGACCACATTACCCCAAAAATAATGTGCTGAAGGTCTGTAAAATGTTTTGTCACTAACACCATATTCCCTATACGCCACTTGGCGTGACGAGGGTACTTTACTATTTTACTTTTACCCTAGATACACAAATACACATAATTTGGCACCATCAAAGCAAGGGACAGAGCGGAATGGCGCTCCACGGTAGCCAACCTTCGAGGCGGAGGCGATATTCGATGATGATGACGTAATTTGAAGTTATTGTGGTCAGATATTTGAGTGTGAAGGAAATACGAGTATAGCTCTAATGTTTGTTTTAATGTAGCAATAGCTTGTCTATCTATATATTGACCTTTCGAGCCGTTGCCGGCCCATAGGGCGTAGACCAAGATACACCTTCTCATATCTGATTTTTTGTTCTAGCAGTTTTCTTTTAAAGATATTTTATCAAATCTCGCCATTTGTCTCTGTTTTGTGCAAGCAGCTCTATCTCATTGAGGGAGCCGAATCCTGTTGCTCTTGCCTCTCTCATCAATGTTCTTCTCTGTGTCTCCCTGGGTCTTCCTCTTTTTCTCTTACCTGTTGTTTCCCATATGAGGGCCTGCTTTGCTATTCGGTATTATCTCTTCTCATCACATGTCCAACATTTTCCCATCGTCTTTTCTTTATTACTGAAGATATTAGTGGTTGATTGGCGATTTCTCTAATTTCCTCGTTTGTTTTGAATTCGTTCACCGCTATACCAAGTATTTTCCTTAGACATTTATTTTCGAATGCGTTCAACTTCAGCTTGTACGTGAAGAAAAACAAAGGTGTTAAGTGATTTAAAAGAAAACTTGAAACACTAACTGCGGCTTGATGCTTTGTCGGCAGAACCATATAGTACCCAGGGCCACAATTATCGAAGTGTGTTTAGGGTATCAATCAGCCTTAATCCCTTACTGAGCGAAAGTATAAACACATTATTATCGATTTGAGAGCGGGTTCACTGATTTACATTCCGTTCCTGCTTAAACCTGTCACAGAAATACGTTCGCTATTGGTTTCTTCACTTCTCTGCGATATTTTAAGTTCTACAATAAACATTGGGTATTAGTAGTGCATTTGAAAGATACCATCATTATCATGTTTCGTTCAGTGTTAACCGCGATGCATGGGATAAAAATCAATGTGCGCTGGTAGTTCTTTTACGCCTTATGTTTTATCTAGGACCAGGACTGACTCTTCTCTTTGATCCTTGTAGGTAGAGTCTCTGGGTAAAAAAAAAAAAAGTAAAGTACCCCTGTCACTCCAAGTGGCGTATAGTGAATATGGTGTTAGTGACCAAACATTTTACAGACCTTCAGCACATTATTTTTGGGGTATTGTTGTCAGTATTACGCCCGTGCCGCTTTACTTTCCCAGAAAAAAAATCCAGTACCCATTTAAGGCTGGGTGAACCCGAAGCCGTCGGTCGGGATCGAATCCTACCTCTTGTCCTTTGTAGTCCAGTTCACTAACCACTAAGCTATCGCGGCTCCCTGAGTCTCTGGGTATTAACCTTTGTTTCTTTGCTTATTGTCCAATTACTTGTAAATTTCCTAGAATTGTATTCCCTTTTCACTAATTCTAAGAACATCATATTATATAAGTCCACTCTCTCTTCCTTATAATTTTTGAAGTAGTTTTTAATTGACCTCTCTACGCATGATTGTACTTCATCTGAAGAGCAACCAACTGATATTTAATAGTCCCACAGGACAGGCGTTTATTTACCAAAATTCAGCTTCAACTTCCAATGGCGTTTTGGCTGCCTGTTCTTGCATTGACGAGAATTAAGTAGAAATGTTACATTTTAGTTTCTCTTGTTTAAGTTAACTTAGTATTTAACACTCTCAGATGTTTTAGCTTCTTAAATGCATTTAAAGAATGCAACGATGCAGATATACATTTATGATTATGACTCACAAGTGTGTAACTCCTACGATTGATGAAATGTGTTGTAACATTTCTCCATTGAGTTTTATTTCTTTGTTATAGCTGGTGAAGTCCATCACCGTGTGTCTTCAGAGTGTGTTCTCCTGGTCATGACTAGGTGATGTGCAAAGCTAAACCGTCTTGTATTTTTGATTTCGTGTGCTCCATATGTGTGCCTAATTGTTGATAGTTTGTGCAGTTTTTAATGACCTCGCATATTGCATTTTCAAATAACAATAAAGGTATGATGTGACCTTATGTCATCATCATCGAGTGCCATCTCCGCAACGAAGGTTGGCTACCATGGAGCGCCATTCTGCTCTGTCTCTTGCTTTTATGGTGTAGATTGTCATAGACTGATTTGTCCATCTTTTGATGTTACTCGTCCATGTTATTCTTAGTCTGCCTCTGCCTATTTCACCTTGTATTTTTCCCTCAAAGATTACTGTTAGTAGACTGTTGTGTCTTTTAACATGGCCCCAAAAGCGCATTTGTCTTGTTTGAATTGTGTTTAGTAGTTCTCTTTTCATTTTTTATTGTTTTAAGACTTCATCGTTTGTTTTCTTTACCTTATGTAACTCTTTTTTTTTTCTTTTTAAACAGGAACATTCTTTGATTGTCTTATACAACATTGCAGGATTGTGTACAACGTCATTTATAATGATGTACTTTTGTGCTAAACTATATATGTCAACAACTGTCCATGTTGTTCGATTGTACTCACTTTAAAATATTCTTCGATAGGCAATATAATTGGTTTGTTCTTTAACATGTGTGTCCCCACCCCCTTATAATGCAATATTAATGTGATATTGTTAATGGAGGTAATTGTTTCTTCTTCATCGAAACTTGAGGCTGAGGTAACCAGCAGCTTCTTGACGTATGCCTATGTTGTTTTTCGTTTAACTAATTGTTGTTTAAATTAATGTTCCGTTCTCGTTTTAAATTGGGTGATTTTTTGTTCAGTTATTTTCCTTTTCAATGTACTGATTTACTATATATATATCCAATCCGATTATCTAAGAAAGATTACATTTGTAGAACGTGTTTTTTAAAAGGCGTGACACAAAATAAGACATTTTCTAAATTTGACACATACGAGGATGAAAATGGGTACCGAGCGTTGCTATTTATCTTCAATAAGAAAAACTAAATCAGCTCCCTAAAGACCTGAACAAATACGTTTGTATACACATAATTGAGAATGTCCCGTAATCAAGCCAAAATGTGAGCAGCGTGGGTATGTTTGCAACAAATGCTTGCTATTAATTCATAACACAATGTCCGCTCTGGAAGGAAACAGTCTCGACTTACAACTAATTGATTGATCGCCATCAGGCTACCAAGGTCAACATAGAGAAATGACACCTGGGCACAATGTAAACTGCGATTATTATTTTTTTTTGAGGGAGGGTGGGAAGAGGAAGGGCAGAGCTTCTGCTAAGAACCAAAAAAAAAAAAAAAAAATACCAATACGGACTTGAAATACTTTTACTGTTTTGTAAACAATTGTAACCCCGTCTTGACATTTTCGTTAATTACGGCTACTTCACTTACTTCTCTAAAGTGACATCATTTGTTTAGTGGATTTGTAGAACATTCCTTATTGTGGACGATTTATATTAATATTTTCTTCCAGTTAATCATTTCAGGAACCAATGGGTTATGTCATATTTGTGTGTGTCCTTCATAGCTTTCAGAAAAACGCATTTCATGTTGACCTACATTGGAAAGAACCATATAAACTGTACCAAAATGGAAAATAAATATATCGTGGGCATTTGTGTCCAGTTTCCTTCATATTGTTCTAGCGGTCTTTCTGTTTTTATTTTGTTTTCACAAATTGGGCGAGTAGAAAAAATTGAAATATTTAAGTGTCTTTGTGCTGTTCTCGTCCATTTTGGTTTCAATCTAAGTTTAATTTATTTTGTTTTGTAACTACAGAAGTTTAATCTGCTTATAGTCATGTTTAGTTTTAATTTACACATAATGCAACTTCACATCGACAATTTTCGAGTGAAATTTTTAATACAATATTCGATATCCACTGCTGATCCGGTTATAGGAAATTCGACTATCAACCAAGTGGAGTTTTATTTATGATCAACACAAGTTCGATTTTAATTAAGCTTTTCAAACAACTACTGATGATTTTATTTTTTTCTGGGAAATGTGGACGAGAAGTGTAAAACTGACTACATCGCCTGTAAGTGTCCCGATGATCATGAAACAAAATGATCACGCCTTCCACTTTCCCACTTGCCACAATGTGTGATAGGTAAGTAATAAAAAAGTAAAGTACCCCCGTCACGCCAAGTGGAGTATAGGGAATATGGTGTTAGTGACCATAAATTTTACATACCTTCGGCACATGATTTTTGGGGTAATGTGGTCGGTATTACGCCCGTGCCGCTTTACTTCCCCCCCCCCCAAAAAAAAAAAAATAAATAAATCCGGTACCCATTAAAGGCTTGGTGAACCGGAAGCCGTCTGTTGGTATCGACCCTACCTCTTGTATGTGTGATATGTACTCTTTTCTTATTCACTTCTGACTAAATTAACACCATTTGGAGTTAGGTGGGAGGGATGTGTGTCTGTCATGTCCTCTCTGCTACCGTCTTTGATAACTCTGCCAGCAAATATCTTCTGTACCTCTGGGGGCGTGCTGCCCGTGAATGAACCTACAAAATGTTGTTGCTGATTTAATGGCTTGTGAAATATCAAATGAATAATGACAGTTTGAGGCTGTGCATGGATACGTAGTTATAGCGGTAATTAGATCTGTGTAACGGCCTTTGAAAAAAACATCAACGTTGATAGGTGTTGCTCCAGCGGAAAAAGGTGCCAGGTAATTTGCTCCTGATTCAAACGTGAAATAACTGAAAAAATATTGGATGAACACTAATTAGTTATTCGAGCTTCTAAGTTGAGTTTAGTGCACGTAAATACTCCATAAAGAAAATATACTTTTTTCCTGAATAAGAATGACTGCAGTAAAACTGAAATGTTTAAAATAGGGAAAAGGAAGGAATTTGAGAAGTCAGGTTGACATTAACAAAGATAAAATGATAAATTAATAACGAAACTTAAGCTTAATGCGGCGTTGTTTTTGATTTTACTTTTCGTTTCGTGTCCTTTGTAGCTCATCAAATCGTTTTTACGCTATGTTTATTATCATCGCGTGCTATTAATGACACCAAAATTAATGTCCCTGATTTCTATTGCAGCTGTTTTTGTGTTACAAAGGACCCTTTCTATTTACTAGCAGCTTCCCCAAAAATTAGGAAGATACTGTGCAATCCATTGTTGACAATAAAAGCAAGAAAAATAGTTCATAAATTTATGTAGAGTCAGTCTTAACATATGGATGTGAATCATGGATAATAGGACAACAGACAAGAAAAACACTCGAGGCTGTGAAAATGTGGTTTTACAGAAGAGTGTTGAGAATACTATGGACAGATAAGAAAGTAATCGAAACGTTCTGAAAGAGGACAAAGAAAAACGAGAGAGTTAATTTCCAGTATTAGAAAGCAACAATAATAATTTTTTGGCCATGTAATAAGAAGGAAACAGCTGGAATATATTGTGACATTTGGGAAAGTTGAGAGGCGAAGAGATAGAGGGAAGAAAAGAGAAAAGATATAAGAGAGCTTAAGAAAATGACTTGGCAGAAGGTTAAAAATAAATATAAATAATAAATAACTGCCGGGATCGTAAGTTGTGGAGAGACATGATCACCTAAACCAGTAGGCATGGTACTTGATGACGATATTGATGTTTACTTGCAGTCTATTTTAAAAAAATAATAAAATAAAATAAATCGTCCACTTAAAATAATGAATTGTGTATCACCTAACACTTGTGTGAAAGTTCGTGACCCATTAGGAACACCTTTGCAAGCATTGGAAGCTACCTCATACTAATTATCATACAAACGACACCATTTATAATTTAAGTATCCGAATTAAAAAGATGAACCATTTGTTTTAACCTGAAATCTGAATATAGTAAATTTAGCCAAAAAAGATTTTTCATAAATTAGGCTTGCAGTTTTTGTTTTGCCCATGTGGTTAATCTCCAGAAAATGAAGAACATATTCTCACGTCTTGCAACCAACACAATTATGATAATAATAATATATACATAATTATATTAAAGTATGACCTTCAGAGGCGGCTCTGAAGGACAATATCCTTGGCTCTTTTGAAGAATTGTTGATCATAGTGAAGTTTATTGCAGAAATATCAGAAAACCGTAACACGAGAGAGTTGCAGAAATGTCAAAAATCGTATTGCAGAAATATCAGAAAACCGTAACACGAGAGAGTTGCAGAAATTGCAAAAAATCGTATTGCAGTAATATCAGAAAACCGTTACACGAGAGAGGTGCAGAAATTGCAAAAATCGTAATGCAGAAATGTCAGAAAACCGTAACACGAGAGAGTTGCAGAAATGTCAAAAATCGTACTGCAGAAATGTCAGAAAACCGTAACACGAGAGAGCTGCAGAAATGTCAAAAATCGTAATGCAGAAATGTCAGAAAACCGTAACACGAGAGAGCTGCAGAAATGTCAAAAATCGTAATGCAGAAATGTCAGAAAACCGTAACACGAGAGAGCTGCAGAAATGTCAAAAATCGTAATGCAGAAATGTCAGAAAACCGTAACACGAGAGAGTTGCAGAAATTGCAAAAATCGTATTTCCGTAATGTCAGAAAACCGTAACCCTAAAGTATTGCAGAAACATATGAAAACCGTAAAACGATAAAAATGAGATCGTAAACGCAAATACGAATTTTGTATGTGATTTTATTAACCTTAATGATGGTGTGATGTATTAATGCTGAAACATGATGCTTGTACTGTTAAGGGTTAGTACACATGACATTATGGCACGTTGGACATCAATAAATATGTTCAATCTTGTCAACAAAAGTTGATGAGTATGTGTGGATTCTATTGCTCCCTGTTTAAACACAACTTTTTGATATTTCACTTTATATCTTCTATTCAGAACGTGCTTCATTTAAACTTTAAATAGTTTCATATTATTTTATTGTATTCATTTACTGAAAGCTATCATATTATTCACAAAAATTATTATCATTCCTATTATTCACAGAAACATTATTATCATTCACATTATTTACAAAATAATTAATTATCAATCATATTATTCACAAAAATATTATCATTCATAAGATTCACATAGAGAAATTATTAAATTTCATATCATGCACAATTTGTTGAAATTTTATAGATAAGCTTTGTGCTTGACAGAAGTACAGAAGGGTCGACTGAGATAACCGCTCACTACAATCACTTTTAACCGCTCACTACAATCACTTCTTATTGTGTCCCCTAACACCACTTTAAAACGACAAGCTTGTTGACCTTAGGATCAAAGACCACTTGCGTTGTTGTCGCTCTTTACATCCTTTGTTACTGTACTAGGTTATTGTGAACGTAACGGTCGCTGACTCCACTTAACAACATTTTCTAATTAATTGTCAGCTGTTAAACGGTGCAAAAGCCATTGGGTATAGATACACTAGCGTAAATGTTAGAACAATCTTCTTGTTGTTGTTAGGATTATCATATCCGCACACCTAACGAACCCATAGGTTCTCCAATATCCCCCTTGAGAATCTCCAGAAAATTCCAGGAGAATTGTGCTCAACGTGCAGGAACATCGTAGCGTGACCTGGAATCCATATGTTACAACAATATACAGTGGTACCTCATACTTCCAACTTATTTCGTTCAAAGAAGTCTGTTCAAATTCTGAATTCTTCCAACTCTGAATAAATTTTTCTTCATTAGATCTAATAACAAGTGAATTTATCTACTCCCCTAATCATTACCCATTCTGATAAACTTGAAGAACAAATACACATAATTTAGGATAAAGATAAGAAATTAAATTCCTTGAATAATAAATCAAATCATCTACCCTTTCCTTCCCCATTTGCCTTTCAGTGTCCAGGGAAGATATAATTTGCGGGTCCTTAGCGCTTCTGTTAGCCTCTGCTGCTATGTTTCCTAGTGTTTCTAATATTCCGTCAATTCAACATTTTCGTGGTCGGCCCTTGGGACTTGTGTTCTCGCAAAGTTTATTGAAGGATCGTTGTGTTGTGTTTTGATCTTTTTGCTTTTCAAACCATTTTATCTGTTGTTTATTTATATATTCTATGGCGGGGGTTAGTCTTAGCTTTTTTTTTAGTTCTTCATTTCTGATCTTATCTCTCAGGCTGTTTCCTGTCATTCGTCTAACATATTTCATCTCGACAGAGGTTATTTTTTACTTATTGTTCTTGCATCTAGGGTCCAGGACTGGTATTTGTAGCGCAACGTTGGAATGAAGATTGTAGTGTAGAGTGCCCGTTTTGCCTCTAGAGTTATTTCCTTGTTGGACAATAGTGATGATAGTTGTCCAATGACTTGACAAGCTTTGTTGCGTCTTGAGTCTATTTCTGCTGTAAGTGATTTGCGTTAGTTGCTAGACGCCCTAGGTATTTAAATTCCACTACTTGTTTTAGTTGTCTGCCGTCTATAGTTATTTTGATGTTCTATTTATCTTTTGCGATATTCATAACTTCCTTTTTTATGTTGATTTTCATGTTGTAATTTGTGCTTGTGCTGTTGAGTCTATTTAAGTGTTCTTGTAGGTCTTCTATTTTTCTGTGTATTGGTGCCTGATCGTCTGCAAATGGAAGCTCGTTGATCTCCTCTGTCTCTGATGTGTTGGCTAACTGGCATATGTAGTCCATGTATGTAATGAATAATAGGATGGATAGTACGCACCCCTGTCTTACTCCTTATCTAACTTCGGAGTGGTCTGTGTAGCCTGCTGCTGTTCTGACTGTGCTGCTGCTGGTGATGTGGAGACTTAATTAGGTTAGATAGATGTTGGCTTACTCTGTATATTGTTAGTATCTCCCACAGTTGTTCTCTGTTAGATGTTGGCTTACTCCGTATCTTGTTACTATCTCTCACGGTTGTTCTCTGCTTACTCAGTCGAATGCCCTTTTCTCAAAAATGAAAGCTATGTACACATTTTGATTGTATTGTGTCGTCTTAGTTGCCAGCTATTTCAATGTGAATAGAGCGTCAGTACATCTTCTGTGGCTTGTATTTGTGAATTCCTGCGTGGCTTTTGTTGTGTTTTTGGTAGTTGGCTTTATGTTCAAGAGGTATTATCTATGTTGCATATGTTAGTTGTTTGGTATTGTTGGCTATCCGTCTTTGTCATTTATGAATTTAGTGGGATTGTGGTATTTTTTTCTTCTCGTTCTTGCTTCTTTTATTGCTTTGTAGAAGTCCTGTTTGGGTGTCGAAGTCCCTGCTAATTTTTTGTCTCAATTCTGTCCACGTGTTTTGATCACAATTTTAACTCTTTTTCCTGGCTAAGGCATATTTTTCATATTCTTCTTGGTTCTTTTTCTCCTTCCAATCGTTAAATAGTTTCTGCCTTTTTAATTGATTTTCCGATTAAACCATGAAAGCATTAAACAAAACAAACAAATACTAACTACAATAAAAATTGCATTTACTGTAACTTAGTCAGAAGTGGCTATGTCTCTAGTAGGTGATGGAGAGGAAGAGAAAGATTACTGTTTGGATTACCTCTTACTTCATTTTATGAGTCGTTGTTTGCATTCTCGTTTTGAGTATTACAATCAACTCTTTCTTTACGGAAGCTTTTTATCAATGCAATGGAAGAGAATTCAGAGAAAAATGTTTCACGGTTTTAAGAATCAATCTATATATTCATATTTATGTAACATATAACATATTATATATGAATATTTAGATAATTGAACAAGGTATTAGATATCATCAATACCAAAATGATACAAGACATGTAAAAAATATGCTGTGATGATAGATTACACTAATGAAATTGGGAGTGACGCACTGTGCGACGAAACCTGCGGAAAGAGTTAACAGATAGGATGTATATATACCTAAAGAACCAACAATAAAGCGAGACGAACACTACGAACACACGAGCAAGAAATGACTTGGGCGTACAGCAGAATACATTTACATTTGACATTTATTCACTTCTCTGTGCACGTTTAGTTAGAACCGAGAAGCATCGTTAAAACCCTGGAAACAAATTCTCTAGAATTTAGCATTCGAACTCTGTAAACTTGGAAATTAGATTCGTTCGAAGTAAGAGGCTCCATTGTATGTGAAAAATATTATAGATAATTAATTCTCCTTTCCATTTATCAAACTCGTTAGTAAAAAAAAGTGTTCATTGGACTCAAATCTTAACTATTAGATGAAAAACGATCCTAAAGATGAATCTGAGGCTCACAGAATCAGAGTTTGAGTCAATGAGTGTCAAAAATGAATATGAGGCTCACAGAATCAGAGTTTGAGTCAATGAGTGTCAAAAATGAATCTGAGTCTCACAGAAACAGAGTTTGAGACAATGAGTGTCAAAAATGAATCTGAGGCTCACAGAATCAGAGTTTGAGTCAATGAGTGTCAAAAATGAATCTGAGTCTCACAGAATCAGAGTTTGAGTCAATGAGTGTCAAAAATGAATATGAGGCTCACAGAATCAGAGTTTGAGTCAATGAGTGTCAAAAATGAATCTGAGGCTCACAGAATCAGAGTTTGAGTCAATGAGTGTCAAAAATGAATGTGAGGCTCACAGAATCAGAGTTTGAGTCAATGAGTGTCAAAAATGAATCTGAGGCTCACAGAATCAGAGTTTAAGTCAATGAGTGTCAAAAATGAATGTGAGTCTCACAGAATCAGAGTTTGAGTCAATGAGTGTCAGAAATGAATCTGAGGCTCACAGAATCAGAGTTTGAGTCAATGAGTGTCAAAAATGAATATGAGGCTCACAGAATCAGAGTTTGAGTCAATGAGTGTCAAAAATGAATCTGAGGCTCACAGAATCAGAGTGTGAGTCAATGAGTGTCAAAAATGAATCTGAGGCTCACAGAATCAGAGTGTGAGTCAATGAATGTCAAAAATGAATCTGAGGCTCACAGAATCAGAGTTTGAGTCATTGAATGTCAAAAATGAATCTGAGGCTCACAGAATCAGAGTTTGAGTCAATGAATGTCAAAAATGAATCTGAGGCTCACAGAATCAGAGTTTGAATCAATGAGTGTCAAAAATGAATATGAGGCTCACAGAATCAGAGTTTGAGTCAATGAATGTCAAAAATGAATCTGAGGCTCACAGAACCAGAGTGTGAGTCAATGAATGTCAAAAATGAATCTGAGGCTCACAGAACCAGAGTGTGAGTCAATGAATGTCAAAAATGAATCTGAGGCTCACAGAACCAGAGTGTGAGTCAATGAATGTCAAAGCTCCAGTACAAAAACTAAGTTCAGCAGAGCGTCACAGTAAGAGAATGTGGTCTTACATGAGGGACACACTGAGTCTGAGTAAAAGAGAACTGAAACTTTCATCTTTGCAATTAAAGTTATCTGTCAGTGTGAGCCAAGAATAATTAGTTTTGATGCTAAAATCCGTGAGCACTAAAGGTATTTGGTACATGTACATTTGCATTCATAACTTAATGTTTTAAGATTAATTTGACGTTTGTGTCAAAATGCATATTCTCGGGCTTATATTTCCCATAATTTAAGCTTTCATGAAAGTGGCCAAATCCTTTATCTGTTTTTTATTATTTTTCTTTATGGCTAAAATGTTATCTTAGCACAAACATTCGCCATTAGGGCGACTGGTTATTGTTGCTTTTATTTATTTATTTTTGTCACGACCTGCTCATAAACTACTAAATCCATGCTGTTGTGATGGTTCCAAAAGTTCTGACAATGATCACTTTCAGTGGGCCCTAGATGGTGAAAGAATTAAAAATAAACTTAGAGAAGCATGCAATGAATGGTTAAAGAGAACTTAAGGAGAACAGTTTCATATGGGGCTTGTCTAAGAAAAAACAGGTCAGATACATATTGGCTGTTTATATCAACGTTGTTGTGGACACCAGCGCACAGACAGAATTGTTGGACTATCTAAAACTAGTTGGCAATATTTTGCATTGTTATTTATTTTGTCAATTGTCTTGCAACTATCTACTCATTTCACTGAAAGTTACCTGATCATGTGTCCATTGATTATCTATCATCTGCATTTATTTTATTTGTCTTTATTAGTATAATAATTTGCACGATATTTCTGATTATTATATTTTTTACCTGAACATTAGTCCTTGATGCAGTGTCTGTTAGTAAAGTAGGATAAGAAACCCGTTTCAACGCTTGAGATTATCTACCAAAGTTGATGTGAAAACCAACAGCGCTTACTGAGCCAGTGGAAGTATATCAAAGTCCGCATCAATAAGATCGATGTCTTTATAAATGTTTTCTGACCTAATTTTTTAGATTGCTAATTTTTACTAATGTCCATGGATTAATTTATTCTTTGTAACACATGAACATGAATTAATTTGTTCCTTGTATATATATATATATATATATATATATATATATATATATATATATATATATGTGTGTGTGTGTGTGTGTATATAAAGCAAAGAGCCTCTGTCACGCCAAGTGGCGCGTAGGGAATATGGTGTAGAAAAAATGTAAAGTATCCCGTCACGCCAAGTGGCGTATAGGGAATATGGTGTTAGTGATCATAAATTTTACAGACCCTCGGCACATGATTTTTCGGGTAATGTGGTCGGTATTACGCCAGTGCCGCTTTACTTTCCCAGAAAAAAATCCAGTACCCATTAAAAGCTGGGTGAACCGGAAGCCTTCGGTTGGGATCGAACCCTACCCCTTGTCCTTTGTGGCCCAGTTCACTAACCACTGAATTATCACGGCTCCCTATATATATATATATATATATATATATATATATATATATATATGTGTGTGTGTGTGTGTGTTTTGTATGTGAATATGTATGTGTGTGTGTAAAGATAGACGGGGGAATAAGAAATTGGAAGGTGGTGGAAAAATACCACAAAGACATAGTGAAGATACGCTGTCTTCTGATAATGAGAATGTGGGTTCAATTAATGCCAGATGTTTCACACGTCTCGATTCCGATGCTCCCGCAGCCTATGAGAATTGGTACCATTGATGTTCCCTTTTTTTAAAATTTCTTAATTAACACGGACCATATCACCCACAAATGTGCGGTTTGTTGTTGAAAAGTATGGACACTAACTCCTTAAAGAATGAAGGGAGCCCTTTAACTTTGTAATGCTTGGTAAAACAATAACGATTCTTCCTATAGACACCGCAAGACGTAACAGGCATTCTATGCAAGCAGTTGTTTTCATGTACACAAGCGGATATATTTATATGTTCACAAACGTTATCTCTATAAAAAGATATATTTATATATTTATAAACGCTATCACTATACATGGATATATTAATATGTTCATGAACATTATCTCTATACACGGTTATATTTATATGTTCATAAACGCTCTGTCTTTACACGGTTATATTTATATCTTCATAAACGCTGTCTCTATACACAGATATACTAAGAACCTCAATATTATAGCCCATATCCTTGTTCATTATCCTCTTTTCTGAAACATTATGTAGTGATGAATAAAAATATATGGAACTCTTTTTTCTGATTTTCAATTTGTTCGCTATTGGCTCAGTTGTTAATCATTTCTGCCTGTAGCCAAAAACCAACTTTCAATTATGTTCTCAATTACAGTAGCACTTTCAAAAATTAGTTTCAATATTAATGAAAAGTTCAAAGCTCATAATCAGCACGCATTTTATTTTTATGAGCAGCAACAACAAATGATGTTTCATAAACGTACTGGTTAACTTTACAGTAAAAGCAAACAATTAAAACCCGAGTGTATTGCACTTCTATTAAAGCTACTAAAGAGAAATTGCTACGCGAGCAAATTGCATCGTTATTATCATATTAATTGACCTCAAAGTATATTAGACAGCGATTGATGGAAACACACAGAATTAAATTAGAGAATAATCGCGAGAGAAGAAAATGAAACTGCGAAATCAATGACCGGCTCTCAATTTATCGTGCATTTACGACTAGTCCTCTCGACCATCAATTTATCTTTCCTGACATTCAAGGATTGATCTCTATTTAATATCCAATGACATTCTGTATTTTTCTGTTTTTCTTCCCCACTGTAAATTCATTGTACACAAAAGCACACATCAAGAGTAGCAACAAGCATGGAAGTTTAAACGTACAATCATTGATCTCTACGTGTGTGAGATTGAAACTGCTTCTGGGTTCTCCCAGTCCCTGAAAATGGACACCATCGATGCATTGAGAAAGTAGGACAGCGTTTCTTGACGCTGCCACATCACATATAAACGTGTCGATAATAATTACAAATATGGTCACTAATGTATTTCCTACATGAACGAAACTATCTGCAACGGGAATCTTTCCCCATACTTAAACTAGTATATGATCGATCCATAGAAAGCTTTCTATTGGTGGATAGAAATATATAGCAGCAAAAGTTGGCTCATCACCGAGTAAATGACCACCGCAAGCAACGGAAAGGAACGAGAGATCAGACGGTCTGTGAACATGAAAAGAAAGGGACTGTGGGCACGAAGAGAGACGGATTGACGGTTATCTCCAGCAACCGCCATGATCTGGTACTTGACCAAACACACTAGATGGACTCACCAGGCTGTGGGTATCTCCTGCATTGTCTTTGTGTCGGAAAGACAGCAGATTTCAATAATTTTCTGCAAACTATGCGGTAATAACTGCCATTTAATGGAAATAAGATTTTCTGTGCAGCTTCCTTAATATTTCTGTGAAAAGCCTGCTTGCCAGTAACAAAGTCCCAAGTGAGAAGGCCTCTGTCACAACTGACAGACAAAATTTGCCAGTGTGGTGAACGGCTACTGCTGTCACGCATGCTTTGGGGCTTTAGAGACTTCGTATCATCACCCAGTTCCTAGTTTTTGTCACATACAGATAGTTATATCATCGCTGGCTGTGAACATTTGGCTCCGCTTGTCAAAGCTAATGATGTTAACAGGAAATACATAAACCTGACTCTCCTGGACGACCTATTGTCTCTTCCATCTCATGTCCCACGGTTCTCATTTCTGACTTCCTCGACAGTGTCTTTCAACCCATAGTTATGGGGTTCCCTTCGTATGTGAAAGACACTAACGACGCCCTCACCATCTTCGCCTCTATCTCCCTCCTTCCTGATCGTCACTACCGCCTCTTCGTTATGGATGTCTGCTCCTTGTATACTTCTATTCCCCACTCCGACGGCCTTCGAGCTCTTCAGTTTATCCTGGACCGTAGGATCCAACCCTCCATCGCCACTGGCGTCCTCCTCCGTCTAGCGGAATTAGTCTTGAACCTCAACTCTTTCGAGTTCAATGGCAATTTCTTCACCCAGATCAGCGGTGTGGCGATGGGCACTAAAATGGGCCCTAGCTATGCTTGTCTCTTTATGGGTTATCTAGAGCACCAAATCATCCATACCTACCAGGGCCCTCTTCCCCTTATGTATCGTAGGTACATCGATGACTGCATTGGTCTGTCTGACCTTCCAGAAGATGAGATCTCCCGTTTCATCGAATATGTCGGACATTTCCACCACTCTATCCACATCACCTTCCACATCTCCACCTCCTCCGTATCTTTCCTGGACATCCTAGTCTCCTTGGGCACCTCTCATCTTCTCACCTCGGTCTTCTACAAGGCCACTGACTCCCATAGTTTCCTCCGCTACGACTCCTCACACCCTACATCCTGCAATAATTCTCTTCCATATTCTCAGCTTCTCAGACTTCGTCGCCTTTGCCAAGACGATGAAGATTTCCTTCACAATGCCCACCTCATGCTTGATTTCTTCCGCCGACGCCTCTATCCAGAATCAGCTCTCCTCCCTGCCCTGCGTCGAGTTCTCCACACTTCACGTCAGTCTGCTCTTACCCCCTCTACTCATCCCCCCTCTGATAGAGTTGTGCTCGCCCTCACCCATCACCCTCACCACTACGCTGTGATTAGGACCATCCACCGCTACCTCCATATTCTTCGATCTGACCCTACTACTCGTCTGCTCTTCCCTGACCCGCCACTAGTGGCCTTTAGACGTGACCGGAACCTCCGAGACTTTCTTGTCAGGGGCCGTCTTCCTGCTGACCACTTCAGCCATCGTGGTACTATCCGCTGCAACCGCAGAGTGTGTAAAACTTGTGACCACGTTTTCCAGACCGACACTGTCCTCTTCCCTAATGGTCCTTTCGAGATCAGAGAGGGATTCACTTGCACATGGCGGAACATCATTTATGCCATCATTTGTAAGCGATGCAAGTTGACCTACATCGGCCAATCTGGTAGACGTATCGGCGATAGGTTCCGTGAAAACTTGAATGACATCACCCGAGAAGCGGACACCCCTGTAGCAGCCCACTTTAACTCGTGGGGCCATCGAGGTAAGACTGATGTCTTGGTAACTAGCCTAATATCATGCTCCTCTGATCACTACAGTCGGCTCACTCTGGAGCACCGTCTGATCGCTCGTTGGGGTTGCCTCACCCCTCGTGGCATCAATGTATCCCTGTCCCTCTGAGGACCCTCCTTCCTCCGACTCCATCCTCCCACCTATGGACCTCTCTTCCTATTTCTCTTCTTGGGTCTTCTACTCCGCGTCCATCCCTGCTTTCCATATCCTCTTTGAGTAACCCCTATCTTGCCTTCTTCATCCTAACCCCCCCCCCCCACACACACCTTTTTCTCTTCTGACTACCTTCATGTCCTTTACCTCTTTATCATTATATCACCTCTCCATCTGGACTGTACGTACGATCTCTCTGCCCACCTCTATTGTTCCTCGTCCTTCCCACCACCTCCTTGCTGATCTACTCCTAGCTCACCCCTCTCCTCTCTATTCACTTGTAGTCACTACTCATCTATACCTACTATTCCAGTATCCCCCTTACCCTGATGCCCACTTTCATTCCTCTCCTAGGACCCTCATCACCCCCATTTGTTCTATCATTTCCCTACTTCTTTACCTCCTATGGTTCATACCTCTTGCACACCATTCCCCTATTGCTCCACTTCTTCCAGACTCTCTCTTTTCCATTCACTTCTGACCTACCGCCTCTCCTCCTATCCAGTTTTCACATACCTGCTTCTTATCCCTCCTCTCCATACCTCCTCCTCTAATACTTCCCTACCTCTCGATAGACTAACTTCCTCCGGACCACCCCTCTATCGCCCTTCTCCTTATACCGGCTTTATTATTCTTCCTCTCCTTATCTCTTCCTCCAGTATCCAATCCTTCCTTTCGTTGACCTACCTTTCAACTCTTTCAGTTCGAGGCCATCCATTCTGTAGAGTCCATCTCTCTCACCCATCGCCTAGCTCACTACTTTGTCTTGTCATTCAATTTCTTTCTTTTAACCTCTCGCGTGATCTCTCTCTTGCATAGTTGAGTGATTTATTGGGCCAGGAGTGGGTGTAAATTAAAAAATTGTACCTAAGTGATTTAAGCAATTTATTTTTATATGATATGATAATACTAGAGACTGTGAATTAAATCAGTGTTATTTATTCTTTCTAACATTGTCCGTTGCTATGGTAACCACGATAAACAGCCGCCATATTGGATTTATAAGAATTGACAGTTTCTATACTAAAACACACCACATCAATACAATTTTTGGCATACTTGTACATAATCCATGTTCTTACATGTCTATAGAAGAAAATGTATATTAATGTGTGAGGTTGATTTTATACAATTTTTTTCTATTAATGCAGTTCAAATTATGGGTGGTGGCATAGCAATAATCCCTATAAAGGTAGAATCTTATGTGCTATAAACAAAGTCTCACTGTATAGCCCTTCCTAACATATCATTGCTCAATTCTGCCAAGTCTCAAGAGATTTGAACAGATAGTTGCTGAGATATCTTCATTCTTGTGCAGCACATGTGACGAAAACAGAAAACATAGAAAAAAGAGACAAAAGGAAAGAAAACACATTTATAGCTTGAAAGTGCACTTGTAATTGTGCTTAGACTTTAATATTTAATTATTTTAAATATAAATATTTATAATTACAAATTAAAACTGGCCAGCAGCATATGCTGGGCCACCTTCCAGCCTAGTAAGTTCTTCCTGGTGCCTCAGTCGAGCTTTTCGCACAATGTCGCGACGCCTGTTGGCCTGGTCCCTTTTGTACTTGACACTGTTCCACTCTCTTTTTTGCTGCCTGCTTGTTCCCAGCCTCTCCATGTGTGAACCCTTGGTGAAACCAAAGAAACTGGCAGTGTCCTGAGCAGCAATTGGGCCAACATTAAATTCCCGGATGGCTGTCAGGACTGCGAACTCCACGCGGCGGCGAGACACAAAGTTGTCTTTTGCGCACCGACTCCAGATGAGACTGTGCAAAGACTCATTCGCGTTTTGAGTTCTGCCAGAAACACACCTGCTTAGCAAGTGGTCTTCAGACAGCCTGTCATAGACTGGCTTAAGGTACTCATGCAGCTTTACCCGATTAAGAGGTGTGTGCACCAGCTTGAGATGAGGACCAGGAGTTTCATGCCGAGCTATAGCCTGCTGGAAGAAGCACCAGGAATTTTCTCCAGGTGGACAATACTCATGAGAAGGATCCTGGTCAGTAGAGTAACAATGGTGGAGAGAAGCCAACACATCATTCTTCATTTCCTGCACTGACTTGCCACCCCTTACTGCCCGACCATAGTACAAGGTCAACTTTTGGATGGTGTTCAAAGTAAGTTGACCATGTCCCCGTCCACCGAGAGTGACACCCCTTTTTTTGCAGTCAGACACCAAATTTCTCAGTGCTGTGCCAAGCCTCTTGCTCACATGGTTGATGCACTCCTCTTTTTTAATCAATACATCCTCCCCATATGGCTTCAGGCTGAGCAGCTCATTGAATGTTTTGGTGTCCCCGTCAGACAGCAAGGTTGTGTAGCGCAGTTTGTGTCGCTCCAAAGACCTCCTCCAAAGTACCCGTGCAGCTTCCACCTCCATCATACCAGAAGATCCTGTAACAAATACAAGTTGAACAACTTTTATACAATTACTGTATGTTTGCTATCTTTTATAGATAAACATATCTGGAGATGGCTTATGCTATTATTTTTTTTTTATATAAGCAAGTGATTGATCTATCTATATATGATGATCCTAAATGCATAGAAATTGTGTTCAATTATATATTAACACATAAATTAAATAATTAATTCTACCAGAAAAGTTATGCACATTTACACACACTCTCACAAAATGTAATTTCAATGTATCTGGCATGTTCTTGTTTTTCTATTCAATTGACAGTTCTAAAATGGTATTGTTACTCTAAAAATGTGAACATATGATTGACAAATACAGGTAATACAATTCAGTGTTGAACAAACACATGACAGTTGATGTAAAGTAAACAAAAATAGCTTACCTGTGTAATTCTTTCCACACTTGGGTTGATGATTCAGCAACCAGGCCGCATACTCCAGGGGTTTCTCATTTTGAATCTTTTTGCCAGTACTCTCACACATCTGGCAGTAAGTTGACATCACATGTGCATCAATGCACATACCTGTCAAGATGTCGATGACACATCCTACACCGATGTGTGAGGTGTGTCCCCTGGTCAGCCAAGTGCCATCATAACTGACACTGATGTCAATGACTGTATCACTGTCAGGTGAAATTCCAGCCTGCTCTGAATGAATGTGCCTAACATGGGCTGCTGCTTCATTGAAAACAGTATCCGAAAAATCTTCCAGCTTGTCATAAAGCTGGCTTGCTTTCTTTTGAAATGTTGTGTGGTTCATCCCCTGAAGATTCAACATCTCGTTGAAGTTGTTGAAAGTACTGGGACCTAACCCACACACTAGACCTGCAAATGCAGCTTGTCTGTTTATGGCATAGTCTCTGTGCCCTTCACTTTGTTCAGACAAAAAATCTGCTGTCCCTTCTACTGCTTCCTCACAGGTTGAGCAAAACACGTATCCATGAACTGCCAAGCCGTTGGATCTCTTCTTGTCACTTCTGAAAGACAGGGTAGCTTGTTGGCACTGAGGGCAAAGCAACTTTTCAACCATTTTGTTGAGTTTACTAAAATCAACAATGGCCCTTTGTTCCCCACTGGCTGATGGAGCTATTGGTGTCTGCCTCAGATGCAGCATCCTTCTTGGCTGCCTCATACACCTCTCGCTTGACTCGAGATAGTGTTTGAGTTGCAGAAACAGGCATAAATGATGCAGCAGTAGAAGTTGAAGCTTCAAATGTTTGCGACATGCCTGTATCTGAGTCTGACATCGTGGTTGATGGACATGCTGTTGTTGGCGAAGTCAAAACGAAACTGTCATTTATAGGGTTTTTACTCGCCAATAAATCAGTTACCTTCTTTGCCTTGCATTCTCTCGCATACATAAGATTTCTCTTTCTTTTTAGATGTCCTTTAGGAGTTGTTTTAATAGTGGATATCTTAGAGCGAACCATCTTTCCAGCACAACGATAGATTCAAACCGACTTGTAAACTACAGTAAACAAGGGCCCAATATGGCGTAGCGACGTCACGTGACATGTTTTGGCCAATGAGTTTCGTAGGCTTCCATATATAGGCATATGATGTCAGAGGGTATCCCGAAACTTCCCTATTCAGACAAAGCAGTTCTAAATATAGAAACTAGGTGTGGGCGCCATAATGTAGGCCACATGATTCCCTTTCTTTCAGTACCAAATATGTCTATGTTTGTTTAGAAGAACGTACGGTTGCTAAGGTGTGAAAAGTGGCATTTTTCGATTTTGTTCGATCAAAAACAAACAAACACACTTGGGTGGGTGTAGAAAAAGCATTTTTTAAATACAAAACCCACGTCTTCTGTGAAAAAGGGTTATATATAATGAAAGTAGACATGTTAATGTATCCAAATATACCAAAAATTGAAAATTGAAAAAAATTAGCAAAAATAGTGTTTGTAACTATAAACCATCCCCTTAATCACGTGTTACTTTCTAGACACATTCTCTACGCTCCTAGTCATTCCGACTTGTTCAAGCACGGAGAACAGATTTGCTGCTCTGAGCTAAGCTAAGTAGATTTTATTATACATTTTTCTCTTTTTCTATTTTATATATCTTGACGCCCATCATACCTCTCATCATGTAATATTCATTTCTCTCTTCTCTCTTTTCTGATTTCTGCATCCTACTTTCCTCGCCCTCCACTTGATCATCTAACATGTAGTAATTGTGCTTCACCGCTTGTTGTCGTTGTCCCTGTATTCTGAAGAAGGCCACAGGCCGAAACGTCAGTATTGTGTTGTGTTCCTTATTTGTAAAGCTGTCACCATACTTTGGAGTGTTAAGCACACCCCACCACTGGCTCCTCCCTAATGATGTTAACAGCTTGATTGTGCTCAAACAGTTGCCCAATATATCTCCTTTTATTGAGACTGTGTAACTGACAGTCATCTGTACTGCTCTATGCTAGTGTTCTATTTGGTGGCATATCCAAACACATCAATGAACAAATGTAGTTTTATACAAGACTGGCCTCTAGGCTGTAGTAACCATTTATTTTTCTGGCGAATTTATAACCAAGAATTATGTTCTCATGTTTACTGATAATAATATTGATCTTTTCCATTACTATGTGTTCTATAGCAGAAAGGAAAATATAATTTAGTGGCTGATTTACACAAATTCACTTCACGGGATGACAATAAATCGATAGAATATAATGTATTTAGAGTAGATCAGAGATATTAAAAGTATGAAGACATTAGAATGAAGTCGAAGGTAGATAGAATGAATCTGAAGATCCCAATATAAAGGGTTGGATGTCCAAACTGAAGTGGAGTTCGAATTGTTAAAGCTGGAATGTGGATTCGGGCAAAAGCTTAGTGAGAGAGCCAATTTTCATTATTATTGTTGTGCTGTTAATACATGTTTAGAGAGGTGGCGGAGTTACCATTACCCATAAACTTGCTAGAAGGACTAGAGTTCGGTAATGAATCTGTTTACATCTGTGATATGGTCACGACAAGCGAAGTCAGTTTACGATTACAAGATGGCCAAACCAACCAAGATCAAAGATCATGTTAGATCACGAGGAAACAGCTCCATTAATCCGTGGTCCACTCACTATCTGTAACACTCAAAAATATATACTCAAATGTCTACCTACGTACCTACCAAATACCTACATGCCTATATATATACCTACCTACCTACTTACCTATCTTTCTATCTATTCATCCATCTATCTATCTATCTATCTATCTATCTATCTATCTATCTATCTATCTATCTATCTATCTATCTATCTATCTATCTATCTATCTATCTATCTATCTATCTATCTATCTATCTATCTATCTATCTATCTATCTATCTATCTATCTATCTATCTATCTATCTATCTATCTATCTATCTATCTATCTATCTATCTATCTATCTATCTATCTATCTATCTATCTATCTATCTATCTATCTATCTATCTATCTATCTATCTATCTATCTATCTATCTATCTATCTATCTATCTATCTATCTATCTGCCTGCCTGCCTACCTGCCTGCCTACCTGCCTGCCTGTCTGTCTGTCTGTCTCTCTCTCTCTCTCTCTCTCTCTATGTATATATATATATATATATATATATATATATATATATATAGGGTGACAGAGAATTCGTGAACAAAATGTATACACACCTTAACAGCTGTCGTATATATATATATATATTTTTTAACAATTGAACCAGATTACAGCGGCAATGTCTTGTACGATATTTTAAAAAAAAATTTCTTTTAATATGACTGGCACAGCTGTAGCGGTAGGAATGTGACGTGAGCGGCTGTAAGTATGACGTGTACGCAGGTTTTTTTTTACAATCGAAAACGTCAAATTATAGTCGAATGCATAGTTGTATACGGCTTATCTACAAGTTGTACACGTTTTTGTTTCTACAGTCACGCACATTACATTTTTGCCGCTACATTCATGCACGTTAAATTGTTGCTGATACATCATATACTTTAAATTTTTTGATGTTACAATCATGCACGTTAAATTGTTGTTGTTACAGTCATACACGTTACATTTTTGCTGCTACAATCATGCACGTTAATTTTTGCTGCTACAATCATACACGTTACATTTCTTGCTGCTACAATCATGCACGTTACTGTTTGCTGCTACAATCATGAATCATGCACGTTAATTTTTGCTGCTACAATCATACACGTTACATTTCTTGCTGCTACAATCATGCACGTTACTGTTTGCTGCTACAATCATGCACGTTACATTTCTTGCTGCTACAATCATGCACGTTAATGTTTGCTGCTACAGTCATATAAGCAATGCCATCTTTTAAAAAAACACTACACATTGCCGCCATAATTAGATGCAGCTTCTAAAAAAAAGTCCATAGGAGGCAACTGTTAAAGTGTTGATATATATTTGTTTTTCGGGTGGCCTCAGTATACTGTTGTACTTAAACAACGCCGTTGTACCCGCTTTAGATCTGCCATTCGTTATTTCCTATTAGTGTCACCCTGGATTCACAGTTATAGTCTTTATTTTTATTCCAACAAAATTACTGACACCATTAAATGGCGATAACATAGGATCTGATACGGTTCCATTATTTTTATGTTTGCCAATTTGGCCCTTAGAATTTTGAATTGTTGAGTTAGTAATGAATTTTCATGGACGTGGTAATTATGGAGAAACCCGGTGGTATATGCTTTCAATTTAGTCTTTTATCACACATGTCCTCATCAAGGCCAGCTCCTTGTTGTGGGGATGGGGCTTAACAGTCACCAGGGACTGAAAACTAAGACTGGCCAGGCCTTCCTACAACCAAGCAAGACCACAGTCTGCTCTAGCAAGTTCAAGTGCTGAAGTCGGAGGCAACCAGCCAAAAGGCGCACAACAATCAGGATGCCACGCACTCAACGCAAATGGAAGTATGTCTATAACCGCAAATCGATATGGCACTCGCCCTGTGATGGACACTCAGGCAGGGCAGCGCCGGGCCCTCAGCCTCGAAAGGTCCCAACCTCTATTACTGGATGTCCTTCTCAACCGCTCTGTGGAGTCAGGGGGCGAGAGAATAGAGCTACTGGCCAATCCAAAATAAGACCACTAACAATAATGCACTGGAATGCTGAAGGCATCAACAGCAAAAGAGATGGGTACAGTAAAAAGATAGAATTAGAAAATATCCTGCATGAAGAACAAATAAGCATATGCTGTTTGCAGGAAACCCATCTAAACAACGACATAGCCTTGAAGATTAGGGGATACCAGTGCTACCGATCTCACAGAAAAAAAACAGACAAAAGGGCGGAATACTGTCACTTGTAAGGAACAACATTAATGCATGTCAGATTGAAGTGTATATGGATGGGGCGGAATATCAAATACTGCACCTCAGGACAGGAAATACAGACTTCCGTCTACTTAACTACTACTGTCCGAGTGACCGCCCACTAGCACTAGACACAATTACATTAAAAGAAAGAATAATTGTATGTGGAGACTTTAACAGCCATTCACAGAGCTGGGGCTATGAACATATGGACAAGAGAGGTGAAGTGCTTGAAAATTGGCAGGATGACAATGGGCTTATACTATTAAACCAGGCAACAGATTCACCAACATTCTACTCCAGATCATGGCATACCACATCTACACCAGACTTTGCTTTCCATTCACCAGACCTGTATTGGAATATCACACGAATTGTTGGGAAACAACTTGGAGGCAGCGACCACAGGCCAGTCTTTTTAGTGGTACAAAATAAGGCCATCAGGGAGAGCAGCATCCTCTCCAGATGGAATTACAAAAAGGCAGACTGGAAAATGTATCACCACTACACCAGTGAACTGACTAAAGATATAAATACAGATAGAGACATCAACAAAATAGTTGATGAATTCAGTAGACTAATAATACAAGCTGCCAGTGAAACAATACCTAGAGGGGCACGGAAACACTACAAACCATACTGGAACTATCTACACATCTAGTGAACTAGAGCAACTGCACAATGACATGGAAACATCTCGAAAGCAAGCAGAAAATAACCCTTGCCAAGAACACCACAACAACTACCAGCATGCTAAAGCCAAATTTCAACGGGCTAAACTACAAGCCAGACGGAGAAGCTGGAAAGAGAAAACAGAGTCCTTGAATCTTGAACGAGACACAAGAAAAGTGTGGAAGCTTGTAAAACTGCTGAATGATGAGGGTACAGAAAGGAACACCAAATTTACACTGAAGAAGGATGGAAACATTCTAACAGGTAAACATGCAGCAAATTACTTTGCAGACTCCTTTGCAAATGACAATAATATTGAAATTAACCTAGAAAAACGACAAGAGACCCGTTTAAAACAACAAAATGCAAGACAAGAAGAGACCACACATGAAGTCATGGAAACACCCATTACACAAAGACAGCTAGAGCTGGCAATATCCAAATTAAAAATGAAAAAGTCACCAGGCAGTGATGGAGTGTCCAATGAAATGATTAAGAACTTGGGAACTGCAGCTAAAGCAAAACTACTGCAGATCTACAACATTTGCTGGGTCACAGGTAGAGTGCCACAGGCATGGAGAGAAGCAATTATGATACCATTACTAAAGCCAGGAAAAGATGGTTCAATGACATCCAGCTATAGACCAATCAGCCATACAAGCTGTTTGTGTAAAACAATGGAACGTATAATCAATCTCAGACTGCAGTGGTACCTTGAAAGTGAAAATCTCCTTGTCCCACAACAAGCAGGCTTTAGACAGTGTTACTCTACCGAAGATCAAGCAACCTATCTTTCCCAGGAAATTGAAGATGCGTTTCAAGAAAAGAAACTGGTACTAGCAGCATGGATAGACCTAAAGAAAGCATTTGATAAGGTATGGAAGGAAGGGCTTTTGAAGAAACAGAAATTATGGAGTAAATGGCAGGATGTACAAATGGGTCAAAGCATACCTGCATAACAGGAGAGCCAGAGTGCAACTGGATGGTCTTAAGAGTAAGAAGGTCTTACTGCGCCAGGGCGATCCACAAGGAGGGGTACTATCTCCAACACTTTTTTCTGATCTACATCAATGACCTAGTTACTGAACTACCACATGGCATCAAAGTGGCAATGTATGCAGATGACTTGGTAATGTGGTGCACAGAGGAGTATGCAACAGTGGCCTCCAAATTGCTACAAAGAGCTATGAATGCACTGAATTCATGGACAAATAGATGGTGTATCAGCATCAATACAGACAAATGCAGTACTACACTTTTCACACTCTCCCAAAAACAAAAAGCAGGAACCATCTACATAAACAATGAGCCTGTGAAAGAAGACATACAAGCTACATATCTCGGAGTTACATTTGATAACAAACTATCTTGGAAACAGCAGATAAATAAGGCAACCCAAAAAGCAAGGAGGAAATTGGCTATTCTAAGAAAGTTGTGTGGAACCACATGGGGTGCGAGTGGGAAAATACTCAGTAAAGTTTACCAACAGTGTATACGCCCACATTTAGAATATGGATCATCCGCATGGTGCTCAGCATCAAACACCACATTGCAAGAACTGGATAAAGTACAAAACCAGGCACTTAGGGTCATCACAGGAGCAATGAAATCAACACCAATATTGGAGATGGAGAAATTGTGGAGGATACCAGCACTGAGAGAACGGAGAGACACAAAGGTGCTGATACAGGCAGAAAAATTTGTATGCATGACGAGACATCCAATGAAGGACAGATTCCAAAATCTTGCATTGGGACGACTTAAGAGAAGCAGCTTTATCCACCAAGCCAAGCGTATTAGTAGACAAACACCAGACATGCCAAGAGTTGTTAAACCCCTTCTGCCCATACCAGAACAGACTCCCTGGACAGATGAATCAGGATTATCAGTTCAAATACGGACAGAAGTGAAAGGAATAGTTGACAAAGAGGAACAAAATAGCCTACAGCGAAAAACAATAACTCTCAGTTTCCTGGATGAAGAATACCCACAAGACTTATGGATCCGTGTGTACACAGATGGATCAGCACAGAATGCAGTAAAGAATGGGGGAGCAGGTGCATATATAGAGTACCCAAATAACACTAGGGATATGAATAAAATAGCAACAGGGAAATATTGTCACAATTATGATGCAGAAATACAAGCAATAAAGTTGGCAATAGAAAAACTGCTGAACAGTAATCTTAGCCCACAGCCTGTAGTGTTTTTGACAGATTCAAGATCAGTACTCCAGACACCACAATCCAGAAAATTACCACATCTGCAGACCTTATTGACTGAACTCTGCAAGCACCACAGGGTTGCCCTGCAGTGGATCCCGTCTCACTGTGGAATACCAGGAAATGAGAAAGCAGATCAGTTGGCAAAGGAAGGTTCAACAGGCACACAACTAGATACACCAGTTACATACCATCATAAGAAACAGATAATCAAATCAATCAGAGGACCACAAGCCCCAAATCAGGATGCCTTTCATAATATGAATAGATATGAACAAGTTTTCATTATACGCCTAAGAACAGGACACAATCGACTCCATAGTCACATGTATACAAAATTCAAGATCGGCACATCAACTACTTGTACATGTGGACAGGCACCCCAGACTGCTGAACACATACTTCAAGACTGCACTGAATATAGTAGACAGAGGAACATCCTTTGGCCCATAGACACAACACTACAGACAAAACTATATGGGCCACTGCAAGAATTACAAAAGACAGTAAAATTCATACAGGAAACGACATTGCTGATATAGACAATACTTCGAGCGAACGAAAGATAGATAGATAGATCACACATGTGCACAGCGGTGTATCTGACGGGTTATACGTGTGTCATTTAACCTGTTTGTTATGACCTATTCTAATAACATATTTTCGTTCCAGTGGATCATATATATATATATATAAACATATATGTAATGTGGTTATCATTGAGCGGCAAATCTTCTCTTAATTTTAGGCTGGATGGCTTAGATTATCTCTAAGTATTTGACTTGATTTCATTGTTAATTTGCTCACACTCTCCCCAGTCAATCCCTTTGTTTGGCAAGACCTCGTATGTCTCCCTTTCCTTCACAATGCAGTTATGTCGACTAAAGTATACTCCATTTTGGCATCAAACTTTATTTGGTTCATTTCTCAACAGTGGGTGTGTACCTTTCTTGAGAGCTTGAACACAAAGGAAGCATGCCTGACCATTAGCCGCACACTTGTAGCAGATTTATCGACCAGAGAGTATTTTATTTCACGTATTGATGTCAGGCATAAATATCCCAACACCTGCATTTTTTTTTATCGCTGCAACTTTTTGCAATCTCCCGTCTTCACAATGGATAGTCTCTTTTTAGATATTTTCAAAGTTGTCTATTGTAGCCCAATGTCTTCTCTTCTTCACTGTCTATGCATTCATCTTCTCCGTACATTTATCAGCAGATAACGATTCACTGTGTTCTGCGCCTTGATGCTAGTATTGCAATGTCTGAATTTGTGTTTAAAACGATGTGTTTATTTTAATTAAACGCAAATGTTGTGTTGTATTTGCACTTTAAATATATAAAGCAATATACATGGTACTGTACTCGATGCAGATGTAAAAGTATGTGATTAGCTCACAATGTTAGAAACTATGGTAGCTGTATTGAATAAGACTCTTTGCCCTTTCTCACTCACCTGACATATTATAAACTAGTATTGTTCTCTTTGTCTGCCCTCAGTCCTTGTGGTTGTCTTACAGCGTTGAGGGGCACAACTCTGTGATTTGTTTCACAAACAGGAAGGAGATAATGACGAGCGATGGCGACGTTTAAAAAACAGAAAAGAGATAATGGTGAGCGATTTGGACGTTTAAAAAACAGAAAAGAGATAATGGTGAGCGATTGGGACGTTTAAAAAACAGAAAAGAGATAATGGTGAGCGATTGGGACGTTTAAAAAACAGAAAAGAGATAATGACGAGCGATGGCGACGTTTAAAAAACAGAAAAGAGATAATGGTGAGCGATTGGGACGTTTAAAAAACAGAAAAGAGATAATGACGAGCGATGGCGACGTTTAAAAAACAGAAAAGAGATAATGGTGAGCGATTGGGACGTTTAAAAAACAGAAAAGAGATAATGGTGAGCGATTGGGACGTTTAAAAAACAGAAAAGAGATAATGGCGAGCGATTGCGACGTTTCAAAAACAGAAAGGAGATAATGGTGAGCGATTGCGACGTTTCAAAAACAGAAAGGAGATAATGGTGAGCGATTGCGACGTTTCAAAAACAGAAAGGAGATAATGGTGAGCGATTGCGACGTTTAAAAAACAGAAAGGAGATAATGGCGAGCGATGGCGACGTTTCAAAAACAGAAAAGAGATAATGGCGAACGATAGCGACGTTTCCAAAACAGAAATGAGATAATGGCGAGCTATGGCGACGTTTCAAAAACAAAAAGGAGATATAACGATAATGACGAGCGATGGCGACGCTTCAAAAACAGAAAAGAGATAACGATAATGACGAGCGATGGCGATGTTTCAAAAACAGAAAAGAGATAACGATAATGGCGAGCTATGGCGACTCTTCAAAAACAAAAAGGAGATATAACGATAATGACGAGCGATGGCGACGCTTCAAAAACAGAAAGGAGATAACGATAATGACGAGCGATGGCGACGTTTCACAAATAGGAAGGAGATAATGGCGACCGACGGCGACCGAGCTGAAGTTACCAACGACTTACAACTGATTTGATGTATCATGATCGATGAACCAGAGCTATCCAGATCGTAGTTCCACCTCTTCGCTGTGCCTCTATCCCATAAACCAATCTATTCTGTCTAATAATTAGGGATCAAGAGGGAAGGCAAATCCATACTCAAAAATGTCATACCGTAAACGGATCTTTTGGGTCAAATAGTGCAAATATAGTTTTTACTGCAGCAACAAACCATTTACGCCAACTGAACGTTCTTATAAGGGCGGACGACGGAGCGTCGAGTTCGGAGCAACTATTCCTTTAGTCATCCTGTAAACCCAAGCCCACACAGTAGAAATGTTTAATGGATCATCAGCATCTTTTCAGCCTCTCTCCTTTGTTTCTGTTACATCTTGATGCTGTGATGCTGAATGCAATTTGCCGATGGCTGAGCTATATTCCCAAACGATTTAATGTTTTATTTGCATGAAACTCAGAATTGACGTTAATCTAGCCTTGAATGATAATTTAATCTTAACCAACAAAAGCGTAGTTTTAACTGCAGATTTTGAAAATGAAAATTAGATCTCATTTAACATACAAGACATTGTCTAAAGTTGAATGGATCGTGCCTCACCAAAAGATACGGTTTAAAAAAAAACACTTCTGTTATATCCAATACACATCTCTCTCTCTCTCTCTGCGATCAGGACCCAATCAGAGTAGGATTCCAGCTCCTCACATGAACTCATCTGTCAGGTTAGGTGTGTTACAAACAGAACATCACAATTAGAGTCTGCCAGATCCACTCTGATTGAACACCCGTTAAAAACGTTGCACTGTGTTCTGCGCCAGTGGCCCAGTGCATCCGATTTCAGCCAGCATTTTATTCAGGTTTGCTTTCCCTAGCCTTTGATTGTCCCCAATCTTCCTGCAAGGCAGCAGGTGATCTTTTCTGTAGGGGGATTCTGCCCTTAGATGGTCGGCCCTCCCTGGTTTACGAGCACCATCTGCCCGAGTCACTAGAGGTGACTAACACAGACATGCACACACAAAGATATGAGATGTGACAAACACATACATGCACATAGCGATACGAGGCATGACTAACACTGACATACATCAAGATATATGATACACGACTAACATAAACATGCACATAAAGATATGAGATATGACTGACATAGACATGCACCCACAAAGAAATTACACATGTTTAACATGGACATGCACACAAAGATATGAGATATGACCAACGTAGATAAGCACACACAATGATATGAGATGTGACTAGCATAGCCGTGCAAACACAAGGATATGAGATGTGACATACACAGACATGCACACACAAAGATATGAGATATGACTAACATAAACATACACACAGAGATATGAGATATCACTAGCCCAAACACAAAGATATGACACATGACTAACACAGATACACACTAAGATATGAGATATGACTAAACACATACACACTTAAATATATGAGACATGATTAACACGGACACTCCAAAATATGAGATATGACCAACATGACACACACCAAGATATGAGCCATAGCCAGCACACACACACACACACACACACACACACACAAGCCAAGATATGAGCCCTGGCTAGCAATGAAACACACCAAGAAATGAACCATGTCCAGCACAGAAAGAAAATATCCAGTACACATTAAGGTATCCATATGCTTGGGTTTGTTGTAGTCGGCAGACTCTTCTTAACGTGGGAATCATCGACATACGAGACGCCGGCCCCCATGAACTGTTAACAGATATTGTCCAAACAGTTGTACGGAGATTTGAGAGTGCAGTCTGACCCGTAGAACGTTCCCTTGCATGAACAGATCCCGGTTGACTGTTCACAGGTGCCGTTGAAACAGTGGTCAGGACATTTGAGAGTGCAGTCTGGCCCGTAGTACGCTTCCTTGCTCGTACAGTCTGCTCTTTCTGTGTCACATATGATGTCACAGCCATCAGAACACGTCTGTTCGTACTGTAGCCCAAAATTACCATCAGAACAAGTGTCATCACAGGTATAGCCAGGATGTTTGCAATGTTGGCATTTTCCGGATTTTCCTCACATAAAGAACTGACACTAAGACAAGACCCGGAGCAGTCGTGTCCATAGATCCCATGTGAACAGTTGAAGTGACACGTACCGATGATGACGGTGCAGCCTTTGCTACTCCCACCACACACTGTACAAAACGACCAAGAATGCCCGTCCAGACAATAGGTGTCTGTAAATGTTTGCACCTCACACACCGTCAGTACACTCTCGTCCTGCGAAAAGGTCGGTGAGAACTCAAACTTACTGTGTGCCATTATCGCTTGTATGGTGACTACAATAGTGTTCACATAAATATTTGGGTATGATATATCATTATACTGGAACACTACATCGCCACTGTCAGAGAAAGCCTTTGGAGTGTCATTCTTTACCCGAATCATAGTGCTAGCTCAATGATAAATTCGAATGGTGTGAGTCTTCTGGGACGTGTCAAAGTTCAGATACCAGTAAACAGAATTGGTTCCACTTCTCAATTGTGTGTGTGTGTGTGCAGTCATTGTCATAGAGATTGGTCTTTGTTTTGCCATTAACTGCGGCCTCTGGTCCACACCCGTCTCCTGTATAACAAGCATTAAATGTGTCGGTCTGGTTTGCGTTCTGTTTGAGAGCCACATTCCGACCCCCGCCAATGTAGATGGAGCAGATATTTGCAACTATCGCCCCTTCAATCCGTAACATGTTGATTAGACCATGAAACTGTCCGGATCTGTAGGTCCAGATCCCTAGGCGTATTTGCAAACTAGATCAAAGTGCTGACACTGGGGTCCGAAACGCTCTCGCCGACAACCGTCACCGTTTGTGCATGTCCCTGTAGCCCTGTCACAAACTGAGGGATTTTAGCAGTGACACTGCAACGCACAATATTTGCCCCAAACCAACCGTCTACACAATTTAGGCAGTTAGGTCATTAGCTTCCAATGTCGCAAACAAAGCCAGCAGAATAAAGACTTGATCTACAGCGGTGGTTAACGAAATGTGCACAAACAATTATTTCAAACCCGTGGTTACAATTCTAACAATCCGCCAACTCGCTGTGACAACAGACAGCGCGATGTTCAAGATCAGCATTGTATACACCACGGCTAGAACTCGGACGAACTTCCATCTTGGTGCGTTCCATGACGTCATATATCCGTCATATATCAATACACATCTGAGACATCTCATCTGTCGATATGAATTTTTTTTTTTTTGGCCTTTTTTTTTTTTTACTAATGTTCATCAATTAATTTGACCGATTGTTAGTAATATTCATCAATTAATTTGACCGATTGTTAGTAATATTCATCGATTAATTTGACCTATTGTTACTAATGTACGTGAATCAACACTATTAAATTTAAACATGCCACATTATCTCCATGTCTATAAGTGTTATCTTGCCACCTTTGTGATTTTTTCCCCCAATGATGTGAAGAGCTCAACTTATAACTCATACGACCCGCCCATGTGCTTGTTAGTTTAGTTTCTCATGATCTATTCAATCCACGTCTATCAATATATTTTTTCCGAACGTTCCTTTTAACAACAACATATCTATCTTCAGCAAATTAAAATACACGAACTAACTACCTGATAGAAAATAATTGCGTAAATATTTACTTTTTACTGTTAACGATTTCTACCAAGCGTTTTTGATTTTGTTTATTAGGTAATCTGCTCTTCATAACCTGAACTTCCCTCAACGGAGCTCGTTAAATCATAAATAAGTTCACATGCAGAGTCAGGTCATAAGAATCTGTGTCTCACGCCTCACGACAGATTACATTTTTGTTCTAATTTGTCCTCCTCTTTATCTCTCCTTTCATTTATAACTCTAGGATTTTCTCTCTCTCTCTCTCTCTCTCTCTCTCTCTCTCTCTCTCTCTCTCTCTCTCTCTTCTCTCTCTCTCTCTCTCTCGCTAAACAAAAGCTAGTTCGTTGTTATATTTTTATTGAAACGTAACAGAACGTCTAATCCTTCTATCTCTGTTCTTACTTTGTCTCTTTTATATTCTATAATCTTTTTTTCATCTTTCATTTGAAAACTTCATCTCCGCTTTCTTTCGGCGCATTTATTTTCTTTTATTAACCTCTCCACTTACGCGCTAATAAATTATAAAAAAAAGGTCTTTATAAATATCTGCCAAACCTCTTCCAACGCCCAATTCCACACCAGCCTCTTATAATTTATTGAAGGTTCGATGGTTTTCGTAACGGAATAAGTCCTTTGTCCTGTTATTGATCAAAAGTAGACACAGCACACAAGACTATTGACGTTTTCTGGTGTTATTCATAAATACAATATGAAACATTGATCTGTGATATGAAGTCTTGCTAAATCTCTAGCCTAACGAATCATATCTGGTTGTGTACAATCAACGAGTTCAGAATTAGGGAGGTGTGATTCAAATGTATACATTCATCGATCGTGATCGATATTTGCTGCGCAGATGTTGCCAGGCATAACTAGATGAAGGAACAGAATCTAAGTTAATGTATGTATGTATGTATGTATGTATGTATGTATGTATGTATGTATGTATGTATGTATGTATGTATGTATGTATGTATGTATGTATGTATGTATGAATGTATGTATGTATGTATGTATGTATGTATGTATGTATGTATGTATGTATGTATGTGTGTGTGTATGTATGTATGTGTGTGTGTATGTATGTATGTATGTATGTATGTATGTATGTATGTATGTATGTATGTGTGTGTGTGTGTGTATGTATGTATGTATGTATGTGTGTATGTATATATGTATGTATATATGTATATATGTATGGAAAATAAAAAGAGAACTACTAAATACAATTAAGACAAATAAAATTTTTGGGGCATGTTAAAAGACACAACAGCCTACTAAAAGTAATATTAGAAGGAAAAATACAAGGTAAAAGAGGCAGAGGCAGACCAAGACTAACATGGACGAGTAACATCAAAAGATGGACAAGTCAATCTATGACAGCCTGCACCATCAAAGCAAGAAACAGGGTAGAATGGCGATCCATGGTAGCCAACATTCGTTGCGGAGAAGGCACTCGATGATGATGTTGATGATATATGTATGAATGTATGTAATGTATGAATGTATGTGTGTATATGTAAGCATGTGTTTACAGGCATGTGTAAATGTTAGCATTCATATATATATATATATATATATATATATATATATATATATATATATATATATGTATGTGTGCATGTACGTTTATGTGTATGCTGGTATAAATGTGTAAGTATTTGAAAGATGTGAAACCCGTGTCACCTATTATGTTAGTACTTGTTGCATTTGAAGACCATTGATTGAAAACTCTTGCCTATTGAGTCTTGTCTTATCCGCTGGTTTGAAACATCCTATCTTCAGTTATTGTTTGGTAATCTGCTTATCTTTGCCACAGCTCCATACGGTTTTCATCTCAAGTTCCAGTGTGAATATATGTGCTTATGTAGGTGTATTAATAAGAAGTGTACATTATGTTGTTTCATATCGAATACATATAACGTGTGATAATTTTAAATAAAAAAAAAAAAAGTTTTGAACAAGTAACTGCCTATCGTAACATACCACCGACGGAAGAGACCGACGGAAGAGACCGACGAAAGAGACCGACGGAAGAGACCGACAGAAGAGACAGAAAAGCCTGGAGATCAATGATGGAAAATATCATACTGAATATAGAATATGACGTCACCTTAAAGACAATAAGCATCCAATATTTACCTTTGTGGAATACATACAGTGAAGAAAGATAGAGAATGGTATGTTCTAGAATAGAATTTAATGACCTGACCTTAAGGTTTTAGTTTGAGATAGATCAAAATGGATATTTGCAGTTCTATGTTAACGCTGATTTGTAATGTGGAATATATATTTACATTTGTTGTTGGTTTATAGATGTCAGTAAAGACTGCACTGTTATGATTCCTTTTATGGTTGTTCAGAGATTGAAATGTGATGGGTTATTGTCTCTGCAATGAAGAGAGGGGTGTGCTAATTGTTAATCAGTAGAAGAACATGACGTTGTACCGGAGTTCGATCTGCGAAACGATCGCTTCAGACTGGCGTAACTGAGTTACTAAAGTTATCTGATAAATTTCAAGGCTCTCAGAAGTCTTGATGAGACAGACAGCGATTGTCAGCAACATTCTGAGAAATTGAAATGATACAACAATATTTGAGTGGGTTCTTTTGAGACAAGATGATTGGTGCATGAGCTTATATGAGTCAGTAATTCATAACTGACTGCTGACGTCAGCGTTAGCAAATCAGAGCTGACCAGCAAGATAGTTTGTGCATGATAGACTAGACAACAAACCAATCAGAGCTGACTAGCAGCATTTTCTGTATACGATAGACTTGACAACAAACCAATAAGAGCTGACTAGCAGCATAGTTTGTACATGATAGACGTGACAAAAAAAAAAAACAATCAGAGCTGACTAGCAGCATAGTTTGTACGTGATAGACTTGACAACAAACCAATCAGAGCTGACTAGCAGCATAGTTTGTACATGATAGAGTAGACAACGAACCAGTCAGAGCTGACTAGCAGCATTTTCTGTACACGATAGACTTAACAACAAACCAATCAGAGCTGACTTGCAGCATAATTTGTAAATGATAGACTTGACAAAAAAACCAATCAGAGCTGACTAGCAGCATCGTTTGTACATGATAGACTTGACAACAAACCAATCAGAGCTGACTAGTAGCATAGTTTGTACATGATAGACTTGACAACAAACCAATCAGAGCTGACTAGCAGCATAGTTTGTACATGATAGATTTGACAACAAACCAGTCAGAGCTGACTAGCAGCATAGTTTGTACATGATAGACTTGACAACAAACCAATCAGAGCTGAATGGGAACTTCGTCTGTACATCATCATCATCATCATCATCAAGTAACGGGCCTGCTGGCGTAGACGATCATGCCTCTCCACAGCTTTCGATCTCGACAGTTATTTATCATTTATGTTGTTGACCTTCTGTCAGCCATTCTCTTAAGCTGTCTGGTATCTTTTCTATTTGCTTCCCTCAATCTCTTCGTCCTTCAATTTTTCGAGTTGTTATAATATATTCCAGTTGTTCTCTTCTCATTACATGGTCAAAAAATTATGATTGTTTCTTCCTAATATTGGAAGTTATGTCTGTACATAGTAGACTTAATAATAAGTTAATCAATCTTGGAAAGGGAGAATGGATGGGAGAAATGAAGTAGAGAATAAGGTCTAAAATATGGTTATGGTTGGTTATGGAAGGCCCCGGTATCACTGCAAACGAATTAAAATCCATAATTGCTCAGCCGCCCGTGCCAGTGGAATCATCCGAATTGCTAACTCATCTCCCAAAATAAAGAAAGATAGCTGTACTCCCCATCGTAGCAGTCTCAGCACACGCCAAAAGACAAAAGGCGAAACTGCACAGAATGTGAACACAGCCAACTGTTCCTTGTCATACGATATCATCATTCATCGTAAACAATTGGAATATCGAAACATGATCAAAACGGATGAGACACACAGCTCACGGTGTGCACAGAGCAGTTTACTCAGTAGCTCCTGCAACAAGCCGGACTTGGAGTATGAGGAAACTGCAACAAGGAACACTTTTCATGCAAAGCCTTTAATGGTTTCTGCCGCCTATCCACCATATTGACCGGAAGTCAAGGTCTAAAATATTTCGAGACGAGGTCGAGTCTATATTATACACCGAGGTGTCTTTTATTAGTTGTGTGTGCTTGGAGGTCTTCTGCAACGGAACTTCTGCCTGTTTTAATTAATTTTAATATACTCTAATAGTAAATCCTGCATGCAACGCTCACATGGCTCATATCAGTCGTGTTCTGTATGATGTTAATGCTTGTTATGGTGAACTGTTCTTTGTAAAATATAGTAGATACATTTGAACAAATGATATTCACTTCGTTATACAATTGTTAAACTAGCACTTATCAGTTATTTGTATGTATTAGTTTCTCTTATTTGTTTTCTCTAAATCAGGAATTTGATCGATATGTAGAAATTGTTTATTGGAGCGTCCTTTCATACTTCAAACCTGTAATAATTTGAGGGTTCGTTGTATTGTGTGTGCGTGCGTGTGTGTGTGTGCGAAATCTAACTACAACTTAGGAATGCAAGTTACCGTGTTTTTTGTTTTGTCCACGATGTAAACGCAGATTTTATTCTCGTTCAAGTGAGCAGTTTTTGTATCTGGATCGTGAAAGATCTATACATAAATATTGTTGATCTACACCCAGACTCACAGGAGTCTGTAGAAATGTGGTTTTACAGAGGAATGTTGAGAATACCATGGACAGCTAAGAAGAGTAATGAAGAGGTTCTGAGAGAGGTCAAAGCAAAAAGAGAGCTAATTTCCAATATTAGGAAGAAACAATCATCATTTTTTGGCCATGTAATGAGAAGAGAACAACTTGAATATATTGTAACAACTGGAAAAATTGAGGGACGAAGAGATAGATGGAAGCAAAGAGAAAAAATAACAGACAGCTTAAGAGAATGGCTTGGCAGAAGGTCAACAACAGAAATGATAAATAGCTGTCGAGATCGAAAGTTGTGGAGAGACATGATCACCTACGCCACTAGGCCTGGTACTTGATGATGATGACACCCATTAATATTGTTGATCTACACCCGAAATGCCGGTTCCACTCCCTCCGCTACACAAGTGTCATAGAAGCATTTAGACAGACAGGAAACAGTGCAACAACAAGAGTTTCATGTTTACATTTTTGAGGAGGATTGCTATTTATGCTTGAAATGAAGAGAATAGGAAGAAAATAACTGAGACGTTATAATATAAATTCGCCACCTTTATTCTGCAGTCAGAAGTGCTTTTTTAAATTAATTAGAATAAAAAAGACTGCTGGTTAAGTTAGTATTTAAGCGATTAACGAATAATGATCCCCTCATTGAATTGTCTTTTTAGAAACAGGATGAACACTAACTGCTTCTATGTACATTCTTCCATATTGCTTGTTGGAGGTTAAGTCTCACTGTGCTGTGATGATTCTGTCCCTGACTTCAAAAAAGAACGTACAAATTGATTGGGTATCTAAACTAATAGTGAAACAAGATAAAATATAACGTTTCGGTACATACCTTCATCAGACACAGGATATCTTACATTTATTTTTTTTTATTTTTACAACTTATTCCAGTTTTTTCTCATAGTCCAGCATTATATTGCAATATTCGTGTCTTTTTCTGTCACTGACTTCAGCCAAGGAACTTCTTCCCGGCTTACCAAACTCGCAGCACAGATTTCTCAGTGAAATACTGACATTGCATTTTTCAGAATTTTACTACTTATTCTCTCTCACTCCCTCTCTCTTTCTCTCTCTCTCTCTCTTTCTCACACACTCTTTCTCTTGACTTCCTCTTGTACCCGTTCGGGTGTCGAGGGAGATACAAAGTTATTGTTCTCGTCCTTTCGGCAGCTTTAACTATTTTTTTAGAAATAAGAATCTACACAAGAATTCATTGCTTTAATTATTTCTTGAAATGAGAATCTACACAAGAACTCATTACTTTAATTATTTCTATAAATGAGAATCTACACAAGAACTCATTACTTTAATTATTTCTATAAATGAGAATCTACATAAGAACTCATTACTTTAATTATTTCTATAAATGAGAATCTACACAAGAACTCATTACTTTAATTATTTCTAGAAATGAGAATCTACACAAGAACTCATTGCATTAACTATTTCTAAACCAGTTATACTTGTCAGTGTCAAAGTTGACCATCGCAGTTGATAAACCTCCTTCCCCCGCCTCTTTTCATTGCATCACAATGTGGCAGGACCACCGACATATCTTAATAACTCCAATAAAAACGGACCTGCTTCCATCACGAACATGAACACATAGGTGGTTGATAGATTATACATGGTTCCTCTGTATCCTGATGGGGGAAAATAAGGTATCATGTGAATGCCTGTGGGTGGCTAACTCAGTAAGGGGAAGATGATATATTGCAGTCAAGAGAAAATTGTGATAATGCCATTATCTGAGGAGGGAGATTTGCTGTGTGTGTCTGGGTGATAAATCTCGAGCATACATCACAAAACAATTATCAAAGCAGCAACGGTGATTTTTAAGTCTCACGCGCTCAAATATGAGGATAAATTAAACTTTTTACTAGCATTTTACGCTAATAGATCTGAGAGTTGGGATATTTTGAGGACACGCATAATCAACCTCCATTAAAACAATATACAAAGAACATTTCTGATCATGAAAAACTATATCAAACCTTTGTTTGAAAATAATTTTAGATTTCATATAGAAATGCATTAATCTCTAAAAAAAAATGTTTTCTGTTTGGCGAGATGCGTCTCACCGTACGTACATATATATATATATATATATAAGCTAAGAGTGAAACCGGTAGAGTTGTAGTAAAATTCGCGCGTGTACAATATACATTATTGCGTATCTGTAATGCCTTTTACTCAGTAAAAATATGCAAACTTACTCTGTAAAAAATACTACAATCTTTAAAACAATTTAAAGATTACATTGAAAGTAATAAATTATTTCTCACCTCAAAAAGTTTTCAACTGATAACTTATTGCATTAATTTCTCACAGAAGAGTCCTGGACCTAGCAATAAGTAATTTAATTTTCCAAGAATATATCTTTCTAGCCAATAAGAAGAATGTGGTTACTGGTTAGTCGAAGGCCCCGTTATCACTGCAAACGAATTAAAAATTCATAATTGCTCAACCGCCCGTGCCAGTGGAATTATCCGAATTAAAACTCATCTCATTGAAGGATCCAAACAAAAAAAGGCACCTGCAGTCCCCATCATAGCAGCAACAACACACGTTAAAAGACATAAGGCCAAGCGACACCGAAAGTGAACGTCATACGATATCATCGTTCATCGTAAACAATCGAAATATCAAAACACGATTGTGATGAAAAACACAGCTCACTGTGTGCACAGAGCACTAAACTGAGTAGCTCCGGCAGCAAACCGGACTTGGAATATGAGGAAACTGCAACAAGGAACACTTTTCAGACAGAGCCTCAGTGGTTCCTACCGCCTATCCACCATATTGACCGGGAAAGTGTGCTAACTGTCAAAGAATCGTTTTTCTTATGCATCAAGAATGAAAAAAAAACGTTATTCATTTTGAAATGCTTCTTTAGGAACACTTTTGTCAGCTGTGAAAACACAAATACGAGAAAATGAGACGACAGACATTTAACTTCTCTTTTGAGCTGCGATCTCAATATAGATAAGATTTAGTGCCTAGTGTGATACCAAAGTAGGGCTAACACGGAAATATAAATTGGAGAACTTTGACAAAGAAGTGATTAAACGAAAGTGATTTATAGAATTTTTGACGACACAGAATTCCTCTGGTTTGTGAAATAGAATATATGTAAACTGCAACACTGTAAAATAAAATTATAGCTGCACCAATAATTCAGAAACTATAAAACAAAAACACTGATTGCTGTGATAATGCTGTGCAGTCTACATAACCTTAAAAATATTAAGTTGGTGGCAAAAATACGACCTCGTGTAAGAAAAAAAGATTCTAGGAAAAGTAATTTCTGAGAAATTAAAGAAACCGCAACGAACGGCAACCATTTGTAAACGAAATACAGTTCATCAATTATGGGGAGCCATGACTCCCGCCCTTTGACCCGATATCAGACCGAGAGAAACTATCATACAGAGAACGGACAATAACGCCTCTGATCTTGTGTTCACTTGAAGAACATACAATAACCCTTGGTTGTAGAAACAAAGCGGGAGGTTGTATGCCTCCGATGTAAAATTGCTACTACCACTGAAACAATATTAATTGTTTCGTAAGCCTTCAGGCTCAAAATGCAGCAGATGGATGAAGTCTAGGAGTCATGGCCGAAGTCTAGGAGTCTTGGCCGAAGCCTAGGATTCATGGCCGAAGTCTGGGAGTCATGGCCGAAGTCTAGGATTCATGGCCGAAGTCTTGGAGTCATGGCCGAAGTCTAAGAGTCATGGCCGAAGTCTAGGAGTCATGGTCGAAGTCTAGGATTCATGGCCGGAGTCTAGGAGTCATGGCCGAAGTCTAAGAGTCATGGCCGAAGTCTAGGAGTCATGGCCGAAGTCTAAGAGTATGGCCCAAGTCTAGGAGTCATGGCCGAAGCCTAGGAGTCATGGCCGAAGTCTAAGAGTCATGATAATCTTATATTGTCAAGAAACTAAAGAGCCAAGCCACTTGCCAGACAGGTTAAACTTCTGATAACCAGAATGCCTCCTACCGCAAGCTCTATTTTAAAATGTTTCATATCACAAATAATGTCTGAATTTATATCGGTGGCCCTTCCCTGTTGTAGCAACACTTGTCTTGCACCCAGCATATCAGCGAGAGAATAAAAATGACACGTTGTATCTGACCATTAACATACTAAGAATTAATCGTAATAATAACCTCACATATGTCCCCAGTACATATATGGATGTAGCATTATAATCAATATTTATCGTGGCCAATATTAACTGAAACAGGAGAGACACGAAATGCAAGTACTTCAGGATATAATTAACCAAGTCCGAAGATATCGATCTTAGCTATGGGCTAAAGAATGGGAGAAATAATCTCATGTTTGTAAGCAGCTTTGTTTTTTTTTTAAAGATATAGTGAAACTGTAGGGTAAAAACTGTAAATTGTGGGGAAACTGTAGGGATTTCGCTGAAAGGCAAATGACGAAGGAAAGAAGAAGAAGATTGGTAAAAAGATTCATGTCTTCATTTGTGTTCTTCCTGGTGTGTTCAATTGTAATTAGTGTTAATAACAAGGTGTGTATAACGTTCTGTTCTTAGCGGGAAAAATCTGTTTATAGATCGTGTTTGATTGTTAGATCAATTGATTGTTGTGATGATTGATAAATAGATTGTTCTTTTTATCTTATTTTTCTGCTTTTCTTTTTTCCTTCTTTCCTTCCTCATTTGTCTTTCAGCGTTAAGGGGGATAGTAGTTTGCGGTCCTCTACTTATCTCTTGGTTACCCACGCTGTTATGATTCCTGGCGTTTCCATTATCCATCAATATCCATCGTTTTCGTAGTCTACCCTTGGGTCTGGTATTCTCGCAACGTTTATTGAAGGCTCGTTGTGTTGTGTTTTGATATTTATGTCGTCTCATGTGGCCAAACCATTGTATCTGCTGTTTTGTTATATATATTTATATAATGAATATGCATGTGTGTATTACATCACGGAGTCTTTAATTACTCACGTTTCGTAGCCTCATCTTTAATGACAAATAGTTTCCAGAAACGCTATCATTTCATCTATACAACGGAAGAAACCGTGATACACTTGCTATATCGTACTTACATTTTTTAAATGGATATTATATTTATTAAATTATATTAAACTGTTATATTTATCAAATGAAGATTTAATACATGCAGGAGGTTCGTTATGAGGTTCAGTGATTTTTTTTTTTTCAGTAAAGAAAACACTAAAGAAAAATACATTAAAAAAATATTAATACCTTTAAAAAACCATTTCCTAAGAGTGGGCTCTGTCACGTCTTCACGTCTTCAAGTCTTCAAGTCTTCACTGCGAGCTTGTTCCTTGCGTTTCGAGTCTCTTACATGCGGTCTTCTGAGAGCCAGACAATTAACGTATGCTGAACAATCACGTAGATGATAACCAACTAGGTTGATAAAAATCAATGTACTCAAGGTCTTCATCTGTAGAGCAGCTCTCCTCGGTGTGAGAACTTAGCTGATATGGTTGAAGTCACGCTCGCAGTCAACAGAAGAATTGGGGATACTGTTGACGATGCTTTTTTAGTCGCAGCTGTGCCACAGGCATGTTCTTCTCGTGAATTCATGATAAGTCCTTCTTATCTTTCTAGAATTCTGAGCCTTTTAAACAAACTTCAGCCTAACGGAAAACAATATTTTGCTCTCTGGCAAATGTGTTTCCCTCTTACGCAGAATGCGATACCCCATTTATTGTTTTAGGTTATCATTAGACAGTGAAGGATTAAAAGAATAATTTATTGATCGATTATCTATTCTTCGCTCCTTTAAAGCTTACATGTTCAACTGCTCGTACAGCTTCAAGATGAAAAACGTCAAGTCATGTCTTCAAAAGCCAAAATTGTTTGTTCATGTCGATATCACAATGTTGCTGTCTCATTGTCTTTGCTGTCAATATCCAGGGAATGTCGATCATTGTTGATAGAAACTTATCTTTATTATAAACTTCACACCTTCAACATTTCTGTTAGCTGTCCCCGGGATATAAAAGCAATAACCGTGGTAATTGCATCAGGTGATGTGTATTATGGAATGGCTCGTCCTTTGCTTTGCGTTCAAGCAAATGTTTAGATATGATTACTTTTGTATCTCTGGAGAAATTTGAAAAGCAGTAACAACACACATGGATACATGTTGGAAGAGAAAAACAGACATATGGAACTTGGTGAAGCTAAATACTTGGAAACAGATTTACAATGTAGAACAAATGTCAAACACTGGGCCAGAGCGAACTATTTAATGGTTAAATAACAAGTGTAGACATAACTGAACTACTCCGAAGTGGATAACAGAAATTAATAGGAGCTAACTTCTACAGATTTCCAAAATTCTCTTCACGCCATTCTAGTTCGCAGCCACTACACATTCCGTTATAATTAATAAGCGCGACTTTTGTTCATAGAGACACTATTCTAGAGGCCCGAAGGCACTTTTGAGCATCAATTTCGGTCTAGTAGTTTTCACAGAAGCCACCCTGGTTATTTCTGAATTCCGTACTTTCATGTTCTAATGTAGTTCTTGTAGAGCCTAATGTCTACAACATTAAGGCAAATGCGGTGTAACAGCAAAATATGTTTGTTGATGAAGAGAATGTGTCTAGCCACAGGAATAAAAGCCCTCAAGTATACGATATCATGATAAACGTTTAGTTGTTAGTTCATCGGCCCTGTAGCAAATATTTTGTTATTCTATCATAAGGAAAACCTCTTGACCTTCATGTCAATATTAACTCTAAATTAGTCATCTGATCTACTTAACACTAAATGGTCACCATTGAAGTTCATTGCACTGTGTTAGCCATGCCCTCAGTACACATTCGTTTGATTGGTTTTGATTTGGGAGTTTTCATAAGAAACTATATTTATAGCTTCAGGAAGCTATTACAGCGGTAAATATAGGGAAATAAATTGTTAGTATGTCTTGTTCGACATAGACTGCCTGAAGACGATATTGACTTTCCCTAATTTAGAGTTCATTAGCCGAAAATAAGTCTAATGCTGTGTTAATAGTGGTGCAAGTCGTGCATGGTTGTCTTCATATATTTAGTGTTTGGGCGTTTCAATCCAAAAGTGTAAGTTTAGTGACCTGGTTTTGGTATGATCTTATCGAAAGTGAGTACACGACATGGTACTGAACAAACTGAGAGATGAAAATGTAGAGGTTGGACCAAACAATAATAAGAAAAGGGCATGGCTATTAAATTATCACTCTGGTAAATAATGAATGAAGCATTGATATACTAGTGCGGTTAGCGAAGTGGCTTAACAGTTGTGTTATCGTAGACTCAGCAAAATGCCTGGTTCCCAGTCACCGAAATAGAACAATAGTATGTATAAGTAATAGTCTCATTGAGTTTAATATAGGCCACGCCAGTAAGAACCGCATTCAAAGGGAGTCAAAATCCACGGAAAATACTCCCGAAAACAAACCTACTGCCTAGCAGTTACCATCAAAACAAGGAAAGGCTATGGGAGAACACCTAGACAGAAACCACAGGTGGGGTTGGTTCAACAGCCCTGGACGGCATCCAGCCTACGAGAAAAAAAACTCCCACGTCAAACCGAGATCCAGTCTACAGAAGACGAAGTGTGTCAGCCACAGCGCAGGTTTATTTGAAAAAAATATGGCACATAAGAACTTTACCTCTCCATCATGAAACGGGACAAAGAATCATGTCCACATGATCACAAGACTTGAACGCTGAAGAAGTCCCGTTTTACATAAAACTTTAAAATTTTTAAATTAACTTTTAAATAATTGGGAAAAACGTTTTCAGTCTCCCATTATTTTTGTTTACAGCTGAAGTCTATACTCCCAATGTTAAAGAATAGAAACCGCAGTTTACTGGTCATCTCAAGAAAGAATGCAATTATTGTTTTTATTTTAACTGAACAAGCTGTGCATTAAAGGAACAAACATCGTGTCACAATATTTTAAAGTCCATTTTCAGTTGCCCAAGAAGGCAGAAACGTCCTCAAAGAGCATTTACGTAGCCAGTAACAAAAATGATTTCTGGAAAGACCATGACTTGTGTTAAACCATCAGTTCTGTCGTTCATGCTGAGACCTGATGGTGGCAGTAAAAGTTGCAGAGAGTGAACTATTCATTCATTGCTGTCATCTTCTGCGTCACTGGTTGGTCTCGAGGCAAGACGCCGGCCTCGAGACACAGAGGCTGTGGGTTCAAATCTCGGTTGGTTGGGATTTTTATTTATGAGTTCTCTCTGCGGCAACTACCCCTGGTCTCAGCAGCGAGGCCCGGCTTGAAACGTCAATTACTCTTCGACGGAAAAAAATATGAGCACTCCCACGGAGGTATCTGCCTGTGCGGCGAGGGACCCATGTACACACGGCTGCCAGGGAAGAATGGATTAACACTCAAAATTCAGTTCCTAGTCTCTAAGGACTTTGTCAGTGATAAAAGCTGGCGAACGGGGAAAAAAAATTGCGTCAACACCAACAACTTCGCGAATATCGTTGCTTGTCAATTGTGTCCCCTTTCTTAATAAAATGCCGCTAATTAATTCATTTTTTTTAAAGTTTAAAGTCATGTTTTGTGGTTTTTTTTTTGTTTTTTTTTTTGTTGTTAAATATGTTTCTCAGAAAATGTTGAAATATGACAATTGACTGCGAGGGTTCATATCCTGGTATGATTGTAGTGAAATGCTGAACAACTCTATGTATATATAAACTTTTGTATGGGTTTTGTCACAGAAGAATAATGGTAAACTCAATACGTTTTTCTAATTAAACTAATTTGTTACCGTTTTGCTTTTTCTAATAACAAATTACATAACCACGTCCGTCTCGTTTTTGTCTTTCTAATGTCCCTTTTCTTGTCATTCTAATTTCCTCTTTTCTTTATCAATCTAACGTCATTTTTTGGTCATTCTAATGTCCTGGTTTTTGTAATTCTGATGACCTAATTTTTATCATTCTAATGTCCTCGTGTTTTTTAAATCGAATGTCCTCGTTTATCATTCTAATGTCCTCGTTTTTATCACTGTAATGTCCTAATTTTTATCATTCTAATGTCCTCGTGTTATCATTCTAATGTCCTCGTTTTTATCATTGTAATGTCCTAATTTTTATCATTCGAATGTCCTCGTGCTTTTTAAATCGAATGTCCTCGTCTTTTTCATTCTAATGTCCTCGTTTTTGTAATTCTAATGTCCTAATTTTTATCAATCTAATGTCCTCGATTTTATCATTCTAATGTCCTCGTTTTATAATTCTAATATCCTCGTTTTTGTCATTCTAAAGTCCTCGTGTTTTGTAATTCGAATGTTCCCGTTCTTGCCCTAAGGAAATTTCGTCAGCTAGTTATAACGTGTACCTATTCGTGACCGCGATGTGGAGATGGGGGTCTGAATTGCATTAGTTTTGGTAGAAAAACTCTGCTAGAAGGACACTATCTCACTCAATGGATTTGTTAGTTAACATAACTATATAGGTGTTTTCAAGCACAGTGATTGTGAAGGTCATCGCATGCATTATGTTCGACATGAACCGCTGGTCGATGGTTTTAGACCTTAATATATGATATGACGGCTGCATTTTTTTTCATGATTTCTCCAGTTTTGACGGAGAGGTCAAAGGTTGTCCATCCTATGAGAATTGCAGCACTAAGGGTTACAGGTTTACCAACAGACCCCTAGAGTGTAGAGACAGAGGTTATCCTCACCCCGTCAGACAATCTGTTTTGACACAGACTGTTACCAAGGAGATTAACTGAGAGGTGGGGTGGTGCCCTAAAGTCCAACTAGTCCTGCTGTAACGGCCGCAGTTATCCTACAAATTATTTTTGAAGTAAGTTAAAGAAAATCTCATAAAATTTAACAGAAAAATACAGATTCTTATCTCATTCATCAATGACTTGCACAACTATGTTTCGTAAAGAGAACAATGTAAATTGAGATGTGATGGGGATCTGCACAACAGATCTGCACAACAGATCATCATAAATTACTGTAAAGCAAGTAAAGAGCCCCGTCATGCTAAGTGGCGTCTAGGGAATATGGTGTTAGTGACCATAATTTGTATAGACCTTCGACACAAAATTTTAGGAGTAATATGGTGGGTATTATGCTCGTACCGCTTTACTTTCCCAGAAAAAAAAATCCAGTACCCATTTAAGGCTGGGTGAACCCGGATGCCGTCGATCAGGATCGAACCCTAGTTCTTGTCCTTTGTAGTCCAGTTCACTAACCATTGAGCTATCGCGGCTCCACTATAATTTACTTTACATATCCTGAAAAGATGTTGCGAAGCAGGGAAATGAAAAAAAGTCAAAGAAAAATGAGAACACTAGACTGAATCAGAAGGGTGTCTACGTACATCTAACAGAGCTATGGAAAAGAAAGTTTGGAACAAGTTAGATAGCAATAGAAACGCACTAGGTACTTTAAAAAAAAATGTGTGTGTGTGCGCGCGTACGTGCGTGCGTGAGTGATTGTGTGTATGTATAAAAACTGGAAATATGCCTGTAAATTATCTTAATCCGGATATTGACAAGTTAGCTAACGAATCATCTAGCGACTTGTCTGTTTGAGGAAGATTGCGTGGGTTGCTTTAATTACAGCCGAAACGAATGTCTTCTCAAGCTAGAATTGTTCTCATGCCACAAACACAAAACTGAAACGCCCAAGCCAGACTAGTCTGATAAATGATTCAATTCTTCAGCGACTTGTCCGGTACTGGGCGTGACGCTGCAATCAATTCATCTAAATTTGTACTTTAAATCATGAGAACTCCCAAACATTACAATTAACGGTCACTGATAATAACGGGGACCACATAAAAACAAACACCAAGAACAAAATACGAAGTGTAATGCAACAATTGTGTCTGAGATTCAAGTTTGTACATGGACGCAACTACGAATGTCAACATTACATTACTTTGTGTTTGTGTGCGTGTGTATGTGTGTGTGTGTGTGTGTGTGTGTGTGTGTGTGTGTTTGCGTCTACCAGGTGATTTTTTTTCGACCAAAACGTGTAACTTGTATGATTCTGTGTTTCTTTTTAAGTTGCTGAAGATGATGGTTCATGGACTCATTTCGTAAGACTCAGCAACTACTGTAATTGTAATTACCATACAGAATTGATGCCAAATTTCAAATAAAGACAAGTAACTTCACGCAGTAATCGACACACCCTGGATGCTGACCACACAGACAAAGCAATAACACGTTTTAGATCTTCTTTTGAAAAGAAAAATAGTTGGACTTTTTGAAGCGTTTAATTTGAAACATATATTATCTATTCGATAAAAAATAAGTTCACCAGAGACTCAAACATATGGTACATCACACATTTCTCTCTTTGTATGATGGGGTAATAAAGTTATGACACGTGATTCTTCCCAGTATGTATATATGTATGTATGTATGTATGTATGCATGTATGTATGCATGTATGTATGTATGTATGTATGTATGCATGTATGTATGCATGCATGCATGTATGTGTGTATGTATATATGTATGTTTGTATGTATGTATGTTTGTATGTATGTATGTGTGTATGTATGTATGCATATATATATATGTATATATGTATGAATGTATGTGTGTGTATGTATGTATGTATGTATGCATATATGTATGTATATATGTATGAATGTATGTGTGTATGTATGTATGTGTGTATGTATGTATGTGTGTGTATGTATGTATGCATATATGTATGTATATATGTATGAATGTATGTGTGCATGTATGTAAGTATGTATGTATGCATGCGCGTATGTATGTACTTATGTAAGTAAGTATGTATGTTTGTATGCATGTATAGATTTATGTATGTATGTTTATAATTTGTGTGTGCATACATTTGTGAATATGTGTATCCGTTTAATGTTACGCCAGCAGAATTTCAATAAATCTGTGTTCTTGTTTTGTTTCAGCCTTTAGCAATATTCCTACATCATTCTGGGTCACGACTGCATCTCTATACATGGAACATTCGTAATTTGCTTGTATATTATATTTTCTAGATTTCGTAAACAACTATCGAGTTCTGCCATAAATGTCACCAAAGTCTGTTCTTCCCATGATAATCGTTAATGGAGAGATTGTTCTTTCGGTACAAATGCACTGAAGGCATTGTTATTTTAACCAGAAAAAGCCACCAAAACAAAAATACATTTTAATTACAGAAAAAAAAATCAAAGATTGTTTATGACAAAAAAATAACAAAATTACCATGTCAATTTTAGAACAAGAAGGATCATATCAATTTTCTTGTTTTCTTTTTTTTTTTTTTTTTTTTAAGACTGATTGAAACGGGTTTTTATTTTAGTAAAAATAACAGTTTTTTTTTAAATATGGGGAAACCAAAAACTGATTTGTACTTTCATAACAAGAGGACAAATATAGATGCGTTGTCATTTTCATAACATTTAGCATTTAAAAAAAATAGCTGTCATTACAAGAAACTTACTAAAATGTCAATTTGACTGCAAAAACAACCAAAACTAATTTTTTCATGATAAAGAGCAATTCGTTTTTTAAAACATGTTTCTTTTGTACGGCAAACATCAAAATAATTTGGGTTTTTTAGGGGACAGATCAAGCACAACAGTCTTCTATTTCTGGACAAACAACAAGCAATTAAGCTGTCTGTTTCAGAGGAGGAAATTATGAACAGAAAATTTGAGGCAAGAAGTTTTCCATTAAACTTCTTTTAGAATGTCAAGAACTTGTGTCTTCAAAGTCATCATCATCAAGTGCTATACCGGTTAGCGGAGGTGATCTAGTCCTTCAACAATCTTCTATCTACAGTGCATCGTATCAGTTCTGTTGTTGACTTTTTTCCATGCCATGACACCAAGCTATCCAGTATTTGCTCTCTTTGTCGTCCGCGATCTCTCTTTATTTTGCCAGTGTAACCAAGTATTCCAACTTTCCTCTTCTCATGAAGTGCCAGAAAAAATGTTGATTGTTTCTTTCCGATGTATTTTTTAGAATTTTTGTGTTGGCCTCTTTGAGAATTTCCTCATTGATCTTTTTAGCTGTCCAAGGAACTTTCAACATTCTTCTGAGAAATCCCATCTCTGTGGCCTCTAATCGTCTTTTCATTTGTTTGTCTACTGTCCATGATTCGCTTCTATAGTTCTTCAAAGTCATCTCACAAAAATATCTCTTTAAGTATATATGGCCCCTTTCGTCTTTTCAGACGGTTTGTGGAGGCTATTGCGTATATTTAGGTTTTTTTTTGTCGAACAGCTTCTCTCGTGGCTAATTCTACCAATGTTTTACAAACACACACGGCCACAGAATGAACAAGTCTGGCCCACAGATCCACAGGGTTTTCCATCCTTTTTCATGAGTCTTTTTCTCTTCTACGTTTTGCCTTAGCACAGTCTCAAATGATGCTATATCATTCCGTATACATGCTCTCTATGATGTGCGATCACTTGCAGATGTTCCCAGTCATTTTCACAGATGGAGAAGTCATTCAGAGGTTATTTACAGATATCTCTATATAGTAACCTAGGTCTGCCGATTTGTCTTTTCCCGTGTGTTAGTTCACCATATAGTATTTGCCTGGGGATGCGTTTTTCTTCCATTCGCTCGACATGTCCCAGCCATCTATGTCTTCGACATCCCTTTAAGTGGTGCAGCAGTAACACAAGGTCACCATTCAGCATAGTCAAATAGCCCTCAAATAAACGTATAAAAAAAGAAGGAAAAAAACAGTATGTTTAAAGCTTTACGTATTAATGGACGACATAATTAATTGAACGACGTTTCGACTCATTAGGCCTTCAGCAGGAACAAACAACACACACACACACACAGAAATATGTAAGTAAATAAAATTAGCCCTTCATAGCTAATTAATAAAAAAAGTATCTAAAACAAAATAATTTGTGACTAGAATGAGAAAAATAACAGTAATATAATGTCTTCCCTGCTTACAGGGAAGAAATTATTATTACTGTTATTTGTTTCATTATTAGTTGGCTATGTAGGGATAATTTTATTTACTTCCATATCTGTGTGTGTTGTTGTTTGTTCTTGTAGAAGGCCTATTGAGCAGAAACATCGTTCAGTTGCGTCGTCCATTAATTACATAAATCTTTAACCAAGCGATGTTTTTTTCTATTTATGTTTATTTCTCCTTTGCTATCCGCTTTACAGAAGGTTCGCATTTATAAGCATTTTTTTGCCTTGATCCCTTCAACGTATTTTGCAGGAATTGAACAAGATCTTGGTCTGCTAAGCCATACATACCCTATCTTAAGTAAAAATAAGATAGTATTTTAAAGACTATGTAGGTATTTGTTAGGCATAGTAAAGTAAAGAGCCCCGTCGCGCCAAGTGACGTATAGGGAATATGATGTTAGTGACCATAAATTTTACAGACTTTCAGCACATGATTTTTTGGGGTAATGTGGTCGGTATTACGCCCGTACCGCTTTACTTTTCCAGAAAAAAAAATGCGGTACCTATTTAAGGCTGGGTGAACCCGGAAGTCGTCGGTTAGGATCGAACCCTATCCCAAGTCCTTTGTAGTCCAGTTTACTAACCACTGAGCTATCGCGGCTCCCTTTGTTAGGCATATCTCATTACACATGTCGTTTCTCAATGAGGTATTTTAATAAATGATCTCCCTCTTGTTTTGTTTACTCATTTCGTGAGAAGAGGAATCACATTTTTATTTTCGTGATAGATGGCGCTGTTATAAGATTGATCAGACTTCCAACCAACCACGGCGTTTTGGATCAATATCTTAAGAAACTATAACAAGACTTAGTTGTGACTTTGATTCATTGAAATGTTTGTTGAGATTTAGGTCATTATCCAAATGATTTCAATTTCCACTATACAAAAATAAAGCACAGTTAACAGGTTTTAGATGAAACATTTTAATGCAATAAAAATAAAACTATGTAAGGACTTTAAGTTGAAAAAACAATATTTGTAATAAAACATGTGTGAACACACCTTTTCAGGATGTAAATCAATTTAGATGCCGAAGTGTATAACCAGACCTCCTTCAATAGCAAAATTTGCTAAACAAACAAAAACAGATGCTCAAAGAAAATATATAAATAAATTTTTTTTTTTGTTTCGCAAATTTTGCTATTGAAGGAGGTCTGTTTTGCTTACTAACGTGTGTTTTTTCACTACTTAGTTACTTTTATTCGGCTTAAACGTTTTGAAAGTTTAACAATACAAAAAGGTTTATGTGTATTTGTGTATTTTTTATCCACTGGCTTATAAACTTTACAAATATATTGGAGAAAAATGTTATATATTTCTGCGTCCATCTCTGATAGGGCTAGTCATTTGGCTTTATTTATTATCTGATTTTAAAATCAGGTGTAAAAAAAATCAGCTAGTTCCTTAACTGAAGACGACGGCTATCATAGCTGGCAATATCAAATTGATCAATGTCGCTAGATTTGATTCAAGGGAGCCGCGATAGCTCAGTGGGTAGTGAGTGAACTGGACTACAAATGACAAGAGGTAGGGTACGATCCCAACCGACGGCTTCCGGGTTCACCCAGCCTTTAATGGGTACCGGATTTTTTTTCTGGGAAAGTAAAGCGGCACGGGCGTAATACTGACCTAATTACCCCAAAAATCATGTGCCGAAGGTCTGTAAAATGTATTGTCACTAACACCATATTACTAATACGCCACTTGGCGTGACGGGGGTACTTTACTTTTTTTTTTTTTTTTACTAAATGTGATTCGCTACCTTTCTCGATATTAAAGAGAAAAGATGAAAGAAAGCTTGCTTTGTATCTTTAATTAATTCTGGTATCAGTTATCGCGTGCACAACTTTCTTGGCAACTTGAATAGACCAGCTATGGACAGGCGGATTAATCAATGTGTTTAATGTTGTGTATTATTGCTTCATCTTCCTATCCAATTTTTTAAATTTTGGGTCGAAGGGGAAACATGAACGGGGAATGGAGGGGAGTATTGGCTGTTGCTGAGGCCTCAGTAGCCTAGTTGGGAAAACTACTCGACTGGACTACGACGTTCGAACAACCCGTGTTCGATTCCCGCTGGAAGTAGTGTGAATTGTACTTGTGGTTAGAAAATAATTCCCTCGCGGTCGACCCAGCCACTGGCAAAAAAGGCACCAGGGTATTACTCTGGGAAGGAAGGTGAAGAATGCCGCCTCGCCTCGTGAGTTTCGATGCTTGAAACGAAACTATCCAAAAATTCTCCGAACACTTCTGAATAGGCGGTCGAGCACATGCGGGTGAAAACTCGCGGACTTGAGACGCCGATTAAAGTCTCGTACTTTACCTTTTTTATGCTGAAAGAAGCAAGTGAACATGTAATAAAATAAAGTAAAATGTTGTATTTTTATCTAATTCTTGTGAGTTATTTGTGTGGTATCTTCATTACACTCCGAACATGTCCATATGTGCTCAGATCCCCTCATCAACATGTCCCGCAGTGCTCAGCTACTGACGAGTCCGGTTATATGTTAAATGTTTAAATATCGACACATACTAGTGGTTCAGTGCTAATTTGTTATGTAAAATTGCATTTTTGGTTCTTGACATAGTTGCACAATTAACAACGAATTGAGACACTTATTACTGTAGTGAAAAAAACGGGTGATATCGGCTAGTATATATATCAACCTTCTAGCATATCTAACAACATACTTTTCAACCCATCGATCCATTCATCCAACCATACATCCATCCATCATTTATCTATCTGTTCGTCCATACATCAAATCTATTCATCTCTCTTTTTACCTTCTCTCCCTCTCCTACGAATATATACTGTATATCAATCTATAAAGGAACCAACCCTTTCCCCATTAGTTAGCTTATCTGCGTTATCGTCTTTCTGTCTCTTACTAGGAGCTTCGTTGCCAGCTGTAACAATAGATGTGCATGTACGTATTGTTATCTCTATCTGTCTGCTTCTCCAAGCAACTGATTTAATCCTAGTATTTGAGGCTGTTGCAATATTCACGGATCTCAACATTTCCTTGTCCCTAAGGGTATCTATCATTAAAATGGCAGCTTATTTATATTCGAGCTATGGACTAAGCAATGTTTACATTGAACAACACGATAAATGTTATTGCTGCGAGTTGGCAGATTTTTGAAAATGTTTTCAAGGGTTTGAACATAAATGTTTGTTCACAGTTCGTTAACCTTCGCTAAAGATAAAGTCGTTAATTGGATGGCTTCGTTTCAGACATTTTTGACGTTGGTAGCTAAGGACCTAACTTGTGCAAACGGATGACATTGGCAAGGATCATTTTGAATCTATGAAGTGGGCTCATTGTGTGTTTAACTCAAACGCATATGTGCTTTTTAACCAAAGACCTTTTTTTTTTTTTGGGGACTCAATGCAGATATCCCCGATGGAAGAATAAATTGTACTATTAGTCCCATAAATGATTCGCTTCCAGAGGTTTATGATGTAAACAAAGCAGTTTTGTCATTGCAAGTGAATAATGTCCACACCTATAATTGGTCAGGATTGTGTAGCAGCAGCAGCTTTATAGCGAACACAGAAAACATCACAGGATTGTGCTGTTCTGAAACAGCATTGCCATGCTACCCTAGAATTGCCTTTAATGGGATTACTGTGACCACAAACCACTCTCCATGTGTGTGCCACATACTTACACCCCAGAAAGAAATACTGAATATAACAACACCATGTGTCGTCTGTGATATTAATGACCACAGACCAGGAGCCTCCAGTATGATTGATACAACTGTTGCACCAAGCACTTCATCAGCAGAGTCATATCTATGGAATGTTAATCTGACATTGTTCTTGAATGATGTCCAAGTTAATGAGACATCAGAATCGTGTGGCAGCAGCTACAAGAAGGGAGCGGATAACATCAAGTTCTGCTGCTATAAAGGAGACTTGCCTTGCTATCCCAGAATTGCCTTAAATGGAATCACTGTAGTTGAAAACTTCTCCTCTTGTGTAAACTACACATTCACATCTAAGAGTGAATCAGTGAAGGTCACAAAATCATATTCTCTCTGTGGTTTTACTAACTACAGTTCATGTGGCTTCTGTTGGATTGAAAATGACAAATTACCACCACTGTGTGTCTATATGTTTGGAATTGGAGTCATCAATGACGGCCTAACATCATCAAGTGCTATGACGATCATCATTTTCGGGAGGACGTGAACTCCCATGGTATATGGTGGATAGGCGGCAGGAACCATTGAAGGCTATGTCTGAAAAGTGTTCCTTCTTGCAGTTTCCTCATATTCCAGGTCCGGCTTGTTGCAGGAGCTACTGAGTTAAGTGCTCTGTGCACACCGTGAGCTGTGTGTCTCATCCGTTTTGATCCTGCTTCGATATCCCGCTTGTTTACGATGAATGATGATATCGTATGACAGGGAACAGTTGGCTGTGTTCACTTTCTGCGCGGTTTCGCCTTATGTTTTTTGGCGTGTGCTGAGACTGCTACGATGGGGACTACAGTTACCTTTCTTTGTTTGGGAGATGAGTTGGTAATTCGGATGATTCCACTGGCACGGGCGGTTGAGCAATTATGGATTTTAATTCGTTTGCTGTGAGACCGAGGCCTTCCATAACCAATAACCAATCTATCATTTTTGTTATTGAATTATGTTTTTTCTGTGTCACAATCTCTAACCTAGACACTATATATATATTCTTGCATATTTTATTATAGAGTTTCATATAGGTTATCCCTGACCATAATCTCAACCGACATTCATTCTTTCATTCATTGGGTGTAGTCTTCACAACGAGGGTTGGCTACCATAGAGCGTCATATTACTCCTTCTCTTGCCACGTTGTCATAGGTTCACTTGTCCATCTTTTGACGTTATCAATCCCCTTTTATCTTGTTCTGCCTGTGTCCCATATACATTGTACAATTGTTTCCAGGATGATTTTCAGTACGGTGTTGTGTATCTTCTTCACATGTCCCAAAAATATCAGTTATTTTTTTCGCATTGTGTTAAATATTTTTTTTTTCGTTTTAGCTGAAGTTAAAGCTTCCTTGTTTCTCTTCTTTCTCTTCCACCATTTTATCCCCATTTTTTCTATATAAATGAACATTTCAGAGGCTTCTATTTTCTGCTCAGTTTTCTTTTTTATATATGTAATGTCTATGTTTCTGCACAATACAGAGATATTGAGTAGATATAACATTTTACAATTCGTAGTTTCATTTCTGACGTTACCTTCTTTGATGGGAGTATATTTTGCATTTTTCTGTTTGTCGATATTATATTATTTATTTCTGTCTTACATTTTGCACCATGTGTTATAATATGTAGTTGTTGTTATATATGCCATATGTTGTTATAGAGAACAAATAATGAAGTCTTAAAACAACTAAAAATGAAAAAAAAAGAACTACCAAACACAATTCAAACAAGACAAATGAGATTTTTAGGCAAGTTAAAAGACACAGCAGCCTTCTAAAAGTAATTTTGAAAGGGAAAATACAAAGTAAAAGTGGCAGATGCAGACCAAGACTAACATTGGTCGCGTAACATCAAAAGATGGACAGGTCAGCCTATGATACTAAAAAAAAAAAAAAAACTATCTTTATGTCACATATTACACCATGGTACACCATTGCTGGTGTATGACGGGGAGCAACGATAGAACCAGAGGGATAAAGGCCGCTTGGTCAAGCAGTCGCCACGACGTGTGAGACTCAGGATTTTTATTTCACCCCGATAGAAAAAATTCTTTCTGTCTACCGCGGGCTTCGAACACCGAACGTCGTCTTTTCAGCCAGCGGAACAGTGGTTCTAGCCGCACGGCCACGCGCACCTCGATAACCTGCATATGATAACCTGCACCATTAAAGCAAGAGACATAGCGGAATGGCGCTCCATGGTAGCCAACCTTCGATGTAGAGACGGCACTCATTGATGATGGTAATGTTTTAATATGCGCAAGAGAGCTATTCCTGAACTCATTCTAATTTCTTGCCAGCTACTAACGTGTAGGTTTCTGTGTGTTGTCTCTGTTATTATCAGACAGACTTTACGAAATAATAATGTCATTTTGATGGTCGTAAATTTGATGTTTTAGTTTCTCAACTGAAGGAGTAAAATAATTCAGACTCTGAAGTCATTCGATGAGTCGTGATCAGCAGTTCATCATCAAATATCGTATTTTGCTTTTGTCTTGGTGATCATATCGCTCTTCAAACTTTATATTTATAGTTGTTTATCATTTTATTTATTGACTTCCAACTAATCTACGAGTGCTCTCTTTTATTGTATGTAACTGTTATCTTGTTTTTCCCTCCAACATTTCTCCTCTGATATGCTCCATTTGTCATTGAATCGGATAATAATCAGACGGATGTTTTCTTGTTCTTATAAAACTGGAATGTCGTTGGGGCACCACTGACAAACTTCATCAACCATCTCCATTTATCGCTATCTTTAGTCATTCTTTGGGATGACGCGAAATTGAGGCTTGCCCTTTCTATGATGTTATCTGCTATTTCTGTGATGTTATCTGCTCTTTCTATAATGTTATCTGCTCTTTCTATGATGTTCTCTGCTCTTTTTATGATGTTATCTACTATTTCTGTGATGTTATCTGCTATTTCTATGATATTATCTGCTCTTTCTATGATGTTATCAGCTCTTTTTATGATGCTATCTACTATTTCTGTGATGTTATCTGCTCTTTTTATGATGTTATCTACTATTTCTGTGATGTTATCTGCTCTTTCTATGATGTTATCTGCTCTTTCTATGATGTTATCTGCTCTTTCTATGATGTTATCTGCTCTTTCTATGACTACTTTCTTCTGCCTCCTTTTACAGTAAGTGAACAAAAAAAGGCTGTGGTCATTATTAACCTGGGCTGCGACCGATCCGGTATGAAAGAAACAGAATTTGTGTGTATTTTGTATACAATGGGCTAAAATAACCTAGTGGGGTCCAGTATTGTACAGATCTGCATCAACAATACTGGTCAGACATCACAGCCAGCCATTATTTCTTCAACTGAGATCCTCTGTTTGCCATCACGAAGTGTAGACAATAATCGGTACTAGATGGTAAATCGGTACTGGATGGTAAATCGGTACTAGATGGTAAATCGGTACTGGATGTTGTTTACATCTGATCATAAATAATGAAACGGCTGAATGTTGTCTACGTCCTCTTCTTCTTTCCTTCCTCATTTGCCTTTCAGCGTCAAGGGGAGATATCATTTGCGGACTGTTCCCCTTCTGTTGACTTCTGCTTTAATATTTTCTAGTGTTATTAGTGTCTCGTATTATGGTCTAGTATTAGTGTCTAGTATCACTGTCTAGTATTAGTGACTAGTATTAGTGTCTAGTATTAGTGTCTAGTATTATGGTCTAGTATTGGTGTCTATATAGTATCACTGTCTAGTATTAGTGTCTAGTATTAGTGTCTAGTCTTAGTGACTAGTGTCTAGTATTATGGTCTAGTATTAGTGTCAAGTATCACTGTCTAGTATTAGTGTCTAGTATTAGTGTCTAGTATTCATCATCATCATGTGCCATACCGGTTGGCGTAGGTGATCATGTCCCTCCACAATCTTCTATCTACAGTGCATCGTATGAGTTCTTTTGTTGACTGTTTTCCATGCCATGACACAAAGCTATCCAGTATTTTCTCTCTTTGTCGTCCGCGATCTCTCTTTCCTTTTATTTTGCCAGTTGTAACCAAGTATTCCAACTTTCCTCTTCTCATGATGTGCCCGAAAATTGTTTATTGCTTCTTTCTGATGTTTTTTAAGAGCTCCCTTTTTGTGTTGGCCTCTTTGAGGACTTTCTCATTGGTCTTTTTAGCTGTCCAGGGAACATTCAACATTCTTCTAAGAAATCCCATCTCTGTGGCCTCTAATTGTCTTTTCATTTGTTTGTCTACTGTCCATGATTCGCTTCCATAGGTCAGAATTGGTTCTATATAGCACCGATGAACTCTCTCATTTCTATTGACATAGATTTGTTGCATAAGATATTTTTCATTTTCTGAAATGCTTTTTTGGCCTGAGCTATTCTGCTTTTTATTTCTGTGGTGCATCTCCCATCTGATGTTATTTTTGTGCCCAAGTATTTCAAACGTTGAACTTGTTTCAGATTTGTCTCGTTTATTTTTATGCTGCATGATGGTGGTGATTGTTTCTTTGATATAACCATTACTTCTGTTTTATAACTATTCAGACTGAGACCTTTCTTGTTGCTTTCTTTTAGTCTGTCTAGTATTAGTGTCTAGTATTAATGTCTAGTATTAGTGTCTAGTATTAGTGTCTAGTATTAATGTCTAATTATTAATGTCAAGTATTATTATATTATTTTCTAGTGTTATTAACAATCAATCCATCTTGTTCGTGATTGCCCCTTTGTTCTGGTGTTCTTGAAGCGTTTTTTGAAGGCTCGTTGTTTCGTATTTTGAACTTTCTGACTTACCATATCAACATCATCATCAGGTAACTGGCCTACTGGCGTATGTGATCATTTCTCTCCACAACTTTCGATCTCGGCAGCTATTTAGCTGACTTATCACATATCCAACTAATTTTATCTTTTGGTTTTCATGTATTCAATTGCGGTAATTATTAGTATCTTTTTTTTCTCTCAATGCTTCGCTTCTGATCATATCTATAAGGCGTGAATTACTCCTAATTTTTTCCTCTCATTATTTCATTTTCGATCTTATTTCTCATGTCAACCAAGCAGCTCGTTGATTTTATTTCACGTTGTGCCACCACAAAATAAAACTGTAAGCGTGCCATTTTTTTCAATATTTGAAATCCTCAATCGTGTGCACTTTATAGGAGCCTGCCATTTTAAGGTCAATAATTGATTGCATGTTCTAATTAAATGTAAACTGTACAAACAGTGAGAAAGTATCACTTTTTTTTCACCTTTAAGTGACTTGGTTTAGTACACTTATGTTCAAAATACTTTTCCAATTTCATGTATTAACCTCTCAGATCCGATATTTATGCTCTTTTTTGGACATAATTACTTCCCTGGAATCTGTAAATTACACAATTTCATCAAGTTCAACTCGTATATATAAATTTGTTTCTAATTAAATCTTGTTAAAATATAAATCAAATTAAAAATAGAACGTAGCACAACTGTAGACATTCTGTTATTTGGAGGGGGATATAGTAATATTCGAACAGAGTATTTTCCGATCTGTGTGGAATAACGTGGATGTGAGGGTAAAGATTTAAAAAGCTTAAGTGAATCTTTAATTTTACTCTTGAGAATTGTGTTTCCTGTAATTTAATAAACTGACACAACAGAAACAAAAGACCCAACCGACAACTCACAGTGGTGATCCAAGTCAATTAACATGCTTCATACAAAGAGAAGAAATTTGTTACATTAGGATCTTATAACTGAACTTTGTTGTTACCACCCCTCAGTTTAATAATGTGATGTCACAAAAACATGTCTCCGTTGTGTAATATTTTTCAACGGAAATGAGTAGCAGTGGAATTTCAATAAATGACGACGTGTTTGGTACAGCTCATTACTCCCTTAGCTCAGTATTGCATTTCTCCTACCTCGTTGCATCTCTTTGTCACTTTCATATGGTCATATTAAGAAGCCAGCGTTCGTTCAAGTTCATAAAACTGTCTGCCAATGCCCTAGTATACATCAATTCTCCAGGGCAAAGGGTACAAAACATCACGTCTGGAGCAATACCGGATATGTCCAGTCTCTTGGTCCAGATCAACTTAATATCGTTGACGTCTGATCATTTCCGCTTTAGTCACGTGCATTTGGTCATGTTCATACTCATGGTAATGCATTTGGTCATGGGGGAGGTTGAGGGGGGGGTGGGGAGGTAGCATTGACAATTGCTTAGTTAGGATGGTCAGTGATTGCATTGTTTTGAAAATTACTAAAGAGATAGGGCGTGTGTGATTTATGTTAACTGGATGTAGAAGTAGTCTTCACAGTCTACCAGTATAGTATGAATACTGTAGTTTATCTAATAATATTAAATTATTCCATTGTTGTTCCATCTTCTAAATAGTAAAGACAGTATTTAAAAAAAACAACTTTCGTGTCGATAATTACAAAACTGCCCAACGTTTTGTCGTTTCTTTTGCTAATTAATGAGATTTTCCACAATAGCTAATTGAGCGGATTTTATCTCCTTTATTTCATCAGTCGTTATATTACAGGATGAGCACAAAAATAGTCCTTGATTTACTTGGAAATGCTAACAAACTGGTCGATTCCAGAACTAGTTGATGATTTGGTGACACCCTTTATCAGCAAGATAAGGCACCGCCACACCGGCATCTCGCTGTTACAGACTTCTCAACAAATACCGGATAAACGAATGATTTGGCCGCGTTGAATAAAATAACCAGGTGTTCTGCAAGTGGCCCCGAAATCACCGGACCTAACTGTTTGTGATTTTTTTTTTTTTTGGGGGGGGGGCGGGGGGGGGGGTGGGATACGTAAAGAACAGAGTGTATGTAACTCCACTACCCCCAACCCTGGAAAACCTGCATTATCGCACCATTGAAGCTGCAAACTCGATCACATAGAGTGAGGTAGCAGAGACTATTTAATGGTCGTGTAGTCACAACAAGGGTATCTCACACTGCATTATGAGAGCGTTACGGTCGATGTGACCGGATCTGTAATGAAATTTTAAATCATAGAAATGACTTAGCCATGGCCATGCCACCATCTTGACATCTTGTTTCAATCTGTGATTGCTTTTAAGATCGTTTCAAGAAGAAGAATAATCTCACCCTGCGCAATCTGTGATTGCTTTTAAGCTCGTTTCAAGAGGAAGAATAATCTCACCCTGCGCAATCTGTTTCATCGAGCTTGAAGTCTTGATACCTTCTGGTATAGCTGTTGTATGTTGCTCAGCTGTTTTAGACTACTTTGTAATTAAATTTATGCTGGACATGTACACAGACGGGTAAAGACCTGGGCACAATCATAAGACTGAACATCGTAGCTAAGGTTAAAATATAGTGGTGATGTTATTGTCACTGTCAACCAGAGCATCTTGATCAAACGATTCCTAAACACACGTACCATACAGTCGTTTATTGACATAAATAGTTCAAACCCTTGAATGAGTCACACATCTCTTTCACATTATTGACCCTCATACTTTAAATTCACCGTTTTTTTTTTGTAGGCCAAAACACTTTGCTTTTCATTCATGTGTGACTATATCAAGTCCTATAATATTTTATTCACCGCGCTAATTTAACTATTCACCCCTCTCAGATCGATATTCCTCCACTAGCTCGTTGTCTCTCTCGGTGCATATTCTCATGGCCACATCATGGGCTATACTCATGATTTTTGTGCTACCTTGACCTGTTGTCTATTTATTTACTCATCAATTCCTTGTCTTAATCAGCACTTTGATCTATGGTCTGTTTCTTTAACTGTACACTCAAGCGTTCTACTTTCTACAACTACATAGTGTAGTATTTTTCTTGAATATGGTCTTTACATCAATTTGTGTTATTAAATTATAACATGTGTGCATGTGTTTGAAGATCTTAGTCATTCCCAAGCTTCAGTAAAGTCAGTTGTTAAGAATAGAGTGGGTACTTGATTTTTAGAGATCAGGGATGTAATAACAGCGAGGAAATACTCCCCAGTCATCTCCAAATGCTGCGATCTAATTTTGTTAATTGAAATACTCGAATTGTCGATACACATGACGAGATATATCGCGTTATATTACATATTTAAAAAAAAATAAAGTACCCCCGTCACGCCAAGTGTCGTATAAGTAATATGGTGTTAGTGACCATAAATTTTACAGACCTTCGGCACATGATTTTTGGGGTAATGTGGTCGGTATTATGCCCGTACCGCTTTACTTTCATAGAAAAAAATCCGGTACCCATTAAAGGCTGGGTGAACCGGAAGCCGTCGGTTGGGATCGAACCCTACCTCTTGTCCTTTGTAGTCCAATTCACTAACCACTGAGCTATCGCGGCTCCTTATAATACATATAGTTATCATAAAAAGAACAAAAACGTAATTCAGAAGGTCACTGCAGTGTTCGGCAAATCAGACGCTAACATCTTTCCGGTTATTGACCCTGGTGGAACGATCGGCTTTAATGTTTTCTAATGACCCCTGACTTTGAAGTATTTCTAGCTGGGCCCGTTCTTTGGTCCCACTTTGTCCCCACCATAAAACCGTCCCTGTCTTTCCTCATTTTTTTGGTATTACACTTTCCATTTTTTGTCTTTTATATCCACGGACCCATAAATGCTGCTATTTATTTACCCTGAATTCTTCTAAAATCGTAAAAAATCTGGCTCTCTGTTAGATAAACAAAAGCTGAGCGCTGCTTAGCTTCCCTGCCGACACTGGTTAGTGGTGCGGAAGAATGAATGTTTACGGTCATTGAGCATTCCTGAGATGATTCAAGAAGAATGTTTGCTGTGGTAGCTGTCGAATGTAACAGAATGTTGCCGTCCAATTCAGTAATAGATCACCCCCCCCACCCCCCCCACCACAATATGGCGTGGATGAATTTTGGTTAAATCACTTGCACCAGGGTGGTTTCCATATTAATTTCTTTACATTACTTTGTTCTGCTTCAGCTGTCTTTCAGCGTATATAGCAAATGAAGTATTTGGATAATTTTCTGCACATTCAATATTTAAATGTTCTGGTAATTCTCCTGCATGTTTACTATTGTACTCTTTAATTTGATTTATACTTTGACAGATTCATTATTATGTTAAATGCGTACAGAAGATTTAACTTCGTGATCTCTCTCTCTCTCTCTCTCTCTCTCTCTCTCTCTGCGTTCAGGACTCAATCAGAGTAAGGATTCCAGACTCTCATATGAAGTCAGCTGTCAGGCTAAGTGTGTTGATCGCCCCCACAGACAGAACATGACAATTAGAGTCTGTCAGATCCACACTGAACACCCGTTAATACGTTGCACTGTGTTCTGCGCCAGTGGCCCAGTGCATCCAATTTCAGCCAGCATTTTATTCGGGTTTGCTTTCCCTAGCCTTTGATTGTCCCCAATCTTCCTGCAAGGCAGCAGATTGTCTTTTCTGTAGGGGGATTCTGCCCTTAGATGGTAGGCCCTACCAGGTTTACGAGCACCATCTGCCCGAGTCACTAGAGGTGACTAACACAGACATGCACACACAAAGATGTGAGATGTGACTAACACAGACATACACACACAAAGATGTGAGATGTGACTAACACAGACATGGACACACAAAGATATGAGATGTGACTAATACAGACATGCACATACGAGGCATGACTAACACTGACACACATCAAGATATATGACACATGACTAACATAAATATGCACATAAAAATATGAGATATAACTGACATTGACAGGCACACACAAAGATATGACACATGCCTAACATAGGCATGCACACAAAGATAAGAGATATAACTAACATAGATATGCACACACAAAGATATGAGATGGGACTAACATAGCCATGCACACACAAGGATATGAGATGTGACAAACACAGACATGCGCACACAAAGATATGATATATGACTAACATAAACATGTACAGAAAGATATGAGATATCACTAATCCAGACATGCACACTTAAAGATATGACTAACACTGGTACACACTAAGATATGAGATATGACTAAACACAGACACACATAAAGATATGAGACATGATTAACACGGACACACCGAGATATGAAATATGACTAACATGACACACACCAAGATATGAGCCATGGCCAGCACACACAAGCTAAGATATGAGCCATGGCTAGGACAGAAACACAGCAAGATATGAGCCATGGCTTCACTAAAAAAACACCAAAAAATGAACCATGTCTAGCACAGAAACACATTAAAGTGCCCATATGATTGGGCTTGTTGTAGTCGGCAGACTCTTCTGAACGTGGGAATCACAGGTTTCGTTAAACAGTTGTCCGGAGATTTGAGAGTGCAGTCTGACCAATAGAACGTTCTCTTGCATGTACAGATTCCCGATCGACTGTTGACAGGTGTCGTTGAAACAGTTGTCCGGACATTTGAGAGTACATATGATGTCACAGCCATCAGAACACATCTGTTCGCACTGTAGCCCAAAATTACCACCGGGACATTCGTGATATGATGTAGTTTATGTTTTGAAACCAGATTATTCTGTTCAAACCAGGAAAATAATTCCACAAATAAAATATTTTGGCTGCATTTTGTCAATCTGGTTTGCAGAAAGAGGAAGGAAAAGGGGAAAGGTTGGGGGGGGGGGAGTTTGAAGAGGCCTTATGCAGCTTAGACGTGTAAATTGTATTCAGAACTTCTCGCGCTTTCTCGAGTAGCCAGGGCATCTATTGAACTATTTACATGTACTTTCTATGCAATCTCCAGTTCCATGTCAGTAAATAGCAAGTGCTATTTACATATGAACATTGGTACAAGATTTAAAGATTTGCTGTTGTGTGCATGCACACAACACGGTTTGCACGGCATCATTGATTTTTATGCCCCTTTCAGACAGTAGCAGTAAGAATTTACATCTGTCTTTGTTATCACTGAGTGCTTTCATAACCTATTTTTTTCTCTTTTTTTTTTTAGCTGACGCTTTTATTTTAATTGTTCTTCTTACCAAGATCCCATTAACATATTCTTCTTCTTCATTTCAGCTCCCTGTGGAGCATAGATCTTCTACAAACACTTTCCAAGCCGTTCTGTTTCTCGTTATTCTTTTAAGCAAGTTAAATATCTTCCCCATCTTCTTCATCTTTGCCTTCACATGCCTTCTCCAAATATATTTTGGTCTTCCTCTGTCTCTCCTCCTCCAGGGATTCCAAAAAAAGGACTTGTGTAATACTTTTAGTTGACTTCCGCAGCGTGTGTCCTATCCACCGCCATCGTCTTTGTCGTGTGTTTTTGTCCACTGGTATTCTTCACTATTATTTGTCCATAATTCTACGTTACATTGACATTTTGTAACTCTATTTTGTATGAATAAAGGCAAATTCTCTTTTATTGTAAATAAAGAGGCCGGTCACGCCTAATGCCATATAGGGAATATGGTGTTTGTGACCATACATTTTACAGACCTTCAGCACATGATTTTTGGGGTAACGTGGTCGGTATTGCGCCCACGCCGCTTTACTTTCCAAGAAAAAATCCGGTACCCATTTAAGGCTGGGTGAACCCGGAAGCCGTTGGTTGGGATCGAACCCTACCCCTTGTCCTTTGTAGTCCAGTTTACTAACCACTGAGCTGTCGCGGCTCCCTTATTTTTATTGTGCAGTGCGATTATTTGGTATCATTATAGAGATCACGTAAGAAGTTTGGTTGATGAAAGGGAGTGAAGGTTTGCCTGAAAGACTTCGCAGTCCTTCTCTAAAAAATGAAAGAAAAATTAGTATCCTCGTCACGCCTCGACTTGAGTAGGGAGTTATGATGTCAGCGTGTTAATAGTTTGTTACCAGTGTGGAGTTTTGACGTCAGTGCTTTCACATTTTGTTACCAGTCTAGAGTTATGACGTCAGTGCGCTCATATGTTGTTACCATAGGCACATTTTGAGCTTTGTGATAAAGCATTATCTTATTTCTCTCTCACACTCATAAAATCTCAAACACCCATCTAAAATTGTGTGAGTCTAGAAGCTTATAGGTTCATGGATCAAACGTGATCTCTTATCCTCAATCCACCAGTTTACAAACCACTACTCTGTGAAAACCACATGAGAGATGGGAAAATCCATTATCAACTAAACAGATAACAAATGGTGTCACATGTGGCTGGAGCTAGTAATTGTGTTCCAACCGTTGCAGCTTTCATTCGATTTGTTGCTCGCCTGTAGGAGTGGTTGCTTTAATTAAGTTTGTCGTCAGTTGTGTCTGTGTTTACTCTCTGCTGAAACAATAAAAGGTCAGTCGAGAAATCTGCTGTTTTATTCTCCATGTAGTGGGCTCTGGCTGATGCTCTGTGTGTGACAAGAAGACAACTGATATACACAGCATGATCGTGTAGACATCGCACTGTAGTATACGATTTAAGTAATGACCAAAAGTATTGAACGCATTTGGTTAAAACTAGGAGACTGAGTTTAATAAACATGAATATATGAAATATTATAAAAGTGTAAAAGGTCATGAGGCGAGAAAGACTTTCTTCTTCTGCGTTAGTTCAACACTTACTTCTCTTCATTATGAGATCTTTAAAGAGCGTAAAGCAAACTTTGATTTCTGCACTTTTCGATCAAAAATATCCGACTTTATTAAAGCATTTCTTTCACCGAGTTGCACTTCCTCTTTGGTCTATACTCAGCTGGTTGGTCTAGTCAATCTGTTACCTCATCCATCTTAATCAATCGTGGTTTACTCATCTTAACCTCAACAGTCAGCTATGAGTCTTTATCCACTTTCAGCCTATGCTCTCTTTGGTGAAAATAATAATCATCATCTCACCGAACAACCTGGCTCATTACTTATTTTCAGGTACCTCAGTTTATACTCAATCTTTTTTTAAATAACCTTTTATCCCTACATTCTTTTTGCAAATCATTTTTGCTTCATTATTAACAAACTAAATGCTGTTTGCTAACTTACGTTCACGTCATCATGAGGTCGCATGTCCTTTACAGAAAGTTGCATTCACCACGTCCCGTTTGAAAGAATCTATGTCTCTAGCCAGATTTTAAACTTCTGTTGTTGTCATTTTCAAGGTCACTTTGATGCCCTGAAACCACCTTCTTCTTGGTCTGCCCTGATACATTGCCCAGGACCCAAGCTTTCCATTATTGTTCTTTTAAGCCCGATATGTCTTTTGACCTGGCCATAGTATTGTAATTTCCTCTGCAGAACGGTGTTTATAAGCCAGTTATTTTTAATGTTTAAGTCTTTTAGTATGTCTTCATTGCTCTTTTTCATTATACAAGGTATGTTAATGATTTTTGTATGTAGTATTTGATTTTTTTTTAGTAATTGTTATACATAATTTCTGATGTTATATTCTGACAGTCCCCAGAAAATGTCACCCGGTTGCCACTACCACTGCCCCGCACTCCCCCACCTCCAAACCAAAAATCCTCTTCCTCCCACAATCCTCTCCTTCCCAATCGTCACACAATTCTTCTTCCATTTGTCACTTTCCCATTCTCATGCTAAATGTTGACACTATTTATTCATGTACATTTGAATTTGGCCAGAAAATGAAAACGAGGCCGCCTGATTAAGACGCCAACTACATGAACGTTTCTAATCGCGATTCGGTTACCCGAATTCCCCCATGTTTTACATCCGGCGAAGTCATTTTAACAATCAAATATATTTGGAAAACGTTAAAAGAATTCGAAGTGAAGTCCAAAATTGTACGTGCGTAATTTTCTCCAAAATATGATTACTGTATGGTCGATAAGAAGTGTCTGCATGGTCAATATGAAACACTCTTAATTTATTGCTAAAAGCGATGTCATTATCAGATTGTCAAATTTTGAAAGTATTACAGTAAATCTAAACTTTGTGAACTATTCATCTCTTTTGAGTGTTTTATGTCTGTGTAAATGCACGTGAGAAAGCCATTGTATATATATATATATATATATATATATATATATATATGTGTGTGTGTGTGTGGCCTTATAATTTGGTTGTTTGTTTATGTTGTTATATGTTTAATTTCGTTTTACTTAAGTTGATAAGTTATTTGTTTTGCCATAATCATAAAATTGTGTCTTTTCTTCTGTATGTTCTAAATATGATAATACAATTTTAAATCCAATTTTTTGGAAGACTTCCTTTCACCAGATTTATTAACTCACATTGAGCGTTTCATTGTGGTTATGTTATATATAGTCTGTACGTTTGTCATTTAAAAAATGTTACCTTTTGGTTGCACTGATTTGGTTTGAGCACCAACGCTTCCAATCAGAATGTATCACTTTTATTTAAATTCCGTTCGTTTTGTAAAATATTTGCTTCAGTCTTTTTTCTATCATTTTGTAAGAGTACTATGGTATTTGGGAGCCGTAATAAGTCAGTGGTTAGTGAACGTGACTACAAAGGACAAGAGGTAGGTAGGGTTCGATCCCAATCGACGGCTTCATGGTTCATACAGCCCTTAATGGGTACCGAATTTTATTTCTGGTAAAGTAAAGCAGCACGGGCGTAATACCGACCACATTACCCCAAAAAGCATGTGCCCAAGGTCTGTAAAAATGATGGTCTCTAACACCATATTCCCTATACGCCACTTGGTGTGATTGGCGCACTGCTACTTTTTCACCATAGTGGGTTATAAGGCTGTAATCCGAGATAACATTACATCTCTGGGTTCGAGCAGAGTGGGTCGACGGAATAGCAGTTTGCAACTAGAGCGATATAAGAATATTAATTAATAACATCCGTCACCTGTTGAAATGGAATGGACATTGACTGATCTGCCTGGAGTAGCATCATCATGTCCCGGGCTTGCTGGCGTAGGTGATCATATCTCTCCACATTTTTCGATCTCGACAGTTCTTTATCATTTCTGTTGTTGACCTTCTGCCAAGACATTCTCTTAAGCTATCTGGTATTTTTTTCTTTGCTTCCCTCTATCTCTTCGTCCCTCAATTTTTCCAGTTGCTACAATATATTTCAGTTGTTCTCTTCTCATTACACGGCCAAAAAAATTATGATTGTTTCTTCCTAACATTGGAAATTAGCTCTCTTTTTGCTTTGACCTCTTTCAGAACATTTACATTACTCTTCTTAGCTGTCCATCATATTCTCAACATTTTTCTGTAAAATCACATTTCTACAGACTCCAGTGATTTTCTTGTTTGTTGTCATATTGTCTTTGATTCCCATCCATATGTTAAGACTGACTCTACATAACATTTAAGAACTCTTTTTCTTTCAGCCTGGAGTATAATGAGGGCTAAGTGCCTGTAATATTTACTTCTGTGCTTTTGATGTCCGTCTTTGACATAAATAACCATAATCATAGCCATGGTCATTTACTGTACACACTGTATAGATATAGATATGTATATAGGCAGTGGAAAAACAGAGTGAGACACTAAAATAAGGATACAAAAAGTAAGAGGACTAAAGAAAGTGAACAAAAGTGGTAAAGTCATCAAGATGCACCAAGATGCGTAGAGATGCGAAGCTGCTGTAAAGCTGATGATAGTAGCAATACTAAACAAAGACGAAAAAAGTGGTATGGTGACAGCTTTACGTGGTAATGGTGCGGTATGGTACTAGTAGAGGTTCGCCCTTGAGAATCGTCTTATTGCCCAGTTGGGTTCGCTGTCCCCCCAAGGTATGAACATATCACTCTCATACACATAGGACACCCACTACATATTTCATACCCCCATGCGCATCTGAACCTATACATGTGGATATATTTATCTGCACATGTATTGGCACATTTCGGCTCCTTTTGTTTTTCTTTTGTGGGCCTTGTGGCAATATATATGCTGATTTATGCTTGTACGCATGCATTGTTACATACACATTTTCACACATCGGCTCGGGGTGCACACACAGAGTTAGATTTGCATAGTTTTTACATATCCTGTACCCACCTCCCCATATTTTTAGAACCCTTCCTTTCCGTCTTCTCACTTGACAGCCTGGTCAGTGAGATTTGTAGTTGGTCATCCTGCCGTATCAATTTAGTTCATTTGAAGACTGACCACGCTCAGGAACACAGGGAAGTGACCTCTTTTTTATTTTCCTCTCGTGAGTATCTAGCATATTATCGCCATGTAGTTAGATTTGTTAATATATCCTTCTATTTATTTTTTTGTGTTTGTTGATCGTTCAGATGAAGGCCTACTTGGCCGAAACGTCGACTTTTGTTTCGTCAATTACCACGTAAAGCTGTCACCATACCACTTTTTTCTTCTTTTTTTAGTATTGCAAATGGACAAAAGATGCTACAAAGACGATGGCGATAGAACAAACACTGCGGAAATATTAAATGAGAATAATACACGACAAATTACTGTAGTTTGTTTGTTTCAAGTTATATATCTATATACCTTTTACATAGTACTGGTTTGACATTGGAGTTAAAAATTCGCATGCATTGAAATTAGTCTTGACTTATACATTGATGAACTTGTTTGCATATATATATATATATGTCACACCTCATCACTTGCTCCATGCTACCAACTGCAGTTATTTGCCTGTTCCATATATATATATATATATATATATATATATATATATATATATATATATATATTATGAACTTAATTGTAAAAATTGAAGGCATTAGGTAGTTCATAATTTTATCTCGGATAACTGACCTAGCAACAATATGACTTCAAATTACAGAGTTGAGAAAAAACAGCGTTCTCGTTGTTAATATTTTAGGTTTATCACAACACCAAGCAAGGATATCTGGCATTCACATATCATCATTAATCGTGTCGTCCATGTGACAGCGACCTTGGTTAACGATTTGTCCAATATTTGTAGATAAATTTGTTGAACAAGTTGAAAAATACGCCGTATTTGTTGGAGTGTTATATAATTTTAATAGTTCATTTTTATTTAAGAAAGATAAAGGAGTGAATTTGTGAGATATGAAAGCAGAAACGAAAAGAAAAACTAGAAGAGTGTTATTGTTGATAATAGTAACAACGAGTCTAATGAGCTTGTGTGGGAGAACCAGACAATTTTAACAATCTTGGAGCCAGTGGGGTAGGGTGTGATAAACACTCCCAGGTATAGTGATAGCTTTACAAGGAAGGAACGCAACACAATACTGACGTTTCGGCCTGTGGCATTCTTCAGAATACAGGGAAAACGACAACAAACGATGAAACACAATAGATAAGTGAATGGAGAGGTGGACAGAGAAGAAGAAAGTAAGATGTTAAAATAAGAAAAGAGGCTACACAGGAGAGGTAGGATGAGCGTCGAGATGTGTAAAATAGAAAGATTAGAAAAATGAGGAAAGCTCTAGATGGCAATAGTAAAAAGTGAGTAACGTATCGTAAAACGTATATGAAAAAAAAAACTTAGCTCAGCATTGCAATTATTTGCCTGTTCCCTTTAAGAATCTTGACTGAGAAGAGTTTTGGCAGATGAACTTGAAGATTGTTCGATTAGGAAATAGAATCTTAGAAGATTGAGGTTCATGTTCTAATTAGAGACTTTGAGAAGATTCAAAGTCAACGCTGACATCCATGATAGAGAGATATATTGATCAGATTGAAGACCTACTGTAGGGTTAAACCAAATACCAATGACAGACCGGTCTTATATATAGAGTTAACCAGCAGATAAAGACACATCAAGGGCTTTACTGTTAAGCCAATGATAACAACATTACGAAGCAATATGTAGAAATAAATAGATTTAGATTTAAAATGCGGAGATAACGAGTTTTAGAGCTGCATGTAGACTGAGACAGAAATCCAGACTTTGAACGCAAATGCTAAACGAGGGTCAGTCGAGTATTGATAATATGGTCTGAATTTATACGCATTAGACGGTGGTAAATAAACATCTACATCAGTAAACATTAGACAGTGATCATCATCATCATCATCATCATCATCATGTGCTATACCGGTTGGCGTAGGCGATCATGTCCTTCCACAAACTTCTATCTACCATGCATCGTATCAGTTCTGTTGACTGTTTTCCATGCCATAACGCCAAGCTATCCATTTCTCCCTTTGTCGTCCGCAATCTCTGTGTTCCCTAGACAGTGATAAATATGCAGTATAATGTACTCGTACAGCAGTAACAAAGTGAGACACTGTGAGATAAAACAGTTCACTTTTTATTTCCATAGAGGAGTAGATGTCATAATATAACCCACAATATACAGTAATTTACACGTGTGTTGATTGGGTGGGCGTTGAATCCATACTGTTGTTATATTTGCAACAGCTGTTCCTTGGCTACTCTATCCGCAGTTTTTTTTTTGGGTCGACATATATGTGCCATTATTGATCATTTTCAGTTTCGTTCTCTCTTAATTTATTTAGTGAAAAAATAACATTTGAACAATCAGTTTTGTTTTTAAATCCTGTTGATGCTCCATTTAATTGTAGTTTGGATATAGGGCTTATTCTTTTCTCCAGTACTTTGCAAAATAGTTTGAGAATATGTTGATTTTGCGGTGATGATCTCTGTATATAGACAGACATACTTACAGACAAACTTACTGCCTTTCTTCCAACAGTGACGTTCGTCCAATATGTAATCTAACTACCTACCTGCCTGCCTGCCTGTCTGCTTGCCTGTCTGTCTGCCTTCTTGTCTGTCTGTCTGCCTGTCTGTCTATCTATATGTCCGTCCATACATCCATCCATCCATCTATCCGTCCGTCCGTCCGTCTACCTGTCTATCTATATGTCCGTCCGTCCGCCCGCCCATCCATCCATCCATCCATCCATCCATCCATCCATCCATCCATCCATCCATCCATCCATCCATTCCTTCCTTCAGACCGTCCGCCCGTCCACCCATCCATCAATCCTTCAATCCATCCTTCAGACAGTACATCAGTCCGTCCACCCATGCATCCATCCATCCATCCTTCAGACCGTCCACCCATCCATCCATCCATCCATTCTTCAGACCGTCCGTCCGTCCACCCATCCGTCCACCCATCCATCCACCCATCCGTCCATCCGTCCGTCCGTCCGTCCGCCCATCCATTCGTCCGTCCGTCCGCCCATCCGTCCGTCCGTCCGTCCGTCGGTCCGTCCGTCCGTCTGCCTGTCTGTCGTCTTTTCTTTTCGTGCCGAGTTTTGATTTCCATATTTTCTCAAGGTCGCTCACAGTGAATGTTATTCTTATTCTAATTTCTTTCTTTGTGTTCTTGTATTGATCTACGCAACGCCAGAGTTTTGTGAAATGATCTAATTCATCCGCTGATTTACCCATCATCATCATCACCACCAGCATCATCATCAAGTTCCATGCCTGTTGGCGTAGGTGATTACCTCTCTCCACATCATTCGGTCTTTCATGCATGAAATAATTTCAGTCGGAGATCTTTAATAGCACCATTTAGTTAAGCTGTTCAATATTTTTTCTCTCGGTTTTCATCTGCTCTTCTTTCCATTCATTCTGCCCGCTGTTTTAGTTTTATCAATGCCGTCTATTCGCATCATCATCATTATGTGCCATACCGGTCGGAGTTTGCGATCATGTCCCTCCACAATCTTCTATCTACAGTGCATCGTATCAGTTCTGTTGTTGACTATTTTTCATGCTATGACACAAAGCTATCCAGTATTTTCTCTCGTCCGCGATCTCTCTTTCCTTGTATTTTGCCAGATGTAACCAAGTATTCCAACTTTCCTCTTCTCACGATGTGCCAGAAAAATGTTGATTGTATCATTCTGATATTTTTAGGAGCACCCTTTTTGTGTTGGCCACAATTTATAGACTGTCTAAAAGGTATACATCTAGATGACTCAGACATACAACTAATATGTAATTTCTTCGCATACCTTAGATTATCTATATTATGACCTCCGATTGTTATTTCAGGTATGCCCTTTATGGATCTTAAAATAATCTGACTATAAATATTAAACAAATCTGGTGACAGCACACAACTTTGCCTAACACCCTGTTTTATTTGTTGAAACATTCCCAATTAGTTTCCAGTTCTTATGGCCGCTTTTTGTTGCCAGTGAATGTTTTTAATTATTTTTAGATCTTTGCTGTCTACGTTTAAGAATTCTTACATTTTGATTATTTCTTGGTGTTTTACTTTGTCAAATGCTTTGGTATAATCTATGAAACATAAGCATAGATCTATTTTCAATTTTATTGCTCTTTCTACTAAAGATCTTATGATGTATATGGCATTGCTTGTACCTTTATCTCTAACAAAACCACACTGTTCATCACTAATTTCTGTACTGATTTTGTTTTGCACTCTTCGCATGATGATTCTTAATAATATCTTATTCATGTGACTCCTAAGTATTATAGTGCGATGATCATCGCATTCAATCGTACCAGATTTCTTTGGCAGTAAAAAAGTAATGCAAAGTACCCCCGTCACGCCAAGTGGCGTATAGGGAAATGGTGTTAATGACCGTACATTTTACAGACATTCGGCACATGATTTTTGTGGTAATGTGGTCGGTATTACGCCCGTGCCGCTTTACTTTCCCAGAAAAAAAATCAGGTACCCATTAAAGGATGGGTGAAAGATTTCTTTGGCAGGCCTATAAATATTGATTTTAGCAGGTCGTCAGGTATATATCCCCTGTTGTAGATATCTTTCAATATTTTTGTTATTATTTCTATTTAAAAAATCACACATAGCTTCAATCTCTTCTTTAGTTATATTATCTGGTCCAAGAGCTTTTCCTGTTTTCATTTTGCGCAAGGCGTCTTCCACTTTTTCTTTGAGTATTTCTGGCCCATAATATTTACTTCTGTTCGTTCATCATTATAAATATCTTTAATGTATTCTGTCCATAATTGTCTACAACAATTACTTAATTAAATATATATGACAAGCAAAAAATATTATTAGATTAGATATAAATATCAAAAAGATTAAAACTATGAGCATAAACAAAGATAATACTCAAAACCTACATGTGGATATAAAAAAGTTGAAGGAATAGGCCTGGAAAATATTCAGAGCTACAACTACCTTGCATATGCTATAACCAGTGATGGAAATCTAAAACTGAAATAAACAAAAGAATAGGAATGGCAAAAAAATATTATAATGCATTGAAGAATATACTAACATCAAATCAAATAACACCAAGGTTAAAACTAAGAATAGCAAAATGTTATATCTTCTCAATATTCATGTATAGTGCAGAAACATGGACATTATATAAGAAAACAGAACAGAAAATTTAAGCCTTTGAAATGTCGATTTATACAAGAATAGAAAAAATTGAATGTAAAGAAAAGAAAACAAACGATGAAATCTTAAAACCTCTAAAAATGAAAATAGAACTACTAAACAAAATACAAACAAGAGAATTGAGATGTTTGGAGCATGTTAAAAGACACAACAGCCTACTAAAAGTAATCTTGGAAGGGAAAGTATAAAGTATGCAAGGTAGAGGCAGACCAAGAATGACATGACCGAGTAACATCAAAAGATGGAATTATCAGTCTGACAAGCTGCACAAAAGAAGCAAGAGACATTGGAATGGCGCTCCTTGGTAGCCAATCTTCGATGTTGAGGCGACATTCAGTAATGATAATGATGGTATATATATATATGAAAAAATACATTAATTTGTATTATAGTAATTGTCTTAAAAAATACACAATGGATGTAACATTAAAATCTATTTCATGTATGAAAACTATATGTAATAAGAAATGCATGAAAGCAATAACTATTAATGTAGATGTAATAACTGAATGTAAATTAGAACTGTTTTTAATATCGATGTTAGGAAATAATATTAACGAAAGCCGATGTAAAACATTGATAACATTAACAGAATATAAATAAGAGTCGGCATTAATTTGATGATTTGAAGGAATTTAAATTAAACGTGAGCCGATTTTATTATATTAATGAAATACAACCAGACGTCATACTGACATTAAAGATTAGATAGTCTTTCATTGTTATTAATGGAGCATAATTTTCAATGGGAGATTGTCTTTATATAAAGGAGGATGATATACTTCATACATATAACCACAACCTGAGCCTGTATACTGAGTGTTTTGATGAGCATGATAAGAAAAGTGGAGGCGGGTTCTGTACTAATGCAATGGGTGGAGTCCTTGCAGAGGTTAAAAATACATAAGGTCACCTTTGTCTACGTCCCAGGACACGCGGGAGTACCGGGAAATGAAAGAGCAGACAGGTTGGCTAGCTGCGCTATTGTTGAGGACGGTCAACCAATCATTCTGGCGGACATCATCAATGCCCTCCGGTAAGTGGGAACGACACAGGATTTCGACAACCATGAGTCCACGTCACTCCTTCTGATGAAAGAGATTGGAGTTAAGATGGACACAGCCAGAGACAAGAAACTTTGTGGACGTGTGAGAAGAGTAATCAACCTACATAGAACTGGAGTCAGTCGCTGGACACTGCGAGACTTGCGGAGGATGGGATCTGAACACCTATGGACATATTCGGAGTGCAATGATAATGATTCGCAAATAACTCAATAACAGATGATCATTTCTAGTTGTTCCGTGGTAACGGTTAATATACGCTTCATTTTTATTAATTTATTGAGTTTTTTGCGGGTCATCCTCATTGCACTCCAAACATGTCTATAAGTGCTCAGATCCCCTACTCAGCAAGTCTCGCTTTGTCCACCGACTGACGACTCCAGTTTTGTTAGGAGTTCTTCATTTATATAAAAAATATTAATTACAGCTCTCGTTATTTATATATATTACGCTATTTACATTGACTGTCTACTTCTTGTTAAAAATAAAGACATTTAAGAAGGAGTTCTTCTTTGGGACATATATCTATACCCTTTGATGTCCTTAACCTATTTTATGTTCCAAGACACCACTGTCAATAAAGTGGTAACGACATTTATAATAGACATCATATCCACGGAACATTTCTCTTCAAATTTCGGAATCTGAGGCATGGTCGGAGAATTTTAATTAAAATGGCCGTTGATTTTGCATTATTCCGGCCTTTATTTTTATTATAAAATATATTTTATATTTTTACTAATGTAATTTTGTCAATAATAAGTAGATGCTTTGTTGATTAACACCTGAATGTAATGATAAATGCAATGATTGCGTGATTTGCTGACTTAAAATGAGATACAAATAGATAATTTCAATGTGCATTTTATAGATATCGTGCGTTGATTTTTAATACAGGCCTTTGTTTTTATATATCCTGTGTGCATTTTTAATGTATGCTTTTTATTGAAATATATTGTGTGAATTTTTTATTTATGTCTTGTATTTAAATAACTTGTATGAATTTTTTTATTTATTTCTTGTATTTAAATAGCTTGTGTGAATTATTAATATATGACTTGCATTAAAACATCTTATGTGAACTTTTAATGCACTCATTTTACTAACATATATCTTGAAAAGCATTGTCACTTTTGTTGCTAAGACTGAAGGACAGTTTTATAGATCAAAAAAGAAGACTGACATATTGCATTATTTTCTTGTCTGTCTATGAAACTATTATCATTATATTCTAATATCAGCTTCAAGGGCTTAAATCTAACTTTGTATCATGCAGGAAGACGTCCACAAGTAATCATAAGGCAACAGTCATCAGGAATAACAAGTCTTTTCTATCCAGGTTTGTATCAAGAATTATTAAATCTGGTGGATTCATTTTTTTAAAATAGTCTTTATTTTAGCACACATTTATTTTAGTTATTGAGGAGATATATACCTCTGCATGTGTTGCATTCTCTTGTGCTAACCGTATCTCTGTATGTATCGCATTCTCTTGTGCTAACCGTACCTCTGTATGTATCGCATTCTCTTGTGCTAACCGTACCTCTGTATGTATCGCATTCTCTTGTGCTAACCGTACCTTTGTATGTGTTGCATTCTCTTGTGCTAACCGTATCTCTGTATGTATCGCATTCTTTTGTGCTAACCGTGCCTCTGTATGTATTGCATTCTCTTGTGCTAACCGTATCTCTGTATGTATCGCATTCTCTTGTGCTAACCGTATCTCTGTATGTATTGCATTCTCTTGTGCTAACCGTACCTCTGTTGCACTCTCTTGAATTGCCTATACCTCTGTATGTGTTACATTCTCCTGTACTGCCTATACCTCTGTATGTGTTACACTCTCTAGTTCTAGCCGCACCCCAGTATGTGTAATATTCTCTTGAATTGCCTATACCTCTGCATGTGTTACATTCTCCTGTACTGCCGATATTTCTGCGTGTGTTACACTCTCTTATTCTAGCCGTACCTCAGCATGTGTTAAATTCTCTTGTATTGCCTGTACCTCTGTACGTGTTGTATTCTCTTGTACTGCTTATGTCTCTGTATGTGTTGCATTCTCTTTTGCTACAGTACGTCTGTGCTTGTGGAGGCCTCGGTAGCCCCGTTGGGAAAACCACCCGACTAGGTTACCGACAACCCGTATTCGATTCCCACTGGAAGCAGTGTGAATTGTACTTGTAGTTGTAAAAAAAAAAATACCCTTGCGGTTAATCCAGCCGCTGTCAGAAATGGGTACTTCGGTAATACTCTGGGAAGGTGAGGAATGCCGCCTCGCTTCGTGAGTTTCAATGATTAAAGAGACATTATCCAGAAGTCTCCGAACACTTTTGGATTGGTGACCGAGCACATATGGGTCAAAACTCGTGTGTTAAGACGCCGATTCAAGTCTTATACTTTACCTTTACTTTACCTTTACTTTTCTTCTCGTAAGTGTTGCACTCTCTTATGCTGGCAGTACTACTGTGTGTGTCTTATATTCTCCTGTTCTGCTTATATATCTTTATGTGTTACACTCTTTTGTTCTGCCTACACCTCTGTCTGTGTGTGTGTGTTATTGCCATGTGTTGTCCCTGCTCTTCCAGACTGATACAACATCAGCTCTCACGTCTTCTGTATCAGTAAGTAAAAAGTAAAGAGCCCCGTCACACGAAGTGGCGTCAAGGGAATATGATGTTAGTGACCATAATTGTTATAGACCATCGGCACATAATTTTGGGGCAATTTTGTCAGTATTACGCCCGTGTCGCTTTACTTTTCCAGAAAAAAAATCCGTTACCTTTTAAGGCAAGGTGAACCCGGAAGCCGTCGGTCAGGATCGGACCACACCTCTTTTCATTTGTACTCCAGTTCACTAACCAATGAGCTCTCGCCTCTCACTGTATCAGTAATGGGCTAAAAAATGCAAATTCAGAAATAACTGTATAGGGTACTGTAAAAACAGACAGCAAACAATCGTAATTATTTGAAAACAGTCGGATATAATGTCGTATAATACTGTAACAAACAAACAACAGCCAATGGTAACAGTTTTAAAACGTGTCTGTACATAAACTATAATAAATGTGGTGTGATACACGCCATATTACCAATACAATGTACCGTTGCTCCTTGGAAAAAAAAACTGAGCACTAACACCCGATTCCCCTTACGCATCAAAGCCTGGAGTGAACACTTAGATTATTTACTTTCTGTTATAAACAATAAACATTATATTCTATCAGCTGATAATAAACGTCTAAGCTTGGACATTATAGTGAAACAAAGCAAAAATAAAGGACTCAGCCTTAATAGCAAAAAGACAGAGGTAATGGTAACAACAAAGAAAAAGACATCACCTCAGTGCAAAATAACGACAAGTGGAACAATATTAAAACAGGTAAATGAATTAAATATTTAGGAACTTTGTTAACCTCAGACGGAAGATGTACAAAAGAGGTGAGATGCAGAATGGCTCAGGCAAAAGCAGCTTTCCAAAATTGAGGAAGATACTATGCAATCCATTTTTGACGATAGAAACAAGAAAGAGTTCTTAAATGTTATGTAGAGCCAGTCTTAACATATGGATGCGAATCATGGACAATAGGGCAACAGACAAGAAAATCACTGGAGTCTGTAGAAATGTGGTTTTACAGAAGAATGTTAAGAGTACCATGGACAGCTAAGAAGAGTAATGAAGATGTTCTGAGAGAGGTCAAAGCAAAAAGAGAGCTAATTTCCAATATTAGGAAGAAACAATTATCATTTTTTGGCCATGTAATGAGAAGAGAACAACTGGAGTATATTGTAACAACTGGAAAAATCGAGGGACGAAGAGATAGAGGGAAGCAAAGAGAAAAAATAACAGACAGCTTAAGAGAATGGCTTTGCAGAAGGTCAACAACAGAAATGATAAATTGCTGCCGTGATCGAAAGTTGTGGAGAGATATGTCACCTACGCCATTAGACCCGGTACTTGATGATGATGATAATAAACTATGATCTAATCAGCTGATAATGAACGTGGAGACACTATTTTCTAATCAGCTCATAATGAACATCGAGACACTATATTCCAATCAGCTGATAATGAACATGGGGACACTATATTCCAATCAGCTGGTAACGAACGTGGAGACACTATATTCCAATCAGCTGATAATGAACGTGGAGACCCTATATTCCAATCAGCTGATAATGAACGTGGAGACACTATATTCTAATCAGCTGATAATAAACACGGAGACACTATATTCTAATCAGCTGATAATGAACATTGAGACACTATATTCTAATCAGCTGATAATGAACATGGAGACACAAAATCAGCTGATAATGAACATGGAGACACTATATTCTAATCAGCTGATAATGAACGTGGAGACACTATATTCTAATCAGCTGATAATGAACACGGAGACACTATTCTAACAGGCTGACAACAGTTTCATTTCCACTCTAACAAAACGGACAACGGCAAATGATAACAGTAACACGATGGCACTTTAACGACAATTCGCTAAACAACTAACATGAACAGTACAGTTTTGTACTTAGATATGTCATGACGTAAGAACCGGTTTTAGACATAGAAAAGTCCTAAAAATGAAAAATATCTTATGCAACAAATCTATGTCAATAGAAATGAGAAAGAGAGTTTATCGGTGCTATATAGAACCAATTCTGACCTGTGGAAGCGAATCATAGAGAGTAGACACACAAATGAAAAGACGATTAGAAGCCACAGAAATGGGATTTCTCAGAAGAATGTTGAAATTTCCCTGGACAGCTAAAAAGACAAATGAGGAAGTTCTTATAGAGGCCAAAACAAAAAGGAAGCTCATAAAAAACATCAGAAAGAAATAATCAACATTTTTCGGGCACATCATGAGAAGAGGAAAGTTGGAATACTTGGTTACAACTGGCAAAATAAAAGGAAAGAGATATCGCGGACGACAAAGAGAGAAAATACTGGATAGCTTGGTGTCATGGCATGGAAAACAGTCAAAAACAGAACTGATACGATGCACTGTAGATAGATGATTGTGGAAGGACATGATAGCCTACGCCAACCATCATGGCACATGATGATGATGCTCCAAGTGATAGTTAAATTTTGAGCCCCCACCTCCCTCCTTATTTAATAAATACACCCCTGAAGGTCTCAGAATAAAAAAGGTGTAGACCCAGAAACAAATTCTGTAAATGTGTTGACGATTGTATGGTCTTAAGTTGTAGCTTACTTAGCTTATGCCTAAGTTCGGCCTGCATAATGCCACTGTTCTATTATAATTAGAAATAAACCGTATCGCTCCATTATATGCTGAGAAATCTAAAATAAGACCACTTCTTTCAAATTGAGAGTATTGTAAAGTCCTGTCGTAAAAGAGACGACTAATGCTGGCTCATTAACGAACTGAGAATTCCGTTTAATGAAATATAAGTGCTATAGAAACTGTCATTGTAGGAATTTATGAAGAGTTTAGTCAGCCACTCGCAGAATCTGTAAAACATCCCGTTGTAATGTTAGTCCAGTTCTGGGCACTGAGTGAACCCAGAAAAGAGATACTTTTTTAATATATCTATCAATTAATGACCTTTCGAGCCGTAGCCGGCCCATAGGGCGTAGACCAAGATACTCCTTCTCTTATCTGAATTTTTGTTCTAGCAGTTTTCAATTCTTTTAAAGATATTTTATCATATTCGCCATTTGTATCTGTTCTGTGGAAGCAGCTCTATCTCACTGAGGGAGCCGAATCCTGCTGCTCTTGCCTCTCTCATCGACGTTCTTCTCAGTGTCTCTCTGGGACTTCCTCTTTTCCTCTTACCTGTACCTTGTTAATGAGAGAAGTACAATAACGTTGCCAGATAAGCTTTACAGTTGTTCCTGATATTCGCATAAGGGAAATTATTTATTTTCAAGATAAATCTTGTGGAAGAAAACAGGTGTAGTGATCAAACCTGTAATCTGGTTACAATTTCGAGTCATCTCTTTCACTATAGCAATTATATTGCAACTGAAAGAATTGACCAACAAAAGCGATTAACTGGAATCAGTTGTCTAAATGAACGAATCAGTGGTTGTTAAAGAGTACTAAGAAAGCAGTAACTTTTCTATTCATTACTATTCAATATTATATTATTCAATACAACTATTCTACAAATTTTGTTAGTCATAAGCATGGCTACATACAACTGATGTATCTTAACATTAGTATCGATTGCTAAAATAGAAGGGGAGCTATGTGAACAGTTATAAATATTACTAAGCAGCCGGGGCAGAATGCTTGCAGTCATATATATATATATATATATATATATATATATATATATATGTATTATAGATTTGCTAAGTAAACGAGGTAGTGTGTTGCAGTCTTATTAAGTAGAAGTAGAAGCACGTTACAGTTATATCGATTAATAAGAAGAAGGGGAATAGTTACAGTCAAATAAATTAATATGTAAAAAGGGCAGCGTGTTAAGTCATATAGACAACTAAGTAGAAGGAGACGCACGTTAAACCATGTAGACTACTAAGCAGAAGAAGAAGAATGTTACTGTCCTAAAGACTACTAAGTAAAGAGTGGCGTGTTATAGACATAACAATTATACATCAGTGTATGCATATAGTAGTCACTGTCATAAAGATGTATATGTATATAAAACGTGCAATCGTGTCCTCTTCTTTCACATCGATTGTCACTTATTCTCTCTGACTCCTATGATACTTTATTAATTTTTCTGACTTTTTGTCGATCCAATTCCATTTGATTTTCATGAACGAGAGAGAGAGGAAACTCTCCCTAAATCAAATAATTAAAAATAAAATAATTTCAAACGTAAAACATTTTTATCGCTGAAATTTGTAAAGAGCGCTACAATTTAATTTTATGCGACGTAAGTACAAAATAGCCGAGAATATAGCACCATTAGACGACCCAACTACTTGTTGAAAACTGCTCAGACTGTATAGGTTAAAAATGTATGCACTGGACAAACTGCCAAACCACAAACATTATCACAGCTCTCAGCAAACAGTTACGTTCCACCTGAATAAGTTTAACATAGCTGCATTCCATCAACAATGGCACACTACAAATTGCACAACAATCAACAAGGACATCTATTTTCATTATTCCACACTTCCCAGAGCACATTAACGAGTCAGTAGCAACTGCGTTAACAAGGGCTGATAACCAATATCGACGCGGCAATTGAATGTGTTTTAACCTTGTTAACAATATATCAACACTTCAATAATATAAAGCCAGTGCTTCAAAGTCAGTGGTAGAAACAACAGAACGTCCGTGAAACCTCACTAATAATGCATTGTTCCCGTTAATTAATTTATTTGGATGCCTTTTTATACGCCAGTTTATTTGAAATTGAGATTATTCACTATACGTGTCTTAATTATTGACAGATCCATTCTTCCCAAAAGATTTAATGATTCTGCAAGAGAGTATCAATTGTATACTTTTGAGAAAACCTTATCACATGTCTAATTTTGACCAAACAATATCATTTATCAAATACTGACCCAACATTATCACATGTTTAATTCTGACCAACATTATCACATGTTTAATTCTGACCAACATTATCACATGTTTTATTTTGACCCAACATTATCAAATGTTTAATTCTGACCAACATTATCACATGTTTTATTTTGACCCAACATTATCACATGTTTTATTTTGACCCAACATTATCACATGTTTAATTCTGACCAACATTATAACAGAACAATTTCTAACCTAAGCATAATGTCTCCGAAATGACAACCATATAAGTCTTCCTTACTTATTTTTTTGCTTTTAAACATTATCCAATAGGATATATTGGTTCCGAAATTGTAACTGTGCCTCAAACATTTCGTTAAATGTCATGGAAAACGGTCAACAACATAATTGATACAAAACATGTAAGCAAATAAAACTAATCCTACATAGCTAACTAGTAATGTAATATCACTGGATGTAAAGGAAACAACCTTTACTGCAGCTTCGCATTTTTATGCATTCATTTGCATTTCTTTGCCTTCACCCCTTGATACAAAACACTTGCACTGTGGATTAAAAGATATTGGATGAAATGATCGCCTACGCCAACATGAAAGGTACATGACGATGATGATGAGTGTATGTTAATCCTTGCATAAATATATGGCAGCAAAATTGTATTTCTTCATTTCATATTAGAAGAATAGATTTTACTGTTGTCAAGACAGCCCCATATGTGATTAGTCTCTGAGACGAATATGATAGGAATTCATAATGATTCCTCTTGACGGATGCTTTTAAGATCGTCTATTGACATATAAAGGTCTCCAAAGACATGATTACCGTGGTCAATTGACACTACTTGATGATGATTGAGTAACAACTTGTAGATCATTTTATTATGTAACTGAAATACACCAATTGTTGCACAATTTCTTATACATCTACCGTGTAACAATTATTTGTATATAAGAGGAGCGAAGATAAAGTGTACGCAACATCGTATTTTTACTCATCGGCTTAAGAAGATTGGGTGTTTACAAAGTCACTGTGTAGTGTTTGAAAAATATTTTTTTTTGAAATTACGTCCCCGACTAATGAAACTTACGTCATGATATTCTGTGTTCACAATCTCGTCTGCAGCATAACACAACTAACCGTTGTTATATTCAAGGCTTCATTGCTGAAATGAAATGGTATTAAACATTGAAAACAGGGTATTTTTTGGATGAACATGTCTTCCGTAATGGTAGCAAATGTAATGAAGAAGTAATTAGACATTTTTTGTGCTGAAATTTCCAGATTAGAAATTTTGAACACATGATGTAGACATAACTTCATCGTATGAACAACCACTTTACCCAATACAAACCAGTCAAGAGCAGTAGTGCCTAGATGAATAGTGCAAATTTACGTTACAATTTTCCGTAGTTTCAAAATTATTTTCACTGCACAACGACTATATAATCACCCTGTATGTTCCTTGTGTGCTGTAGAATTTAATTAGTAAAGGTCTCAGCGATCTCTATTATCATGTTGTGTCTCCTGGCATGGGTCAACTCAACACTCCAGTCTTATCTCGGTATCTATTCATACGTTGTTCTAGAATCCATTATCTATGCATGTGAATTCAAGATCTCATCATTTCCCACGGGAATGTACCAATGTCGTTATCTCTGGTTTAATTGTGGTTCCCCTGGATTTTAATATCAGAAACGACTTTTAAATATTAGATAGATCTGTCAGTGGTTAGATTATACAGTCAATCTCTAATCTCATTACTCTTCCTTTTACTTTAACTTTCCCTTTATCTATTACTCTGTGTATGTAGAATTCGATTTTATTTAAATTATCTTAGAGGACTATAAACCACGATCTTTGTACGTTGCTTTTTCAAAGTCGAACAATCTCGACTTCTTTAAGTCCCATTGTCGATGTTAAAACTCACCTGTCCATTCAAATTGCTCTCACAAACATAACTGTCTGGTAATCTGAGTCTTTCGTTTCTCTTGTTGCATGTCACTCTTGTACTTTTGTATAAATCTTTCTTTTTTTTTTTAAACTTAATCTTATACCAGTTCTCACACCAATAGAGAAAGTCTAGCTCTTATTTCTTTCGCTGCGTCAACTAGTGTCATTTGAAATTGTTGTAGAGTTTCCTTAGTGTTTTCCTTTCAAAATTCTAGACCTTTGCTTCAATTTCCACCTACTAATACACACACACAATACATATATATATATTTTTAAAGTAAAGAACCCCGTCCTGCCAAGTGGCGTATAGGGAATATGGTGTTAGTGACCATAATTTGTACAGACCTTTGGCACATTTTTTTTTTTTTTTGGGGGGGGGGGGTGTAATCTGGTTGGTACTACACCCGTGCCGCTTTACTTTCCCAGAATAAATCCGATACCCATTTAAGGCTGGGTGACCCCGGAAGCCATCCTTCAGGTTCGAACCCGACCTCGTGTCCTTTGTAGTCCAGTTCACTAGCCACTGAGCTATCGCGGCTCCATATGTGTGTGTGCGTGCGTGCGTGCGTGCGTGCGTGTGTGTGTGTAAAGTTAAACTCGAACTCTCCTGTTATTGCTTATCAAATATGTGTGTGTATGTGTGTGTAAAGTTAAACTCGAACTCTCCTGTTATTGCTTATTAAATATATATGTGTGTGTGTGTGTGTGTGTGCGTGCGTGCGTGCGTGCGTGCGTGCGTGCGTGCGTGTGTGTGTGTGTGTGTGTGTAAAGTTAAACTCGAACTCTCCTGCTATTGCTTATTAAATATCTCTACCAATAGTTTTGACATCGTTAAGTAAAAGTATACGTCACCAAACAATATTGACAATACGTCACATTCTCCTGTTGCGATGATCTCACTGTTCATCTCTAATTTATTTTGTAAATACGAAGATTAGGAATTGATACCATATTAAGAACGTGATTAATGGACATACTTTTCCTGAAACTGTCAAGTGGGACTACTTTAACCTACACATGTTTCAACAATTGTCGCATCTACAACAAAACAACCATTACAATTTTACCGCTTTATTAATCTTATTTTTATCATTAAAACTCCTACTGTTATGTCATCGTTACTAACGCTCCAGTAAATTAATTTCTATGACTTTCTGCAGGACCAATACAGTAAATTCTCACACTATCTTTAATATCTAAATCCACTGTATACTACATCTATTAAAAACGTACACAATTTCCTAGAGCCTTTAGGATGACAGTGTGAGATTCAATATTAATACTTCCTGATCACTGGTTATAACCTTCGCAGTCCGACATAGTACATTGTTTTATAATTGTTCTTCATTATTGTCTGTTTTGTGCACCTTAGTGGGTTTCTTTAACGATTTTACCTCACAAATCTTTGATACCATCAACCCATATTAATACCATCCTGACTAACATGAAACTCACACATGGATGGGAGTCGTTTTGCCAGTCTCTGTTCTCAAAGTATAATCGCTTGTATTGGAAGCTCCGATCTCTATATACGAGATGATTTACTTCTTACCCCGACCGTAACTTAAGTCGCATTTTATTAAGTAAAGACACTGTCATTTTGATCATTGAAATCAGAAACTTTTAATTGAAGAGTACATTTAACTGCGAACCATTTAAATACCCCAGGAGTTTCTCACATCCGACAGTCTATGATTGATTATATATCAGTTGCTCTATATATTGGAGTACTAACGATGCTAAAGGACGGAATCTGGTGAGTGTCTTATAATCAATAGAAAGAAATTGTTAGTTTAATGTGAATCAAAGTTGTATTGAATTTTCTTGATTTAACGTGCTATGTCTGCTGTTACATTATATGGGAACTCAAGTTGCTTTCTCATTGTGATTACACAAAAATTGAAAGACAGATAGAACCCTGAAATGATACGAGCTTGAAACGTGCTCTAGGACAGCAAGTAAAGTAAAAAAGTAAAGTACCCTCGTCACGCCAAGTGGCGTATAGGGAAATATGGTGTTAGTGACCCTATATTTTACAGACCTTCAGCACATGATTTTTGGGGTAATGTGGTCAGTATTACGCCCGTGCTGCTTTACTTTCCCAGAAAAAAATCCGGTACCCATTTAAGGCTGGGTGAACCCGGAAGCCGTCGGTTGGGATCGAACCCTACCCCTTGTCCGTGGTAGTCCAGTTCACTAACCACTGAGCTATAGCGGCTCCCTTAGGACAGCAAGTAGTACACAAATATCATCATCAAGTACCGGGCCTACTGGCGTAGGTGATCATGTCTCTCCACAACTTTCGATCTCGAAAGTTCTTTATACTTTCTGAAGTGGTCGTAAAACCATTAAAGAGATGACGAGTCCCGTTGCAAGTGAGGGCCACCCCTACCCCCCCCCCCCATTCTGTTACTGCAGTGTACCTATCATCATCATCATCATCATCATCATCATCATCATCATCAAATACCGGACCCACTGGCGTAGGTGATCATGTCTCTTCACAACTTTCGATCTCGACAGTTATTTATCATTTCTGTTGTTGACCTTCTGCCAAGCCATTCTCTTAAGTTGTCTGGTATTTTTTCTTTGCTTCCCTCTATCTCTTCATCCCTCAATTTTTCCAGGTGTTACAATATATTCCAGTTGTTCTCTTCTCATTACATGGCCAAAAAAATAATGATTGTTTCTTCCTAATATTGGAAATTAGCTCTCTTTTTGCTTTGACCTCTTTCAGAACATTTTCATTACCCTTCTTAGCTGTCCATGGTATTCTCAACATTCTTCTGTAAAACAACATTTCTACAGACCCCAGTGATTTTCTTGTCTATTGTCCTATTGTCCATGATTGACATCCATGTGTTAAGACTGGCTCTACATAACAATTAAGAACTCTTTTTCTTGTTTCTATTGTCAAAAATGGATTGCATAGTATCTTCCTCATTTTCTGGAAAGCTTCTTTTGCCTGAGCCATTCTGCATCTCACCTCTTTTGTACATCTTTCATCTGAGGTTAACAAAGTTCCCAAATATTTAAATTCATTTACCTGTTTTAATATTGTTCCACTTGTCTTTATTTTGCACTGAGGTGATGTCTTTTTCTTTGTTATTACCATTGCTTCTGTCTTTTTGCTATTAAAGGCTGAGTCCTTTTTTTTTTGTTTTCTTTCACCATAATGTCCAACATTTCTTGTAACTCATTTTCTCTCTTAGCGATTATTACTGTATCATCAGTATACCTTAGATTATTAATATTATGACCTCCAATTGCTATTCACAAATATATTAAACCGAAATGATACATGCCAAGATAATAAACAGAAAGAATGATTAAAACACAGAATACTATAACTTATTAAAACAGTAACAACGCCAAATCTGACGAGAACGAGTTATATTGACATTTTTCAAGAATGACAAAATGATAGTTATAAGATTGAGAACTTGCAGACGAAGACTCCTTTTAACAGGTATATGGACATTAGAATAAACAATTTCTGATGTGGGAAATATGTTAACATAACAGTAGAACATGCCCTTGCGTAGCACTGGATTTATAGAGAGAGTAAATGAGGACACACTTTCAGCCAATCAAAGTAGAAAAAGTCACATCTATGCGTCCCTGGTTAGTATTTAATTTTTTATATAGTTAATATATATAACTAAGATATTACTAAGAATCATCATCGGAAGAGTGTGAAAAAAATCAGTCAGGAAATTAGTGATGAACAGTGTGGTTTTGTTAGAGGGAAAGGTACGAACAATGGTACACCATAAGATCTTTAGTTGTGACATACACAGACATGCACACACAAAGATATGAGATATGTGTTTGCATGGCTATGCTAGTCACATCTCATATCATTGTGTGTGCCTATCTATGTCAGTCATATCTCATATCTTTATGTGCATGTTTATGTTAGTCATGTGTCATATATCTTGATGTATGTCAGTGTTAGTCATGCCTCGTATCGCTATGTGCATGTCTGTGTTTGTCACATCTCATATCTTTGTGTGTGCATGTCTGTGTTAGTCACCTCTAGTGACTCGGGCAGATGGTGCTCGTAAACCTGGGAGGGCCGACCATCTAAGGGCAGAATCACCCTACAGAAAAGATCACCTGCTGCCTTGCAGGAAGATTGGGGACAATCAAAGGCTAGGGAAAGCAAACCTGAATAAAATGCTGACTGAAATCGGATGCACTGGGCCACTGGCGCAGAACACAGTGCAACGTTTTTAACGGGTGTTCAATCAGAGGGGATCTGGCAGACTCTAATTGTGATATTCTGTTTGTAACACACCTAACCTGACAGCTGTGTTCATGTGAGGAGCTGGAATCCTACTCTGATTGGGTCCTGATCGCAGAGAGAGAGAGAGAGAGAGATCTTTAGTTGAAAGAGCCATAGAGGTGAAAACAAATCTATACCTATGTTTCACAGATTATACCAAAGTATTTGACAAAGTAAAACACCAAGAAATAATCAAAATTTGAGAAGGCACAAACGTTGACTTGCAAAGATCTAAGAATAATAAAGAACAAGTACTGACAACAAAACAGCGGCCATAAGAACTGGAAATTAATTCAGAATGTTTCAACAAATAAAACAGAGTGTTTGGCAAGGTTACGTGCTGTCACCAGATTTATTGAATGTGTATAGTATATATATAGTATATATAAATATATATCATTGAGTTATTGGGTTATGTGTGGGTCATCATCATTGTACTCGGAACATGTCCATATGTGTTCAGATCCCCTCCTTAGCAAATACTCCTCATCGAATCACTTAGTATGTAGGCTTAGGAGTGCTGTGACCAACGCATTCATTTGGCTAGAGTCACAAGACTACACCCACGTCTGTAAACTAAGGGATTCAATTAGCGTGATAAGACAAGTGGAGGCGGGATCTGTATGTATGCAATAGGTAGAATCATTGCAGAAGTAAAAAATACATCAGGTCACTTTTGTCTACGTCCCTGGACATGCAGGAGTACGGGGAAATGAAAGAGCGGACAGGTTGGCTAGCTGCGCTCTTGTTGAGGACGGTCAACCAATGGATCGGGTTCACATCATCAATGCCCTGTGGGTACACAGGACTTCGACAGCCATGAGTCTACGTCACTGCTTCGGATGAAAGAGATGGGAGTTAAGATGGGCACAGGCAGAAACGAGAAACTTAGTGGGCGTGTAAGATAAACTAATCAATCAACAGAGAACTGGAGTCGTCAGTCGCTGGACACTTCGAGATTTGCTGGTGAGGGGATCTGAGCACCTATGGACATGTTCGGAGTGCAATGATGATAACCCGTTATTAACTCAATAACTCAATTTGGATTTAGGAAAAACAGTGGGACACAAAAAACAACAACAATAGTCTGTATGAGGACAGAGCTAAAACTTCCTTAGACATATTATAACCAGTGATTGAAAATGGAAATAAACGAAAGAATAGGAATGTCAATAAGTAGTTTTAATGCCATGAAAAATATACTAACATCAAAACAAATAACACCAGGGCTAATACTTAGAATAGTAAAATGTTATTCTTTTCAACATTCTTGTATGGCGCAGAAAAAGGGACATTAGACAAGAAAACATAACAGAAATTTGAAGCTTTTGAAATATGGATTTATAGAAGAATATCTCTGCGATCAGGACTCAATCAGAGTAGGATTCCAGACTCTCACATGAAGTCAGCTGTCAGGTTAAGTGTGTTGATCGCCCCCACAGTCCGAATATCACAATTAGAGTCTGCCAGATCCACTCTGATTGAACACCCGTTAAAACGTGCACTGTGTTCTGCGCCAGTGACCCATTGCATCCGATTTCAGCCAGCATTTCATTCAGGTTTGCATTCCTCAGCCTTTGATTGTCCTCAATCTTCCTGCAAGGCAGCAGATTGTCTTTTTTGTAGGGGATTCTGCCCTTAGATTGTCGACCCTCCCAGGTTTACGAGCCCCATCTGCTCGAGTCACTAGAGGTGACTAACACAGACATGCACACACAAAGATATGAGATGTGACTAACACAGACATGCACACAGCGATATGAGACATGACTAACACCGACACACATCAAGATATATGACACATAACTAACATAAACATGCACATAAAGATATGAGATATGACTGACATAGACATGCACACACAAAGATATGACACATATCTAACATAGACATACACACAAAGATATGAGATATGACTAACATAGGCATGCACACACAAAGATATGAGATTTGACTACCATAGCCATGCACACACAAGAATATGATATATGATAAACACAGACATGCACACACAAAGATATGAGATATCACTAACCCAGACATGCACACACAAAGATATGACACATGACTAACACAGATACACACTAAGATATGAGATATTACTAAACTCAGACGTACATAAAGATATGAGACATAAATGACACGAATACACCAAGATATGAGATATGACTAACATGACACACACCAAGATATGAGCCATGGCCAGGACACACACACACAAGCCAAGATACAAGCCATGGTTGCACAGAAACACACCAAGATATGAGCATTGGCTAGCACAGAAACACACCAAGATACGAGCCATGGCCCCACGGAAAAGCAGCAAGAAATGAACCAAGTCCAGCACAGAAACACACCGAGGTAGCCATACGCTTGGGTTTGCTGTAGTCGGCAGACTCCTCTTAACGTGGTGATCATCGACATACGAGACGCAGGCCTCGATTAACTATTCACAGGTTCTGTTCAAACTGTTGTCCGGAGATTTGAGAGTGCAGTCTGACCCGTAGAACGTTCCCTTGCATGCACAGTTCCCGGTTGACTGTTCACATGTGTCGTTGAAACAGTTATCCGGACATTTGAGAGTGCATTCTGACTCGTAGTACGTTTCCTTGCACGTACAGTCTGTACTTTCCGGGTCACATATGATGTCACAGCCATCAGGACACGTCTGTTCGCACTGTAGTCCAAAATTACCATAGAGACAAGTGTCATTACAGGTATAGCCAGGATGTTTACATTGTAGGCACATTCCGGATTTTTTCCCACATAAAGGACAGACACTGAGACAAGACCTGGAGCAGTCGTGTCCATAGATCCCATGTGAACAGTTGCCGTGACACGTATCGATGATGACGTCGCAGCTTTTCCTACACCCACTTCACACTGCACAAAACGACCAAGAATACCCATCCAGACAATAGGTGTCTGTAAATGATTGCACCTCACACACCGTTAGTGCACTGCCGGCCTGCGAAATGGTCGGTGAGAATTCAATCGTAATGTGTGTCATTGGCGTGTATGATATATCATTATACTGGAACACTACGCCGCCACTGTCAGAGAAAGCCTTTAGAGTGGCATTCTTTACCTGAATCATAGTGCTAGCTCGATGATAGATTCGAATGGTGTGAATCTTCTGGGGCGTGGCAAAGTTCAGATACTAGTAAACAGGACTGGTTCCACTTCTCAATTTTGTGTGTGTGCAGTCATTGTCATAGAGATTGATCTTTATTTTGCCATTAACTGCGGCCTCTGGTCCACATCCGTCTCCTGTATAACAAGCATTAAATGTGTCGGTCTGGTTTGTGTTCTATTTGAGAGACACATTCCGACCCCCGCCAATGTAGAATTCTATATATCTTTCTATTGACCTTTCGAGCCGGCTACGGCTACGCCATAGGGCGTAGACCAAGATACTCCTTCTCTTATCTGAATTTTTGTTCTAGCAGTTTTTAATTCTTTTAAAGATATTTTATAAAAAATATACAGTAGAATATGAAGAATTGAATGGAAAGAAAAGAAAACAAAAGAGAAGATGAAGTCTTAAAACAACTAAAAATGGAAAGAGAATTACTAAATACAATTTAAACAAGACAAATGCGTTTGTTGTGGCATGTTAAAAGTTACAGCAGACTACTAAATGTAATATTGGAAGTGAAAATACAAGATAAAAGATGCAGAGTTAGACCAAGACTAACATAGACATGTAACATCAAAAGTAGGACAAGACAGCCTGTGACAACCTGCACCACTAAAGCAAGAGACAGAGCGGATTGGCGCTCCATGGTAATCAACCTTCGATGCGGAGATGGCACTCAACGATTATATCTAGTTAACAGTTATCATGAATAAGGATATATATATATATATATATATATATATATATATATATATATATATATATATGTATATGTACCTGTGGATATTGGCAAGGATATACACACAATTATGTATGTTGACAAGGATGTAACATAAAATGATGTATGTTGACAAGGATATAACATAAAATGATGTATGTTGACAAGGATATAACATAAAATGATGTATGTTGACAAGGATATAACATAAAATGATGTATGTTGACAAGGATATAACATAAAATGATGTATGTTGACAAGGATACACTTATCCCTATTCCGTTGTCCCTGTGTGCTGTTCTCGTTTCCAGAGGAAACCCGCATGAATGCCGAAACGTCAGTATTTTGTTGCGTTCCTTTTTTTTTTTTGTACAGCTGTCACCATACCTAGTAGAAATATACTTTACACCTCACCACTTGCTCCTCGCCACCAGCTTTACCGCAATACTGCAATTATTTGTCTGTTCCCTGCAAGAGTCTACATAACACTTGGATGATGACAAGAAGGAAACATACAAACATGGATGGTGGCAATGATTTACATAAAACTATGGACATAGACAGGAATTTGTTTCCTAGACAAAAATATTTAAATTACCTTTATTATCTTGATCTTGATCCTTCCAGCCACGCTAGACGTCGCAGAGGGCTCGTTGTGTTTTCGCCATCCATCTCTATTCTAGGCTAGATTTTCGATCTAGTCAAATCTATGCCTGCCAACTTTGCTTCTCTTTTAAGGAGTTCTTATTAGTGTCCTTTCTAGGTCTTCCTCTTTTCCTGCATCCTGATGTTTCCCATAGAAGAAGAGCCCGTTTTGAAAGTCTTGTTTTGTCTCTTCTCAGCGCATGACCGACATATTTCAGTCTTCTCTTCCTAATTGTAGATGAGATCGTTGGATGCATGGTCAGTTCTCTTATCTCTGTAGTAGTCTTGAATTCATTCCATTGTACAAAGTATTCTTCTATTCTTCTTAGGCATTTGTCTTTAAAAGCATTTAGTTTCTCCCAATCTCTTTTGTTGTTGCCTATTATTCCTTCTTTAAAAAACATAAAGTTTTGACATACCAGGTCAGGCCTTTGAAGCTCACAATTGTGCTAACTTAACTTTGTGCCTACACGTGTCGAATTGATATTATATTTACAATGTTATATTATCTTATATTATTGTTATATAATAATGTTATATTTATCAAACGAATTTTTAAAATACGCAGTACATCAGTAATGAGGTTCTGTGATTTTGTCTGTTAAAAAAAAAACATTAAAACACATTTCACATTTGTTAAATCAAACTAATACCTTTAACGAGAGTTTCCAAACTTGGCTGATCACATTAGTCACGTCATCTTTAAAAAAATGTGTTCCTTGCTTTGTGAGTTGGTTGCGTGCGGTCTTCGAGGAATTAACAAATGGTAAGGGTAGACATATTTGTTAGGGCAGGGTACCATATATAGCCTTTTCAGCAGGCCAGTGCTATCTTTCTTTCTTTTAGTGTCACCAGACCGTTCAGTTGCAAGAAAAAATGTCGATTTTTGTCCCCTTTTTCAATTAAAAAAACCATCTTCCTCTTCTCCTTAAAATGTCTCCCGTTAAGGTGGCCCGGATGCGTTGTGTCGCTTGTTTGCGACAAACAGCAATATCTGCACGTTTCGACCCGGCACATCCTTCTTCGGCATGAATATATTTGCTTAACCGGTGTGCTTGCCCAGCGGCCATTAGAGCCTACTCTTTTGTGATCTGCAATTATCTACGGTTCATCAACGTGCCCAGAGTGATACAAATATACAAATATTCAAGGGAGACATTGGTTGTGACCATAGAACAGAATAGGTGAACTTTCTCACAGGTTCAAGGGGTGTGTTATTTAATGATATAGCTGTGGGGCTGTCTAAACCTTGTTGAAGAACCACAGTCTTCTGGATACTTATTGATAGATAGAGTAATTCACACGATCTAGCTAGATTGTCGATCATTGTACATTATATAAATATTAATAGCGAATAACTGATATTTCTGGTCTTATATCAATCCAATAGATACCAGTAATGTGTATTATCATCATCATCATCCTCGAGTGCCGTCTCCGCAAAGAAGGTTGGCTACCATGGAGCGACATTCTGCTCTGTCTCTTGCTTTAATGGTGCAGGTTGTCATAGGCTGGTTTGTCCATCTTTTGATCTTACTCGTCCATGTTAGTCTTGGTCTGCCTCTGCCTATTTTACCTTGTGTTTTCCCCTCCAGGATTACTTTTAGTAGGCTGTTGTGTCTTTTAACATTGCCCAAAAATCGCATTTTGTCTTGTTTGAATTGTGTTTAGTAGTTCTCTTTTCATTTTTAGTTGTTTTAAGACTGCATCGTTTTATTTCTTTTCATTCCATCCAATTCTACCTATTCTTCTATATATCCACATTTCAAAGGCTTCAATTTTCTGTTCTATTTTCTTGTCTAATGCCCATGTTTCTGCACCATGTTTCTATGAATATTGAGAAGATTTAACATTTTGCTATTCTTAGTTTTAGCCCTGGTGTTATTTGCTTTGATGTTAGTATGTTCTTCATGACATTAAAATTACTTTTTGCCATTCCTATTCTTTTGTTTATTTCAGTTGTACATTTTCCATCACTGGTTATAGTATGTCCAAGGTAGTTGTAGTTCTGAACTGTCTCCAGGTCTATTCCTTCAATTTTAACATCCACTTGTGGGTTTTGAGTGTTTTCTTTGTTTATGATCATATTTTTAGTCTTTTTGATATTCATATCTAGTCTATATTTTTGGCTTGTCAGGTTTATTTAATTAAGTAATTGTTGTAGATCTTTAGGATTTTCTGCTAGTAGTACAGTATGCCTAAAATACCTATATTTATTCGTTCTGCTTCTTGAAAATGTGTATTATAATAGAGTCTAATTATTCGATACTACGGTATGGTGAAATACAGTCCATCTCTAACATGAAAACCTATAATTTTGGAGGCGTTCATTCTGTCAATGAAGCTGTTAGCTCAGTATGTTAGCATAATGAAACGTTTTTAATAGTCTTACTTTTAATGAGTAAAGAATATTACATAAATTACATCCGTCCTGTTTTTGCCATCCCACGAAAATATGGTCGGCCTATGCAATGATGCATAGATTCCAATTGGCGTGATGAATATCACCTTACTCGCGATCTACATTTGTTGATAAGCTGGTACTAGTGTATGAACTACGTTCATTAGGAGAAGTTACGTTCTAACGCAGAACATGAAATGTGGATGTTTTTCATTGTGCTTATTAACTACAAAAGCGTAGCAGGAATTTTCTTCTCTCTTCGGCCAGAAAGGTTGTGTAAAATGAAGACAGGCTTGCCATTTCGTTTCTGTTTTTCTCCAGCATTCACGTCCATACAGAGGGACAGGAAGTGCACAACTCTCAGAGACACTTACTTTTGTCTCGAATCTCAGTGCACTTAATGACCACTCTGACCATCAAATGTCAACACGCCCCCTGCCCTCGTATATCTACAGAGCAGCCTACATTATTAAGAAAACTAGCCTCATTTCTGACATGAGAATTGATTATTTTGTTCTTAATAAAATCAATACTCTCTTTCATCCTTTCACACACTCAGAATCGCTGTTTCCCAGCGGTGCTACCAGTCTCGGGTGGACTGTTCGTGACAGATTTATCACGTCATAAAAAGTTTTATTGTTGAGCAGTTGTATGGATATTTGTATGGTTATTTGTATCAAAATGTGCATGGATATTTGCTGAATATTTAACACGCATTGAAGCTCTATTGCCTATCCATCCAAATTATTTTTCCATTAGATTAATTAGGTGGTTTATTTCAGCTTCAATACAGCGTGCCCCATAAAACGTATTAATGTCCTATGCACGGGAAGTATGTATTAAACTTAACCCAACTAGTACCCCAAGAATTTAGAGGTGATAAGACAACATGTTTCCTTGTTGTTATGCATCCTGTCTGCTGCTTCTCATCGTTAGTTGTATTTCCTACCTCAGTGAGAATAGTCTGTGTAAGGTTTAGTTTTGTCATGAGAGTTTCTGGCTGACACTTTTCTACTCTTTCCAAAAACTGTGATCTTCATTAATCTTCTTTCATTTCCCCTATAGTATTTTAAATGGTCCATGTTATGATCTCTTAATGTAACTCATGAACGCTGTTTGTATTTATTTTCAGCTCAATTAAAATACTCCGTGTGGTTTCTAGATTTTAGAAAGGAATGGCTTTATTACGTCGCATTCCAATATCTGCTCAGCCCCCGTTCCAGCAACCAACAAAGTGTTCATTTCGATCGCTCACACTGTTCCAATGATTCTGTTGTGTTCTGTGACAAAAATGGAGCGTTTTTTTCCCCTTCACTATTGAACGTGCAGCGTTTTGGATAGATAGTGCGCAGCGCGAAATGGACTCTCCTTGTAGTCTCTTTATATATCTATGATACGTTTCAGTAGCATATATATATATATATATATATATATAAATGAGTGTGCATGTATATATATATATACATATGTATATGTATATTCACATATATATATATATATATATATATATATATATATATATATATATATATATAAAATTTCGTGCGGCGAAATCCACTGCTTCGCTAGCTGAGAAGTCGGCGTACTGTATTCGAAATCTGCGTTAGACAGAAAAGATATTTTTTTTTATCGGAGGTGAGATAAAAATCCTGAGTCTCACACGCCGTGCTGACTGCTTTAAACAAGCGGCCTTTATCCTTCTGGTCCTGTCGTTAACTCCCCGACATGCCAACAATGGTAATCTGTGCCGTAAAGATAATTGTTTTTTTAATTGCTGAAAAGAATGAAGAAATAAAGCAAAGATGAGAATAGAGATAAAACATTCAAGACTATGTAAGAGGAATAAAAAAAAAAAGTAAAGTACCCCCATCACGCCAAGTGGCGTATAGGGAATATGGCGTTAGTGACGATATGTTTTTACAGACCTTCGGCACATGATTTGTAGGGTAATGTGGTCGGTATTACGCTCGTGCCGCTTTACTTTCCCAGAAAAAAAAAATCCGGTACCCATTAAAGGCTGGATGAACCGGAAGTCGTCGATTGGGATCGAATTTGTAATGGGAATGATTGATAGAAAATAAAACAAAACTGAGTCAGTAAATAGCTTTAGGTAGAAAGTTGTAAGTTGTGAAGAGACATGATCACCTAAGCCAGCATTCATGATATAAAAAATGATGATGAATTGTATGACACTCATTGCTGCTAATGATCAAATTACTTCCCCTCTATTAATTATTTTAAATTTCGTTTGTAATAATATATATATATATATATATATATATATATATATATATATATATATATATATATATATATATATAATATTATATTATTTCGTTTGTAATAATATATAAATATTAAAATTATATTTTACAGCATTATCACATTTCAGAAGTTTGCCGAGAAAGCTTTACTGCAAACGTTTTAAAAGACTACTAAAGATTGTGTCACTTCACTAACTGAAGCATCGCTAATGAAAGAGCTATTGTTCAGGATCTAATGTCCACATCAGACTTGGCTGACAACATGGCCCTCACAGGGGATTGAAATAAGATAAAATCGATAAGTGGACTCGGATAACTGGCCGGAAGCCATCTGTACGTGAACAAAGACATATTTAAAAAAAACCCACGTATGACGAGAAAGCAACTCCTCTTTGAAAAGATAAAACTGTGTTATTCTTTTATTTCCTTTTATTACTTTGAATTTCATTTTTTTTTCTACACATGGTTTTGTTTAAAAAAAAAAGAAGAAAAGGAGAAACTGCTTATCTTTAAAAAGCATCATCCTACTTTTGGAGTCAAGGGCGGAGGATGGATTAACTGGAGGATGGGAATAAAGACAGAATAGCCTCGGTACTCTTTCGCAGTATAAATTACTATCGAGGATCTTATACCACTGTGGAAGCTCTGATCTCCCAGGGCTGTGGATGGGCTAGGTTGCATACAACTCGCAATCTTTAATTTATGAATTATCCTAAATCTAAAATAAACAGTCAGACAGACATCATACAGATAGATAGATAGATAGATAGATAGATAGACAGACAGACAGACAGACAGACAGACAGACAGACAGACAGACAGACATATAGATAGATAGATAGATAGATAGATAGATAGATAGATAGATAGATAGATAGATAGATAGATAGATAGATAGATAGATAGATAGATAGATAGATATAGATAGATAGATAGATAGATAGATAGATAGATAGATAGATAGATAGATAGATAGATAGATAGATAGATAGATAGATTGATAGATAGATAGATAGATAGATAGATAGATAGATAGATAGATAGATAGATAGATAGATAGATATAGATAGATAGATAGATAGATAGATAGATAGATAGATAGATAGATAGATAGATAGATAGATAGATAGATAGATAGATAGATAGATAGATAGATAGATAGATAGATAGATAGATAGATAGATAGATAGATAGATAGATAGATAGATAGATAGATAGATAGATAGATAGATAGATAGATAGATAGATAGATAGATAGATAGATAGATAGATAGATAGATAGATAGATAGATAGATAGATAGATAGATAGATAGATAGATAGATAGATAGATAGATAGATAGATAGATAGATAGATAGATAGATAGATAGATAGATAGATAGATAGATAGATAGATAGATAGATAGATAGATAGATAGATAGATAGATAGATAGATAGATAGATAGATAGATAGATAGATAGATAGATAGATAGATAGATAGATAGATAGATAGATAGATAGATAGATAGATAGAATATGCAGAAAGAGAGTAGGGGAATCTTCTTTCGAAGAGTTTACAGGAACTCTTTCATCCCATAAAAGGGGAAACTTGTACTATATTAGACCTCCGAAGCTCTGGTTCTGATGTTCTTACATTTGTCAAGAACAGGATCAAAAGAATCGTTCGCACTTGGAGATAGATGGTGTACCCTATTCTACAAAGACATTCTTTTAAAGTTTACAATTTCAACTGCTCTCACAGCTTCACGATCAAAGCGTTGATCATTTGGTGCAGTAACTGAAATTAAGTGCTTCCATGACAGCTGCAGTTGAGTAGTGAATTATTAGTGTTCTAAGCCTTAGCTTTATGAGGAAGTGTGGTCATTTCCCTTCCTCCGTTTCGTTCTTTCCAGATTTTATCTCTGATTTCCAAGAGGCTTGGTGAACCCCGGGAACATTTTAGGTAGGAAAGGTATATTGACTCATTTGAGATTTGAATCTCGAAACTTCGTCAAATCGGCAGACGAGTCAGCTAGCCGACTCATTTTGGTAGAGTTACTTTTCTATTTATAACATATTTGACACTAATACCAACTGGTAATTATAACTGTAGCAGTTGCTGGAAAAATATATGGACTTGATATGAATATCAAAAAGACTAAAACTACGATCATAAACAAACAAAATTCTCAATACCTAGAATTAAATATCAAAGTTGAAGGAATACATCTAGAGGCAGTTCAGAGCTACAACTACCTGGGACACACTGTAACCAGTTTTGGAAAATGTACTACTGAAATAAACAATAGAATATGTATTGCAAAAAGTAATTTTAATGCCATCAAAAATATACTAACATCAAAACAAATAACACCAGGGATAAAACTAAGAATAGCAAAATGTTACCTCTTCTCAATATTCCTGTATAGTGCAGAAACATGGACATTAGACAAGAAAACAGAACAGAAAATTGAAGCCTTTGAGACATGGATTTAAAGAAGAATAGATAGAATTGGATGGAAAGAAAAGAAAACAAACGATTAAGTTTTAAAACAAATAAAAATGAAAAGAGAACTACTAAACACAATTAGAACAAGACAAATGCAATATTTGGGGCATGTTAAAAGACACAACAGCCTAATAAAAGTAATATTGGAAGGGAAAATACAAGGTAAAAGAGGCAGAGGCAGACCAAGACTAACATAGACAAGTAGCATCAAAATGTGGACAAGTCAACCTATGATAATCTGCACCATCAAAGCAAGAGACAGAGTGGAATGGCGCTCCATGGTAGCCAACCTTCGATGAGGAGACGGCACTCAATGACGATGATGATGAGTTGCTTAATCATAAATACTTGTCCGGCTACAGTATTTTATAAATACTTTTCAATTAATTATCCCTCTCGAGAAAAACACTCTCTGCAAACTTGAAGATAAAAGACCATACACTCCCTATTGACCAAAACCCACCATATCTTGGTGTCACCATGAATCGCAGAATGACTTCGAAAAATCAGATAGACAGAGCAAGAAAAAAAGCCTTAAAACGAACTAATATTATGAAGAAATGAAATTGGCAGGATCGGACTGGGGAGCAGGCAGCAATATCTTGAAGCGACTATACGTAGGAAGAGTCAGACCAGTCCTAGAGTATGGAGTCACAGCCTGGGTATTTGCTTCCAAATCACACCTCAGCAAAATTAACAGAACACAGAACCAGCTACCCGTATCATCACTGGTGCTATGAAATCTACACCTATCAAGACTCTTGAAACAGTAACAGGTTTACAACCCTTAGATGACTGACAGGTCACTAAAGTATTGCAACAAGCGGAGAAATATAGAAGGCTCCTTAGCCACCCCATGCACCAAAGAATAACTGGTTCCGGAATTGTACGACTAAAGAGGAGCAACTTCGCTGTAATTGCCAATGAACTAACTACTGGAGACCCAGTACCTTCTCAAACAATATCGAAACCCTTGGGCCCATCTGATATGTCTCCTCATGGAAAGCATAAAATATCAGAACTTAAGGAAAATATAACAGGAATCATGAAAAAAG
>JAVIAB010000092.1:134924205-134981705 GCA_032433765.1 Megaustenia siamemsis
GAAAGGTAGCGGTTGTCCCCAATATAGCAGTCTCAGCACACGCCAAAAGACATAAGGCGAAACCGCACAGAAAGTGAACACAGTCAACTGTTCCTTGTCATACGATATCATCATTTATCCTAAACAATTGGAATAACGAAACACGATCAAAACGGATGAAACGCACAGCTCTCGGTGTGCACAGAGCACTTACCTCAGCAGCTCCTGCAATAAGCCGGACTTGGAATATGAGGAAACTGCAACCAGGAACACTTCTCATACATAGCCTTCACAAGAATTGAGCGCTAGAAAGGGAGAATAACCATCTCAACAGAAAATCCAACTCGGCAACATAAACGATCCAGAAAGCAGAATAAATGTTTTTCCCATCACATAATTGTTATCACTGAAGATAGGAGAGAGGCAGACAGAGAGAGAGAGAGAGAGAGACAATGAGATATTGTTTTCATAGAATATATGGGGATAGTGAGGCATAAGCAGAAATGTTTTTTTTTATTTCATGGAAATATTCTTGAGATGAAATACGTAAGTGAGTGAGACAGACATAAATGTGTTGCGCGTGAAAACATGAATGGAAAAGTGAACAGAAGACATACTTGTTCTTTTTCTGCGGAAAATTGTGTGGAAAGTGAGATGGAGATAGAGGTTTCTTTTCGGTTGAATATATATATATATATTTATTCTAAAGCTCCAACTCAAGCAAGAAGCAGACAGATTCATAAAAACAGAGAATACACGGCGAAAAACAAAAAGAAAAAAATAACATTTCCTTCGGGAGCTGCAAAATCCATAGTTAACTATGACTGACGGAGGCTAGTACTACAAAAAACTATTACTACTACTACCACTACTATTACTACTATTACTACTACTACTACCACTACTACTACCATTACTACTATTATTATTGCTACTAATACTACTAATACTACTACCACCACCATTACTACTACTACTACAACTATTACTACTACTACCACCACTACTACTACTACCACTATCACTGCCACTGCTACTACTACCACCACTACTACTACCATTACTACTAGTACTACTACTACCATCATTACTACTACAACTACTACTAGTACTACCATTGCCACCACCACTACCACTACTACTACCACTACTACTACAACTACCACTACTACTACTACTATTACCACTATCACTACCACTACTGCTACTACAACTGCTACTACTGCTACTACTACCACTACTACTACTACTACTACTACCACTATCACTGCCACTGCTACTACTACCACCACTACTACTACCATTACTACTACTACTACTATTACTACTAGTACTACTACTACCATCATTACTACTACTACAACTACTACTAGTACTACCACTGCCACCACCACTACCACTACTACTACCACTACTACTACAACTACCACTACTACTACTACTATTACCACTATCACTACCACTACTGCTACTACAACTACTACTACTGCTACTACTACCACTACTACTACTACTACACTACCACTACCACTACCACTACCACTACTACATTATATCATGAAGACGGATGTGTCAGACCGAAATTCGCCGATATTGCCGCTTTGTTATAAACTACGACACAATACAGTCTTGGCACTTTAATTGGTGAAAGAGAGGAAGAATAAGAGAGAATGTATAAGGCAAGTAAGGTAAAGACAAAAATTTCTTAATTTCGTTGAAATTAATGTGTAAAGTTAAACATAGATTACGGGAGAGTGTGCTGTTTGCATAGAAAATACACGGAGAGAAAAATGATGACTTTGTGGCTACACAGAAATATAGACAAAGGCAGATCTGCCGGAAAGTGATCGCACGTAAAAACACAAGGAGAATGAGATACGGCTGTAGAAACCTGTCTCCAATTCATTAACATTCATAGGAGCCCAAGGGGCGGTAACTGGTTCATGGTGTATTCACTTTTCATGGTAGAAACGAAACGGTTTGAGAGGTGGAACTTTAGAACATATCAAGTGTGGTAAACTGCTGCACACAAAGGCATGACTTATACAGAGAGAAGATAACCGCTGAATTCATTGTGTGGACAATAACGTTGTGAGTGTCACAGAAAAGAACAACCAGGACTGAAATCAATCCGGGTATAAAGATGAGAAAATAGATCCACGTTCATTCTTATCAGTGTTAATCTTTCTAGTCTCAAACTTCCAATCTTACTAGTGTCAATCTTACTAGTGCCAATCTTTCTAGTCTCAAACTTCCAATCTTACTAGTGTCAATCTTACTAGTGCCAATCTTTCTAGTCTCAAACTTTCAATCTTACAAGTGTAAATCTTTCTAGTCTCAAACTTTCAATGTTACTAGTGCCAATCTTACTAGTGTCAATCTTTCTAGTGTCAATCTTACTAGTTCCAATCTTACTAGTGCCAATCTTACTAGTGCCATTCTTACTAGTGCCAATCTTACTAGTGCCAATCTTACTAGTGTCAATATTTCTAGTCTGAAACTTCCAATCTTACTAGTGTCAATCTTACTAGTACCAATCTTTCTAGTCTCAAACTTCCAATCTTACTAGTGTCAATCATACTAGTACCAATCTTTCTAGTCTCAAACTTCCAATCTTACTAGTGTCAATCTTACTAGTACCAATCTTTCTAGTCTCAAACTTCCAATCTTACTAGTGTCAATCTTACTAGTGCCAATCTTTCTAGTCTAAAACTTCCAATCTTACTAGTGTCAATCTTTCTAGTCTCAAACTTTCAATGTTACTAGTGCCAATCTTACTAGTGTCAATCTTTCTAGTGTCAATCTTACTAGTTCCAATCTTACTAGTGCCAATCTTACTAGTGCCATTCTTACTAGTGCCAATCTTACTAGTGCCAATCTTACTAGTGCCAATATTTCTAGTCTCAAACTTCCAATCTTACTAGTGTCAATCTTACTAGTACCAATCTTTCTAGTCTCAAACGTCCAATCTTACTAGTGTCAATCTTACTAGTGTCAATCTTTCTAGTCTCAAACTTCCAATCGTACTAGTGACAATCTTACAAGTGTCAATCTTTCCAGTCTCAAACTTCCAATCTTACTAGTGCCAATATTACTAATGCCAATCTTACTAGTGTCAATCTTTCTAGTCTCAAACTTCCAATCTGACTAGTGCCAATATTACTAATGCCAATCTTACTAGTGTCAAAATACTAGTTCCAATCTTACTAGTTCCAATCTTACTAGTGCCAATATTACTAGTGTCAATCTTACTAGTGTCAATTTTTCTAGTCTCAAACTTCCAATCTTACTAGTGCCATTCTTACTAGTGCCAATCTTACTAGTGCCAATCTTACTAGTGCCAATCTTACTAGTGCCAATATTTCTAGTCTCAAACTTCCAATCTTACTAGTGTCAATCTTACTAGTGTCAATCTTTCTAGTCTCAAACTTCCAATCTTACTAGTGCCATTCTTACTAGTGCCAATCTTACTAGTGCCAATCTTACTAGTGCGTCTTACTAGTGTCAATCTTTCTAGTCTCAAACTTCCAATCTTACTAGTGCCAATCTTACTAGTGCCAATCTTACTAGTGTCAATCTTACTAATGCCATTCTTACTAGTACCAATCTTGCCAGTGCCAATATTTTCTACTATCAATCATACTAGTGTCAATCTTACAAGCGCCAGTCTTACTGTACCAGTCATACAAGTACTAATCTTAATTGTGCCAATCTTAGAAGCGCCATTTCTACCATTATCATTCTTACTAGTACTCACCTTACTAGTGTCAATCTTACTGGTATCAGTCTTAAAACTGTCAATCTTACTAGTGTCAATCTTACAAGCGTCATTCTTTCTAGTCTCTAATTTACAATAACAAATCTTACTATTGTCAATCTTATACGAGTCAATCTTATTAGTGATAATTCAATTGGTCACAATCTTACAAGTGTCTGTCCTACTAGTACTAATCTTACTAGTTACAATCTTACATTATAAACGTTAATCATAAGAGTCTCAAACATATAAGTATTAATCTTACTAGTGTTAACCTTAATAATGTCAATCTTACAACTGTCATTCCTACTAGTGTAAATCTTACTAATATCAAACTTACAGTTGTCAATCTTACTAGTGTAAATCTTACTAATATCAAACTTACAGTTGTCAATCTTACTAGTGTAAATCTTACTAATATCAAACTTACAGTTGTCAATCTTACTAGTGTAAATCTTACTAATATCAAACTTACAGTTGTCAATCTTACTAGTGTAAATCTTACTAATATCAAACTTACAGTTGTCAATCTTACTAGTGTAAATCGTACTAATATCAAACTTACAGTTGTCAATCTTACTAGTGTAAATCTTACTAATATCAAACTTACAGTTGTCAATCTTACTAGTGTAAATCGTACTAATATCAAACTTACAGTTGTCAATCTTACTAGTGTCACTCTTACTAGTGTCACTCTTATTAGTACAATTCTTACAAGCACAAATCTAATTAGTGCCATTCTTATCGGTATTAATCTAAATGGCACCAATCTTACTAGTTAGTACCAATCATATTAGTGTTAATCTTACAGGTTCCAATCTTACTAGTGCCTGTCTGACTAGTATCAATCTTACTAGTACCAATTTTACTAGTGTCAATCGTACCAGTCTTTCCTAGCAAATTGTCCTCCTATATGGATTGTCCTCTAGGGCGATCATGTTTGACAGTGGTAGTCCGTTACTTACGTGCGCTGAATCGCTCATGCCGATGCCTTTATAATTTTCTTTCAACATTCGCAAATAAGAGCCGCTTTCTAAGATCTGATGAAGTTCCATCCTGTCTATTATCAAATGTTGTCTATCCATCTCTTCTTCTTTTTTGCCTTGTCTTCTTTTGTCTGGTATTATGCCCTGTGGAGCTTCTAAAATGACATATTAATTGGGCCATACCATTATAGTTGTTTTTCTTTTACCGTTGACTATAAGTCTCTAATTGATATCGTGAATCATTCAGTTATGTTTTGATCATTGCATGCACGAGGCTTGTCGTGCCTTTTCATTTCTAGAGAATGTATTGTTCTTTCAAAATAAACAGTGAATGTTTCTGTTTTCAGGCGTACAGAAATACAGATACTACTACTTTACTTAATGATCTTATCTTTGTTCTTACAGATATTATTTCTTTTTTGTCTATCTATCTATGGTTTAATCTTGTCATGCATGCTTTGATGCGCAATTATCAGATTATATAAAGTTACCATAAGCCACTTAACTTTGTAGCCTGACAACTGTATCTTGTTATTTTTTAAATATCCTGGCACGTTACTTTTCTCAATCTTTATGCAGATCATCAGGCGGTTCAACTTTTCAACTAAATGAAGTGCCATTCGATAAAGGCAGACTTCTATCCAAGCATTTTTGTGAATGTTACTTAGAACAGCCTTTGCCAGTTTTCTAAGTCGACCATTCAATGCAGCTGAGTTGTTGTCCTACTGTCTGATCGTGTTCAGTCGCCTGGCTCGGGAGATGTTTTTATGGCATTGGTACATGTAGTATATCCTTCTTGCATATTTGGAGATAAATACACTTCTATTTAATAAAAAAAAAAAGGTCAAATAAAATGTAAAGTCGAACTAAATTACCTGCTGAATCATACGTGTATGCATGTACATGTAATGTATGCGTTCGTGTGTGTATGCGTGTGTGTATGTATATATGCGTGTGTGCGTGTGTGTGTGAACAGTACACTATCCAATTGTGTGTGCAAATATCAAGTCTCGGCCGGTTCCCGCAAGAATGAACCTACAATGTATCACTCAAAAGCCGTGTCTTTTCAGCCAACCTTTCAACGATAAGACAATTTATATTTACTTGTACCCGGAAACAGGTAACCGAAACAAACTACAAACTGTGACCTGAGACAAGCTTTAGCAAGGTTGATCAAATATGTCAATTGCACATTCTTGAGTCAGCCCCGGCAGGGGGTCATCACTAGTTCGCTCTACTGAAATCTGTGGACGCTTGGTTTAACCAAAAGGGCAGTCATTATCTTCTGTCACGTAGATTGTTCTGTTTCTGGTGCATCCTCTTCTTTGTCCGGTGAAATATATCAAGATGTATCATTAACATGTATATCAGTGTGTGAATAAAGAGAAATATATCAAGATGTCACCAGATGTATCATTAACATGTATATCAGTGTGCGAATAAAGAGAAATATATCAAAATGGCACCAGATGTATCATTAACATTTATATCAGTGTGTGAATATGTGTGAATAAAGAGAAAGATATCTCTTTCGTTCGCTCATTTAATTTTAGATAACAACAAATCAATATATATATATATATATATATATATATATATATATATATATATATATATATCAACGTATTGATACAAGTGGGAGGCGCGATAGCTCAGTGGTTAGTGATCTAGACTACAAAGAACAAGAGGTAGGGTTCGATCCCAACCGACGGCTTCCGTTTCACCCAGCTTTTAATAATACCAGATTTTTTTCTGGGAAAGTAAAGCGGCACGGGCGTAATGCCGACCACATTACCCCAAAAATCATGTACCGTACGTCTGTAAATGTTATGCTCACTAACACCATATTCTCGATACGCCACTTGGCGTGACGGGGGTATTTACTTTTTTACTATTGATACAAGTCGTAGTGGACAAACAAGATTATCAGTGATGTGCACTTGTGCACTTGATCTTGGATGTGCAAAACAAAATCAGTACAGAAATTAGCGATGAACAGTGTGGTTTTGTTAGAGATAAATGAACAAGCAATGCCATTTATATCATAAGATTTTTAGTAGAAAGAGCTATAGAGGTGAAAACAGATCTATACCTATGTTTCATAGATTACACCAAGGCATATGACAAAGTAAAGCACCAAGAAATAATCAAAATTTTAGAAAGCATAAACGTAGACAACAAAGATCTAAGAATAATAAAGAACATGTACTGGCAACAAACAGCGGCCATAAGGACTGGAAACCAATTGGGCATGTTTCAACAAATAAAACAGGGTGTTACACAAAGTTGTGTGCTGTCACCATATTTGTTTACTATTTATAGTGAGATTATTTTAAGATCCATAAGGGCATGCTTGGAATAATAATTGGCGGTCATAATATAAATAATCTAATGTATGTTGATGATACAGTCTTAATCGCTAAGAGTCAAATGAGTTACAAGAAATGTTGGACATTATAGTGAAAGAAAGCAAAAATAAAGGACTCAGCCTTAATAGCAAAAAGACAGAGGTAATGATAACAACAAAGAAAAAGACATCACCTCAGTGCAAAATAAAGACAAGTGGAACAATATTAAAACAGGTAAATGAATTTAAATATTTGGGAACTTTGTTAACTTCAGACGGAAGATGTACAAAAGAGGTGACATGCAGAATGGCTCAGCCAAAAGCAGCTTTCCAAAAAATGAGGAAGATACTATGCAATCCATTTTTGACAATAGAAACAAGAAAAAGAGTTCTTAAATGTTACGTAGAGCCAGTCTTAACATATGGATGCGAATCATGGACAATAGGACAACAGACAGGAAAAGCACTGGAGTCTGTAGAAATGTAGTTTTACATAAGAATGTTGAGAGTGCCATGGACAGCTAAGAAGAGTAATGAAGATGTTCTGAGAGAGGTCAAAGCAAAAAGAGAGCTAATTTCCAATATTCTTCTTCTTCTTCTACCTTTTAGCTCCCAGTGGAGCATAGGTCTTCAACAAACACTTTCCAAGTCGTTCTGTTTTTTGCAATTCTTTTAAGATCATTCCATGTCTTCCCCATCATCTTCATCTCTGCTTCAATCTGTCTTCTCCAAGAATTCCTTGGTCTTCCTCTTTGTCTTTTCCCCTGGGGATTCCAAAAAAGGGCCTGTTGTGTAATACTCTCAGTTGGTTTCCGTAGTGTGTGTCCTATCCATCGCCATCGTCTTCGCTGTATTTCTTTATCCACTGGTATTTGACCGGTACATTTCCATAATTCCACGTTTGTGACTTTGTCCTGCCATTTCCATCCCTTTATTCTGCGCAAGCATCCATTAATGAAAGTCTGTACCTTCGTGATTGTCAATTTTGTTATTCTCCATGTTTCACAGCCATATAATAGAACCGACTTAACATTGGAGTTGAAAATTTGTATTTTTGTATTTAGCCTAATTTCTTTGGATTTCCATATGTTTCCCAGTGCAATGAAAGCTCCTCTTGCTTTTGATATCCTTATTTTGGTATCGTTTTCTGTTCCTCCCTCTTTATCTATATTACTGCCCAGATATATATAAGATTGTACGTCTAGTAGTGGTATTTCTCCTAGTTTTATTTGGTTATTGCCAACTGCATTAATTCTCATAATGTTGGTCTTATCTCTATTAATCTTTAGTCCTAGCTGTTGTGATCTCTCATCTAATATACTCATTTTATCTTGCATCTGTTGGTGGCTGTGTGATAGGAGAGCTATGTCATCAGCAAAGTCTAAATCATCAAGTTGTTTGGTCAGTGACCACTGGATCCCATTTCTGTTGTTTTGAGTTATTTTCATAATCCAATCTATGGCCAGTAGAAAGAGAAATGGAGACAGAAGGCATCCTTGTCTTACTCCTGTTCTTATTTCAAATGCTTCTGTAAGCTGTCCTTCATGCACCACACTACATTTTGTTCCTTCATACATTGTTTTTATCAGGTTAATAAACTTTATGGGGATTCCATAATGACTCAGCAACTTCCAAAGCATTCTTCTGTCTAAACTATCAAATGCCTTTTCGTAATCTATGAATCCAATATAAAGTGGGGATTTTAGTTCTAAACTTTGTTCAACTATTATACGTAGAGTAGTTATTTGATCAGCACATGATCTGTTCTTCCTAAAACCTGCTTGTTCATCTCTCAAGTGTTTCTCTATAGCCTCTTTTAGTCTCTCCAGAATGATTCTGCCTAATATTTTTCCTGGCACTGATAGTAGCATAATTCCCCTATAATTTGTGCACTCCTGTAAACTTCCTTTCTTTGGTAGTTTGATCATATAACCTTCTCTCCAGTCTTTAGGTATTTCTTCCCTCTCCCAAATTTTATCCAATAGATTATGTAACATCTTGGTAGAGGTGATAATATCTGCTTTGATGGCTTCCGAAGGAATTTCATCTGGTCCTGTGGCTTTACCATCTTTTAACAGTTTGATGGCTTTCATTATTTCTTCTTTGCTTGGTTTTCCGCAGTTAACGTGTAATTCTTCTTCTGCTGGTAGTATATCTGGAGGATTATTTGAGCCAGGTCTGTTCAAAAGTTCTTCAAAGTGCTCCTTCCATCTCTCCATTTGTTCCTTTATATTACTAAGCAGATTTCCTTTCTTATCTTTGATAAAGGCGTTGATCTGTTTGTATTTTCCACCTAATTTCTTTGTGCTGTTGTACAGTTCTTTCATATTCCCTTTATTTGCTGCTTCTTCTGCCTCTTTAGCTAATTCATCTATATATTTCCTCTTATCCCTTTTAATGCATCTTCTCACTTCTTTATTCACCTCTGTGTAAGCTTCCTGTGTCTTGGCTTTATTACTTCTTGTTTTGCTTTTATTTATGTCTGCTTTCTTGTTCTTTCTTTCTTTAATTTTATCCAGGGTCTCTGCTGTCATCCATGCCTTATTCTGGCGTTCTCTTTTCCCCAGTGTTTCTTCGCATGTCTCTTTCCATATATTTTTTACCTGTTTCCAATGATCTTCTATATTTATTGTATTTTCTAGTTGTTGGAGGACTTGGTATTTGTTTGATATTGTGACTGCGAATTTATCTTTAATTCCTTGTTCTTTAAGAAACCCTACATTGAAATACGTTCTGCCCTTATTCGTTGTAGTATACCTTTTTAATTTAATTTTAAGTTTGGCTAACAGAAGATGATGATCAGAAGCTATATCTGCCCCTCTATATACTTTTACATCCTGTAAGGATGACTTATACTTATTATTAATACATATGTGATCAATTTGATTTTCCGTTCTATGATCTGGTGACACCCATGTAGCTTTGTGTATTCTTTTATGTTGGAATATTGTTCCTCCTAGGCTCATTTGATTAAGGGCGCAGAAATTCACAAATATCTCTCCATTCTCGTTTATATCTCCAAGTCCATGTTTTCCCATAATCTCTTCAAAGCCTCTGTTGTCTGATCCTACCTTAGCATTTAGGTCTCCCATCAAGATTATAATATCCTTGGCTCGTCTTGCATCCATCTGGCATTGTAGCTGTTTATAAAAATCATCTTTAACTGAATCATCTTTATCGTTGGTTGGTGCATAGCATTGTATAATGTGTAATTTTATTTTGTTTTTGGTTGTTCTAAATGTTGCTCTCACCAGTCTTGGTCCCACTGCCTCCCATTCTATTAGTGTCTTCTGTGCATTCTTTGATAGCATTATAGCTACCCCTTCGCTATGTTGTGCTCCTGGTTCCTGGTGTCCTGATGATAAAATCATCTCCCCTGTATTCAATTTTATTCTCTCCGCTCCCAGCCATCTTGTTTCACACATTCCCAGAATTTCCAATATTAGGAAGAAACAATCATCATTTTTTGGCCATGTAATGAGTAGAGAACAACTGGAATATATTGTAACTACTGGGAAAACTGAGGGATGAAGAGATAGAGGGAAGCAAAGAGAAAAAATAACAGACATCTTAAGAGAATGGCTTGCAGAAGGTCAACAACAGAAATGATAAATAGCTGCCGAGATCGAAAGTTGTGGAGAGACATGATCATCTACGCCAGCAGGCTCGGTACTTGATGATGATGATCTTGGATGTCGATTTGTTGTATGGATGAAACATTGAAAACCCCATTTGCAGTTTCAAAAGAAAGTATACGACACTTCTGGAATGCGCTGATATATTGATAAAAGTTAATGCATTGAGAACAATACAAATAATAATAAGCCACACATTGTGTATACATGTGTTTTTGTGGAGGAGAAGACAGAAAGAGAGGAAATATTTTATCTTTAGCGTTCATCCGTTAAGTTGGCGTCGGTGCGTTGTGTAGCTAGTTTCCGACAAAGCGGCGGTATCTGCGCCTTTCGGTCCGACACATCCCTCACATGTATGGAAAGATTACCTTAACAATTTTACATGAAAGTGACTATTTAGGCCTATTCAATTCTACTTTAAACGCCTATGGTTCTTTAATGTGCGCGCGAAATGGAGTTCCTGTTTTTCCCTATGATCCGAGAAGAGGACTACACGTCGGCCCTCACTACTCAGAGAGGGCTACACGTCTTACTACTCAGGGAGGGCTAGACGTCGGATCTTACTACTCAGGGAGGGCTAGATGTCGGACTTCACTACTCAGGGAAGGCTAGACGTCGGACCTCACTACTCAGAGAGGGCAAGACGTCGGATCTCACTACTCAGAGAGATGTTGGATCTCACTTCTCAGAGAGGGCTAGACGTCGGATCTCACTATTCAGAGAGGACAAGACATCGGATCTCACTATTCAGAGAGGACAAGACATCGGATCTCACTACTCAGAGAGGACAAGACATCGGATCTCACTACTCAGAGTTGGCTAGACGTCGGATCTCACTACTCAGTGAGGGCAAGACGTCGGTCCTCACTACTCAGGGAGGACTTGACGTCGGACCTCACTACTCAGAGAGTGTTAGACGTCGGACCTCACTACTCAGAGAGGGTTAGACGTCGGATCTCACTTCTCAGGGAAGGCTAGATGTCGGACTTCACTACTCAGGGAAGGCTAGACGTCGGACCTCACTACTCAGAGAGGGCAAGACGTCGGATCTCACTACTCAGAGAGACGTTGGATCTCACTTCTCAGAGAGGGCTAGACGTCCGATCTCTCTATTCAGAAAGGACAAGACATCGGATCTCACTATTCAGAGAGGACAAGACATCGGATCTCACTACTCAGAGAGGACAAGACATCGGATCTCACTACTCAGAGTTGGCTAGACGTCGGATCTCACTACTCAGTGAGGGCAAGACGTCGGTCCTCACTACTCAGGGCGGACTTGACGTCGGACCTCACTACTCATAAGAGAGTGTTTAGACGTCGGACCTCACTACTAAGAGAGGGTTAGACGTCGGATCTCACTTCTCAGGGGAGGCTAAACGTCGGATCTCACTATCCAGAGGCCAGGTGAGGGTAAAATCACAAAGAAACCGCGAATCTGAAGTGACAAATTCTCAAAGTCTTTACTTTTCTCCCCAGAAGTCGACGTTTAAAGATCGGCACTGCAATTTAGTAAATTAGAGGGGAAAAAATATTTAAGAATCCTTAACATTTCTCGTTCCCCGGGCAAAAATTTGAAAATAAATTTACTTATGTCGAAGATGGATGTGTCGGGTCGAAAGGCGCAGATATCGTGGATAGCCGTAACTAGCGACACTATGCATCCATGACCACTTAACAGCCGAACATCTGCTACATCTTCTTCATCTATCCTTCTTAAATTTGCCTTTAATTTTCAGTGTCAAGGGAAGATAGAGTTTGTTGTTTTTGCTCGTCAGTTGGCTTCACAAGATAGGTTTCCTAGTGTTTCTAATATTCCATCAACCATTTATTTCGTAGTCGGTTTATTGGTTTGGTGTTCTTCCAGCGTTTATTGAAGACTTGTGTTGTTCTTTAATCTTATAAGTCTCTAGTCTTATTACATGGCCATACAATTGTATCTGTTGTTTCTTTGTGTTTTCAAAGGCGGGAATTATTCCTAGCTTTTTTTTTCTCAGTTCCTCGTTTCTGATCTTATCTCTCAGGCTTTTTCCTGTCAGTCGTCAAACACATTTCATATCTGCTGTGGTTATTTTTCTTATTGTTTTTGTGTCAAGTGTTCAGGTCTACAATTGGCAATACAAGGTTGAAACGAAGATGTGTAGTAGAGAACCCGTTTTGCCTCAAACGTTATTACCGTGTTAACGATGATGCTAACGTTGCACATTCCCCCTTTACTATAATTCAAATGAACATGCAAATCCCTCCGCCACTGAATAAACTCATCAGACGCACTAAACAACTTACGAAAACGCTATAGTATCAACTCTTGATGTTTAGGGTAACATTGCTGCTCATTACTCATAGTAAAAAAAAATTTTAAGTGCCCCGTCACGCCAAGTGGCGTATAGGGAATATGGTGTTAGTGACCCCAAAAATCATGTGCCGAAGGTCTGTAAAATATATGGTCACTAACACCATATTCCCTATACGCCACTTGGCGTGACGGGGCACTTAAAATTTTTTTTACTATGAGTAATGAGCAGCAATGTTACCCTAAACATCAAGAGTTGATACTATAGCGTTTTCGTAAGTTGTTTAGTGCGTCTGATGCGTCTCTAACACCATATTCCCTATACGCCACTTGGCGTGACGGGGGTACTTTACTTTACTTTACCACCATAAATTTTACAGACCTTCGGCACATGATTTTTTTGGGGTAATGTGGTCGGTATTACGCCCGTGCCACTTTACCTTCCCAGAAAAAAATTCGGTACCCATTAAAGGCTGGGTTAACCCGGAAGCCGTCGATTGGGATTGAACCCGACCTCTTGCCCTTTGTAGTCCAGTTCAGTTGCTCATAGTGAAGCAAGATTTTGAAGGTACCGATGTCTAATGGGAAAAAACGGATACATGATGCCGTCCACTTCGCAAGTCAACTTTAACACACCATCAGCCTTCATATGATAACACTCAACACATCGATGACTTTACTGCAGCAGACATTTTAGGGATCATATTGTCACCATTTCGGAATCTACCCTACAAGTAAACATCAACAACATGTCTTTAACGTCAATCAACAAATAATAAATTCAAGCCTCACTATTTTATCTGGCTTTATTTGACTTGTCAAACGCAATGTTTTTGTTTCTTAATCTCTAGTGTAAACACAATGGCTTCTCATCATCATCAGCGTTAGTGCCATCTCCGCAAAGAAGGTTGGCTACCATGGAGCGCCATTCTGCTTTGTCTCTTGCTTTGATGATGCAGGTTGTCATAGGCTGATTTGGCCATCTTTTGATGTTACTCGCCCATGTTAGTCTTGGTCTGCCTCTTTCTCATTTACCTTGTATTTTCCCCTCCAGGATTACTTTTAGTAGGCTGTTTGTCTTTTAACATGGCCCAAAAATCGCATTTGTCTTGTTTGAATTGTGCTTAGTAGTTCTCTTTTCATTTTTAGTTGTTTTAAGACTTCATCGTTTGTTTTCTTTTCCTTCCATCCAATTCTACCTATTCTTCTATATATCCACATTTCAAAGGCTTCAATTCTCTGTTCTGTTTTCTTGTCTAATGTCCATGTTTCTGCACCATATAGGAATATTGAGAAGATGTAACATTTTGCTATTCTTAGTTTTAGCCCTGGTGTTATTTGTTTTGATATTAGTATGTTCTTCATGACATTAAATTACTTTTTTGCCATTCCTATTCTTTTGTTTATTATGGCTGCTACCATCGACTAATACAGACACTGTCGGCAAAGAAAGGAACGGTAAACTATATACCCACTCCTTCGTCACAAACAAACCAATAAAATAGTAGAATAAAGAGCCTCGTCATGCCACGTGGCGTATAAGGAAAATGGTGTTAGTGAATATAATTTTTAATGCCCTTAGGCACATGATTTTTGGAGTAATGTGGTCATATTACGCACGCGCAGCTTTCCTTCCCTATAAAATAACTCGGCACTCATTTAATGCTTGATGAACTCCGAGGCCGTCGATTAGGATCGAACCCGACCTCTTATGAAACTAATAACAAGCACAATATTAGAGAAAGGCCAAAATGAAAGGTGGGTGCAAGACATCAATTTCGAGCTGGGATTGGCTGCGGTAGACGTAGGACGGAGAGAACTTTGGAGCAGTTGTTCTAGAAGCCAAGTTTCAATAGGGACAATTTCGATGATGATGGTGGTGTTCATGTTTCTATATATCGGAAAATCATCATTTTACTCGGGCAGTAGTAATTAATTATTAAATGGGTACCGGATTTGTTCTGAGAAAGTATGGCGGCACGGGCGTAATACCGACCACATTACCCCAAAAATCATGTTCTGAAGGTCTGTAAAATTGATGGTCACTAACACCATATTCCCTAAACGCCACTTGGCGTGACGGAGCTCTTTACCTTTTTAGTAGTAATTAATTAATACGCAAAAAGCTCTACCGATAAATCTATGCACAGCAACACACACACAAACTGATGTAATTTCAGAAAGATGGTTCGTTTCAATGGTAATAGAAAGTACGCTTTTAGAAATTTAGTCCGGGCAGCGGTATACGACATTTCTTTAAAATGTTCAACAAGATACTTAACCACTAGACAATCCGCTTCATCGTCTCTCTCCGCACTTGATCTTACATACTTTGGCAACAGTGGTCACACACAAGAAGTGGTCGTTCCAGAGATGTAGCACCCAAACCTCAGCGCTACAGCTATTGACTATCTATTCCTAACAGAGACTGCGACAGAGTTTTGGTTATTACCTGGCGTACTGAGGACAAGGGTATGATTTCGATCAGGGTCGACGGCTTTTAGTCTCACCCAGCCGTAAATGGGTACCTGTAGTTTTTCAATGACACTTTAAAAATACGGTACTGGCGTGATACTGACCACAGTGCTTATGAGTGTGCCGATAGTTAAAAAATATGAGCGTTAAAGCCATATTCCTTGTTATATGTCAAGGGGGGGGTAGGTTTTTTTTATTAGTATTATTTTTAAAATAAACATCATATTATTATTAGCATAACACTAGTTATACATCATTAGTTGTGCGCTGTTATTCACACATCATTAGTCGCACATTATTAATGTGCATTATTAATTGCATATTGGCAGCACTATGTTAATTCTGAAGCTCCTGGGCTTCTTTATTCAGTTATAGGCCAATTAACTTCCATGAACTTCATTTAGAAGTGTAACTGATTAATTCAAACGATGAGTTGTATCTACGTGAGTATGTATTGGTATGCCAGCGTTGTAGTCGAGTGTGTGTGAGTATGACAGATGGAGAGCTCATGAATAGGAGATAACGAAAACATTGACTATGATAAAAGAGTGAGTCAGAATGCTGGAGATATGGAAGAAACAGGAGGCCCCGAGGAAACACAGGCGGTCGTGAGAAGTACAAATGTAAGAAGGAAGAAAACAGATTGGAGATCAAATGAGAGCCCAGAGGGTTGGTTTCATAAACAGATTTGTCTCTTTCTGTGCGCGGTGAGAGCTGTGTTTGCTTGGATCTTCATATTTCTGCTTCATACTGTCTTATTATGTGTTTTGCCAAAATATACATATTCATTTGTTTGTCTAATATGTATATATGCATGTGTTTGTTTAATATCTATAAATATATACTTTTCTTGGTCAAATATGTGCATACATTTGTCATCCTGTTCAATCATGTTCAAATATCCACACATCCTCGGTCCATCCGGTCATACAATAACTCATTCCCTCCTTCACTCTTAATTTCTTCCAAAGCATACACGCAGGCACCCATATATATATACATATATATATATATATATATATATATATATATATATATATATATATTCATTAAAGCGTATTTACATATCTACCTTTCTATATATGTAACTGCCTGCATAGTCTGTCTATCCGTTTGTCTGTCTAATCTGCATGTTTCTATCTATAATTTTATTTGTCCGCCTATTTGTATGTACGTAAGCTTAAAAATCAGTCAGCTTTTCTTTGCATTTTTGCTTTGTGTCTTATTTTTATATATCTATCTTATGATCTTTGCGTATGCCATCAGCATTCTACCAAAGACAAACAACGAACCTGGGTTAAGTTATTAGCTCCCTTGTTGCTCGAATCACCTTGGACCAGGAAAGTGTATTAAGACATGTCCTTCAAGCTGTGAGGCATCCATTTATGCTAGTCACTTGTGCCAGATACATATTCTAAACATTTGAAAACGTTGAGTCCATCACAATAAATGTCCCCCTCACATGCGTCGTTCGAAACCCACTTAAGGGTAGCCGAAAAAAACTTCAATTTTTATTCTAGAGATTTATCCAGTGTAAGCTTGACGCTACCCTACAACATGTCTGTCTCTGTATTAGTTGAGAATCTCTGTCCCGAATTCTTGCATCTTGTCTATGTATACAGCAGCATTTTCTTCTCCGGCTATTTTTTTTTTTTAGCTATTCTCTGTTTTATTGTTTGAACGTGCGCCGCACCTATGTCTACACTACCAGATAAATATAAGCTGTTGATCATCTGTGGTGACCAGCTGTTGTTCGTCTTTGACGGTCTACTATTCATTGTCATCACCGAAACAACATTGCAGTATAGGTCATAAGTGACTAACAGTGTATCTCACCATACGTCCATGTTCTGAGCGGGCTCTAAGTCTCACTAAAAGAGTCAATGTCGGATGCCCTTACCTCTCTTATCACTATTTTTATTAGTGTCTCTTGGGGGGTCGACCTATTTTATATTTCCCCGCTGTTTCCCATTTATTGGCTTTTACTTTGCGATTCTCTTTTTATTTGTTCTCATCACATAACCGACTTATGCCCACCTTTTCTTGATTATAAATGAGATTGTTTGTTGCATGCTTATTTTACTTAATTCTTCATTAGTCTCGAATTCATCTCGTTGTGTACAAAATATTTCATTGAGACATTTGCTTTCGATTTCATCTAATTTATTCTCTATTTCCTTTGTTAAAAGAGTTCATACATTAGATACCCTAAATTTTACTTTTAGCCTTATAATTTTGGATTTACATATTTCCTCAAGGTTTATGAGCCACTGTTGCCTACCATTGTGGTGATTATTTCCCCTTTTCTGCCACCGTCATGATCTGTGTAATTTGCGAGATAAACAAATCGTGTTCTTCCACCGATTATTAGTTTTCTTCCTTTAAGCTCCCTATGGAGCACGGTCTTCAACAAACACTTTCCAAGTCATCCTGTTTCTTGTCATTTTCTTAAGATCGCTGTCTGCCTTCCCCATCCCCTTCATCTCTACTTCCATCTGTCTTCTCTAAGTATATTTTGTTCTTCCCTAATGTCTCTTGCCCTGGGAATTCTAACAAAAGGGCTTGTCGTGTAATACTCTCAGTTAGCTTCCTCTATGTGTGTCCTATCCAGCGCCTACATTTAGCCGAGTATTACTTACTAATCGTAGATTGGGCATGAAAGTGCTTTAAAAAGTAATTATTTCCTTGGGATATCAGGTAATTATTTTATTAGGATATCAGGTAATTATTTTATTAGGATATCAGGTAATTATTTTATTAGGATATCAGGTAATTATTTCGATGACTTCTATAAATGTAACTTCTTGTTTCACGTTTCCTCGACGACTACTCATACTCATCGTCAATCCCTTAGAAAAACGCTAAGTGAGCGTGCATGCGCTGTGTTGCTAAATGTCATTAACTTCTAAAGATAGTTCTAACTATATCTAATCATTCTGGTGTTTATTTATTTATCGTTGCATGGATTGCAGGCCACAGCAATGTAGTTAGAATAAGAAAGTTAACATGGAATAACATGGGAATTTAAAAAGAAGTATCTATAACGTTTTAAAAGATGACGACAAAACAGAAAGATTACTGCCAACATCGTGAGAAAATAATCATTATTTAGCTACCTAGTTAAAAAAAAAATTGTTGGACCATACAATGATAACATTCAAATCGAGGGTAAAAGATAAAGAAGAAACCAGAGAGAAAATATTTCAGGTAATTTAAAAGAACGACACTGTAAGAAGTTAACACTTGAACTGTAAAAAAAATAAAAATTCAATTACTGATTGAAAGTTGTAAATAGACATGATCCCCCTTGCCAGCAGGCATGTTTTTAAAAAAATGTAAAGAGCCCCGTCACGCCAAGTGGTGTATAGGGACTATAATTTGTATAGACCTTCGGCACAAATGATCGTTATGGTAATTTGGTCGGTATCATGCTCATGTCGTTTTACTTTCCCAGAAAAAAAAATCAGGTACCCATTTTAAGCCGGTTGAACCCGGAAGCCGTCGATGAGGATCGAATCCCTCTTGTCTTTTGTAGGCCAGTTCACTAACCACTGGGCTATAGCGGGTCCCCAGCAGGCATGTTACTCGATGGGCAAATGTAAGATGTATATGATTTATCAGGGTTATGAAGAAAGCTGAAGGATGCGATAGGAAATAAAACAAAAAAACGTGAGATGCATTTTTAAAGTAAAATAAGAATGAATCATATTTGTTAAGCAGTTCTGCTATCTGTGGCCTGTTGTAAAATGCAATTAAAGAAGACTGGCGGGATTGATGTTCGCATCGTGTCAAACAAATTGCCCGTCGAAAAGGCAAGTGTTCGGCAGTAATGTGTACATCACACAGACCAGCTGTAAACAGTGGAAATACCAAGTGCATGTTTGTTTACTGTTTTAGAAGAAGAAATATCGCAAGTTGAAAGTTATGGGTAGAAATGCTTAGCATTATCAGGTGAGGAGGTGGGATATAATAGTTTGTAATATGAGAATAAAAGAAACAAATTGGAAATAATAGTTTATAATATGTGAATGAAAGAAACAAATTGGAAATAATAGTTTATAATATGTGAATGAAAGAAAAAAATTGGAAATAATGGTTTATAATATGTGAATAAATCACTGGAGTCTGTAGAAATGTGGTTTTACAGAAGAATGTTGCGAATACCATGGACAGTTAAGAAAAGTAATGAAAATGTTCTGAAAGAGGTCAAAGCAAAAAGAGAACTAATTTCCAATATTAGAAAGAAACAATCATCATTTTTTGGCCATGTAATGAGAAGAGAACAACTAGAATATATTGTAACAACTGGAAAAATTGAGGGACGAAGAGATAAAGAGAAGCAAAGAGAAAAAATACCAGACAGCTCAAGAGAGTGGCTTGGCAGAAGGTCAACAACAGAAATGATAAATAACTGTCGAGATCGAAAGTTATGGAGAGACATGATCACCAACGCCAGCAGGCTCCGGTACTTGATGATGATGATGAATATGTGAATAAAAGAAGCAAACTGGAAATAATAGTTTATGACATGTGAATGAAAGAAATACAATTGGAAATAATAGTCTACAATTTATGAGTAAAAGAAACAACATTAGAACGAGATAAAAATCCATATATTAAAAACATATACGATTATTTACAACAGAGTAAAAAAAAAAAATCACGGAGACCTATTCGAAATATTACTCTGTGACTGGCTTTACATCTCGGATTAACATCTCTGTTGTGCAATGACATAACCATCATCGAGCTACAAAGAAAGCCAGGTTTCTCATTGTAAAATTCACCCATATAATTACAATAATTAGTTGCATGTAAAATTATACTTAATTAACACAATTAACCTAAATAAGGAAAGCAATTTCCACAAGTTAGCACAATACGTAGGACAAGTATATGCTACATAGTAAGGCTTTATTTGTTGTATGTATACATCTTTGTCTGTTGTTGACAGTTATATTTTCATCAAAGCTTTTTTCATTTCGACAGTATTGGTTTTGTTTCAGAAGACTCGCCATCAAATGACAAGAAAGTGATTTCACAAAAATTAAATTCTGAAGAAATGATGAGATATGAAAACAATGAGGGAAGAATTTGTGTGCAGTGACGTAAAATGTCGTCCAGAAGTGAAGTATTAAACCTCACCGTAATATACCTAGTGTATGGAGGTCATAATATAAATAATCTAAGGTATGCTGATGCAGTCCAGAGCTACAACTACCTGGGACATACTATAACCAGTGATGGAAAATGTACAACTGAAATAAATAAAAGAATAGGAATGGCAAAAAGTAATTTCAATGCCATGAAAAATATACTAACATCAAAACAAATAACACCAGGGCTAAAACTAAGAATAGCAAAATGTTACATCTTCTCAATATTCCTGTATGGTGAAGAAACATGGACATTAGACCAGAAAACAACAGAAAATTGAGGCCTTTGAAATGTGGATTTATAGAAGAATAGGTAGAATTGGATGGAAAGAAAAGAAAACAAACGAGGAAGTTTTAAAACAACCAAACATGAAGAAAAAACTACTAAACACAATTAGAGCAAGACAAATGAAATTTGTTGGTCATGTTAAAAGACACAACAGTCTAATAAAAGTAATATTAGAAGGGAAAATACAAGGTAAAAGAGGCAGAGACAGACCAAGACTAACATGGACGAGTAACATCAAAAGATGGACAAGTCAGCGTATGGCAATCTGCACCATCAAAGCAAGAGACAGAGTGGAATGGCGCTCCATGGTAGTCAACCTTCGATACGGAGACGGCACTCAATGATGATGATGCTGATGATACAGTATTAATCGCTAAGAGTGAAAAATGAGTTACAAGAAATGTTGGACATTATAGTCAAAGAAAGCAAAAATAAAGAACTCAGCCTTAATAGCAAAAAGACAGAAGTAATGGTAACAACAAAGAAAAAGACATCTCAGTGCAAAATAAAGACAAGTGGAACACTATTAAAACAGATAAATGAATTAAAATATTTGGGAACTTTGCTAACCTCAGACGGAAGATGTACAAAAGAGGTGAGATGCAGAATGGCTCAGCTTTCCAAAAAATGAGGAAGATACTATGCAATCCATTTTTGACAATAGAAACAAGAAAAAAAGAGTTCTTAAATGTTACAGGATCTTACCTTCACTTTATCGCAGGTGTCGGTTAGCTAGGACTTGCCAAATACAATTATCGAACCTGCAGTCTCTAAACTAGATATTATAAGGTCACCACTCGTGTCAGCACTAGATTAATGTGGACATCGTCACATCACGGTCATACTTTTGACTAGTTCACTTGAAAATTTCCCACCTGTTATTTCAACGAGCCAGCTCTCTACCCACTGAGGAACAATTGTTCTCACTGATAACGAAGACATCAGAATGTCGGCACTGATCTATAGTCCGTTTCATAACTCGTGCCCAACTTCAAAAAGCTATTACTCAGAAACCGTTTGTTAAAAGCTGTTGAAATTTTCCAAATGTTATTAGAATGCAAAAGACCCTTTAAATGTATATTTAACAAATATCTTGCAGCTGCAGTTTTCTTAAAGCAGCGAATTTCTTTGATGTTTGTCAAAATTGTAAATTGTGAAGCCTTAAAGAATAGAAATTACCGTAGTTGCTGGTCTATGATTAATTTTCACTAGGTAAAGGCGTGGCCGTAATGGGGAAATAACCTAATAAGACAAAACACCAGGAGAATTATTGTCTTCTCAGTTCGAGGACGGACGATAATATCAAGGTATACCTGTATGTCCAATTTTCATAGTTGTGTGGTCCTGAAAAGGACCGTTTGTTGAACTAATTTAAGGTAATATAGGGGCCAACATTGTGGGGGCTATATACTTTCATTCTGAATCAGACGAGTCTAAAAGATTAATAACTGTTTGGGGTTGAACATTCCACAAACCATCATTTTTCCAATATTCCTCTTCCTGTTTTAAGACGTGGTCTTCACATTTAGCCCAATAATCTTTGTCAATATTTAATAAAGCGAGATTAGCAAGAGTCTTTACATCGCATATTTTGAATGTTGTATTTTCATCTGCCGCTTGTCCTTTTAATTTTGCCCAGATTAGTTCTATTGGATTTAAATGAGCATGGTAAGTTGGCAGCCTCAAACTTATATGACCGTGCTCTTGGATAATCTTATCTATTGTACATGTTATTAAATTGTATGTGCTCCTTTGTGAGTCATATCTTAATAGCATCTTTTGTACTGGATGACGTCGGGACTTTATCTTCAAATGCAACAATGTTGTGGTACGCTGCATTGTCCATTATTAGGCAAGATGGTCGATCTAGTGATGGGAGAACAGAATTTTCAATCCAATGTCTAAATATGTGACCATTCATCTCAGAGTGATAATCCCGATTATCTATGGATTTTGAAAGAAAAATGAGCTTTGCATTCTGTATTAGTCCATGTTGTCGACTACCTGCATGAGCAATTATCAAGCGCTGTCCTTTGTTGCTAGGTATTAATCTCTTAATCTTTCCATCTGATGACCGCCATTCCCTTTGGTTAGTGTGGTGAGCATTGATCCATGTTTCATCCAAGTACACAATATCATAACCTTGCTTGCGCACCTCTTTTACTTCACGTAAGTGCTTGCTTCTCATGACTACTATATGTGGCTTCTCACAGATGATGTTTCGTCCATTGGAATACTTTCTGAATGTAAAGCCTGCAGCTCTCACATTTGTCCATAATGTAGACTTTGATATTTCAATACTGTTGTTCTTTTTCAGCGATACTTTTAATTTTCTTATTGTAACAGTTTCATTCATACCCAACATTTTGCGAATTTCACTTCCAATAAGTTCACTGTCGAAATTATCCAACATTTTTGCTCTTCCTTGTGATTTTGTATATTTTGAACATTGACGGTCACGTGCTAGAATCCAGCGATTAAATGACCGTTTAGATAAATCAAAAATGTGTCTTGTTCTATTCTCAGGATTTTCTAAAGAATGAAATAATCTTCCTCGTTTAGCCTCTTTGCAAAAATAGTCATACATTTTTATTGCGATGTTTTGTAAACTGCAGAATTTCATTTTAAGACTCATGATAAATGTTATAGTTCCACGTCTCCACCTATGAATGAACGGAAATGGAACGCACAATTTCTCGTGTTTATTACAAGTGTCTAATTGTGTCAGAAAACCACGGTGGAAGTGTGCAAACACTGTCAATTTGACCGTGTATGGATTTTTACTCGCTATTTATAACTTAAAATACTGTAAACATTAAGTTTTGACTACATCAATGGGTCGTTCTAAATTTATATATATCAAATAAGCAACAATAATAACCAAATATTTTTTTTTTTATGAAATTAATTCCCTGTTGGGTTCTAATCATTATAACTTTACATGCAAATTTTGAATAACTTACAACAAGTGGTTAAAAAGCTATCGATTTTAAAAGTTCGGCACGAGTTATGAAACGGACTATAGTTACGTCTTCTTCCATTGCTTTCCTACCGGTTATACTCGTATCACTTTTCAGCAGTGGACATTTAGTAATTACAGTATAGCAAGTTTGCTTTCAGGCTATTTATAGATACGACCATGCAGCCAACAGTTTCATTTAATATTGAGGAGGAATATTTGGAGTGCTTATGTTGAGGAAATTCTGAAAACATAAATAACGAAAGAAATGCAAAACAAGCTCTCAAATAGGGTATAACATCACCATCATCAAGTATCAAGCCAGCTGACGTAGATGATCATGTCTCCACAACTTTCGACCTTGTCAGTTATTTATCATATCTGTTATTGACTTTCTGCCAAGCCATTATCTCCAGCTGTCTAGTATCTTTTCTCTTTTCTTTTTGCTTCCCTCTATCTCTTCGTCCCTCAATTTTGCCAGTTGTTACAATATATACCTGCTGTTCATTACATGGCCTAAAAATGATACTTGTTTCATCCTAAATAGCTCTCTTTTTGCTTTGGCCTCTTTCAGAACGTTTTCATTACTCTTCTTATAACGTATAACAGGAACAAAGAAAAAGGGATCGACAACGAGAACTCTGACAAGAGAGGCAAAAATAGCTGGAACAATAGCCTCTTTTATTGAAACTAAAAAGTGCGCCCAAAATAGAGACTCTGACGAGACAGTAAACAAAAAGTAAAGTACCCCCGTCACGCCAAGTGGTGTATAAGGAATATGGTGTTAGTGACCATAAATTTTACTGACCTTCGGCACATGATTTTTTGGAGTAATGTGGTCGGATATTACGCCCATGCCGCTTCACTTTCCCAGAAAAAAATCCGGTACCCATTAAAGGCTAGATGAACCCGGAGGCCGTCGGCTGGGATCGAACCCTACCCCTTGTCCTTTATAGTCCAGTTCACTAACTGTCCTTTATAGTCCAGTTCACTAACCACTGAGCTATCGCGGCTCCCTCTGACGAGACAGACTGAAAGCTAATTATAGCATCAGACAGCACTGGAGGAATGTTTGAAGTTATGTTTCCCTTATAACTTGTTCAGTTTGGCCAGTCGGCTTATGGTCTTTCACCTTTGGTGACCAAATGCAGTTTCTTATTGGTGAGTCTGTGCATTTCCTGGCCATCAATTTTACATGGCCTCAAACTAAGCATAACAAACATGTCATTTCAGTTGCGTTGTGGAGGCAACACCACTTGTGTGGACTTTTTTTTTTTTTTTTTTTAGTTTTCCTAAAATTGTAACACAAAACAGTGATAGACTCGATTAGTGACACAGAATAGTGACAGACTCGATTAGTGACACAGAACATTGACAGGCTGGATTAGTGACACAGAATAGTGACAGACTCGATTAGTGACACAGAACAGTGACAGACTCGATTAGTGACACAGAATAGTGACAGACTCGATTAGTGACACAGAACAGTGACAGGCTGAATTAGTGACACAGAACAGTGACAGACTGGATTAGTGACACAGAACAGTGACAGGCTGAATTAGTGACACAGAATAGTGACAGACTCGATTAGTGACACAGAACAGTGACAGACTGGATTAGTGACACAGAACAGTGACAGGCTGAATTAGTGACACAGAACAGTGACAGACTGGATTAGTGACACAGAACAGTGACAGACTGGATTAGTGGCACAGAATAGTGACAGACTCGATTAGTGACACAGAACAGTGACAGACTCGATTAGTGACACAGAACATTGACAGGCTGGATTAGTGACACAGAACAGTGACAGGCTGAATTAGTGACACAGAACAGTGACAGACTGGATTAGTGACACAGAACAGTGACAGGCTGAATTAGTGACACAGAATAGTGACAGACTCGATTAGTGACACAGAACAGTGACAGACTGGATTAGTGACACAGAACAGTGACAGGCTGAATTAGTGACACAGAATAGTGACAGACTCGATTAGTGACACAGAACAGTGACAGACTGGATTAGTGGCACAGAATAGTGACAGACTCGATTAGTGACACAGAACAGTGACAGGCTGGATTAGTGACACAGAACAGTGATAGACTGGATTAGTGACACAGAATAGTGATAGACTGGATTAGTGACACAGAACAGTGATAGTTTTTTTTAATTTAAAATATTGCAGTTAAACATGTTTACTTTTAATAGGGAACATCTATATTAATTGACGTCCGTGTCAGATAGGACTCAGTACTATAAATTAATTACCTTGAGATTAGTAATCTTTGTAAAAGCACTATATAGGTCATTGTCCAGTAGAATTCAACTGAAATTTATGAGCAGGAATCAAGAACGATAACTCCACTCGACAGCTATCTCCCCTAGCGGTAAAACAGCAGCAGAGAAGTTTGAACTTGATCACAGTAAAGAGCTCCGATTTTAAAGGGTGGTAACTCCGCCTGAACTGGTAATTTCGTTATTACTTCTACTTTTATTGCGCTCGGCTTCCATTTTAAATATTATTAGATGTTCATTCCAGACCCGTGTACGAGACGAGTAGTCTGAGAGAAGAGTATTCAGACTTATTGAAGAACCAGACCAGCCGTCATATATTGTCCATGAAAGTTTCCGGGACTGACATATCTATTAGGTCATACAAGCACTTCCCTGATGGTTACCGCAAAAAGTAAGAGTTTTGTCTTTAAAATATATTGGAAACTATGAGATAAATCAAATAGATGGGAAACTATGAGATAAATCAAATAGATGGGAAACTATGAGATAACTCAAATATATGGGAAACTATGAGATAACTCAAATATATGGGAAACTATGAGATAACTCAAATATATGGGAAACTATGAGATAACTCAAATATATGGGAAACTATGAGATAACTCAAACAAGGTAAAGGGTAGGATATTTTACTTTTGCTAAGCTGCTCGTTCAATGTGTGCTCTTCAGTACAAAGAAGTGTAATTATCGAAAAGGTAATAAAAGTAGACAGACCGAACCGTGGTAGGCTAAATCGAATGGACCACAGATTGCAGACTCTGAGTTAAGGGGTTGTTTTGGACTCGTTGTACCTTTCTATTTGATATCCCATAATTCTCAGGGGCATTGTGTTAACACTGATGGCTGGAACCAGCTTTTGATATCCTTTTATGTTTACGACTCCGCGATGTTATCTGACGAGAGCAAAGTCTATCTTTTCATTAATATCTTCCTATCTTTTCTTATGTTTTCCATGTTTTTTTAGCATATTCCTTGTTTCCAGTATTATAGTTATGGTTGAGCTCGATCAGCAGGTAAATGACCATACCAACTTTGTTTACTTTCTTCATAGTAGCAAGAGTATGGTGTATATGGTGTTATTGTCCAGACGGTATCTATTGTCGGCACTAAATCTGATGTTAGTGTTCATACTTTATCTATTGTCGATACTAAATCTGATGTTAGTGTTCATACTTTATCTATTGTCGATACTAAATCTGATGTTAGTGTTCATACTTTAACTATTGTCGGTACTAAATCTGGTGTTAATGTCCTTACTTTATCTATTATCGGCACTAAATCTGGTGTTAATGTCCTTACTTTATCTATTGTCGGCACTAAATCTGGTGTTAATGTCCTTACTTTATCTATTGTCGGCACTAAATCTGGTGTTAATGTCCTTACTTTATCTATTGTCGGCACTAAATCTGGTGTTAATGTCCTTACTTTATCTATTGTCGGCACTAAATCTGGTGTTAATGTCCTTACTTTATCTATTGTCGGCACTAAATCTGGTGTTAATGTCCTTACTTTATCTATTGTCGGCACTAAATCTGGTGTTAATGTCCTTACTTTATCTATTGTCGGCACTAAATCTGGTGTTAATGTCCTTACTTTATCTATTGTCGGCACTAAATCTGGTGTTAATGTCCTTACTTTATCTATTGTCGGCACTAAATCTGGTGTTAATGTCCTTACTTTATCTATTGTCGGCACTAAATCTGGTGTTAATGTCCTTACTTTATCTATTGTCGGCACTAAATCTGGTGTTAATGTCCTTACTTTATCTATTGTCGGCACTAAATCTGGTGTTAATGTCCTTACTTTATCTATTGTCGGCACTAAATCTGGTGTTAATGTCCTTACTTTATCTATTGTCGGCACTAAATCTGGTGTTAATGTCCTTACTTTATCTATTGTCGGCACTAAATCTGGTGTTAATGTCCTTACTTTATCTATTGTCGGCACTAAATCTGGTGTTAATGTCCTTACTTTATCTATTGTCGGCACTAAATCTGGTGTTAATGTCCTTACTTTATCTATTGTCGGCACTAAATCTGGTGTTAATGTCCTTACTTTATCTATTGTCGGCACTAAATCTGGTGTTAATGTCCTTACTTTATCTATTGTCGGCACTAAATCTGGTGTTAATGTCCTTACTTTATCTATTGTCGGCACTAAATCTGGTGTTAATGTCCTTACTTTATCTATTGTCGGCACTAAATCTGGTGTTAATGTCCTTACTTTATCTATTGTCGGCACTAAATCTGGTGTTAATGTCCTTACTTTATCTATTGTCGGCACTAAATCTGGTGTTAATGTCCTTACTTTATCTATTGTCGGCACTAAATCTGGTGTTAATGTCCTTACTTTATCTATTGTCGGCACTAAATCTGGTGTTAATGTCCTTACTTTATCTATTGTCGGCACTAAATCTGGTGTTAATGTCCTTACTTTATCTATTGTCGGCACTAAATCTGGTGTTAATGTCCTTACTTTATCTATTGTCAACACTACTGCAAACAGCGTGCCGACTAAGTAAAGACTTGGGTGTGATATATATGGAGTATCTTATTAGTGCCAATATTGTATTTATCATGGACATATTTGGAGCAATGTAATGAACACCTCGCCAAGCCACTAGTCAACTAAGCAGTAAACTAGTTCTGTTCTAGTTGTGTTCAGTCATGACCTTCTTCATATAAAGTAGGTCATGGTACATCTATTGAAAGCTAATAATTACACTGTCAATTATTTTCCCCACACTATTAAAACTGTCAATGCCAGGACCTAAATATTACAATAAGGTTATAATGTTTCCAATATTAGGAAGAAACAATCATCATTTTCTTGGCCATGTAATGAGAAGAGAACAGCTGGAATATATTGTAACAACTGGGAAAATTGAGGGACGGACCAATAGAGGGGAGTAAAGAGAAAAGATACCAGACAGCTTAAAAGAATGGCTTGGCAAAAGGTCAACAACAGAAATGATAAATAACTGTCGTGACCGAAAGTTGTGGAGAGACATGATCACCTACGCCACTAGGCCCGGTACTTGATGATGATGATGATGATGATGTTTCATACCTTTAAGTAAAGCTACCTTGTGCGAATGAAATTAAAAATATCTTATGCAACAAATCTATGCCAATAGAAATGAGAAAGAGAGTTCATCGGTGCTATATAGAGCCAATTCTGACCTACGGAGGCGAATCATGGACAGGAGACAAACAAATTAAAAGATAATTAGAGGCAACATGATGGAATTTCTGAGAAGAATGTTAAAAGTTCCCTGAACAGCTAAAAAGACCAATGAGGAAATTGTCAAAGAGGCCAACACTAAAAGAGAGCTCCTAAAAAACATCACGAAAGAAACAATTAACATTTTTCGGGCACATCATGAGAAGAGGAAAGTTGGAATACTTGGTTACAACTGGCAAAATGAAAGGAAAGAGAGATTGTGGATGACAAAGAGAGAAAATACTGGATAGCTTGGTGTCATGGCATGGAAAACAGTCAACAACAGAACTGATGCGATGCACTGTAGAAAGAAGATTATGGCGGGGCATGATTGCCTACGCCAACCGGTATGGCATATCATGAAGATGATGATGATGATGATGATGATGATGATGATGGCGATGGTCTTGTGCGACTCTTGTTGCCTTTATATAGAAATAGTTTTCTATTTTATTCGAGATATTTTTGTTGTAAAATTAATTTAATTCATTTCAGAATTAAATCGCACTTCTTTATATGCTTGAAGACTTGAAATATTTAATTCCGGCATTTCTTTTACTAGTTCGAATATAATTCATATTCTTTGAAATGTGAGATACTTGTAACGTCTGAAGATTCAGACTCATTAATTGTTTCATTTACATATAAAAAAAAAGTAAAGTACCCCCCGTCACGCCAAGTGGCGTATAGGGAAATATGGTGTTAGTGACCCTATATTTTACAGACCTTCAGCACATGATTTTTGGGGTAATGTGGTCGGTATTACGCCCGTGCTGCTTTTACTTTCCCAGAAAAAATCCGGCACCCATTTAAGGCTGGGTGAACCCGGAGCCGTCGGTTGGGATCGAACCCTACCACCTTGTCCGTAGTAGTCCAGTTCACTAACCACTGAGCTATCGCGGCTCCCACTAATTTTTAGGGAATTAGTAAAACCCAGGTGTCCTCGCCAGGGAACGAACCCCGGCTGTTGCCGTGGTAAGCCAACCGCCTATCGATTGCGCTAACCGGACACCCTTCATTTACATATGCCAGCCTGATTTTTTGGTTGCCTTGGGAGATCATGGTTTCGCTCACGTGACAAGTTTTTTTTCCACGGACATTGGAGTACTGGACCTTTATTTTTTTTTTTTTTTTTGGAGCGGGTGTATGTGTGTGGGAGGAAAGGTGGGGGGGGGATTGAGCTGAAATTACGCGGAAATGCCGGTTTTCCAACTGGCAATGAGCCGTGTCGAGTAGCGCGGTTTGGAATCCCTGTTTTGGTTGTCAATTTGTTTCAGTTTCCTAATACCGTTTGTGTATTTCTCAAACTGATGTACAATACTTGTGTTGCTGTGTCATCAATATGCTACATTTCTGCTTAACTTCAGCAGGGTATTATTTTCATCAGGTTTGCCTTCCATTTTTCCATCCCTACTCGAATGATTGTCATCAGGTTTGCCTTCCATTTTTCAATCCCTACTCGAATGATTGTCATCAGGTTTACCTTCCATTTGTCGATCCCTACTCGAATGATTGTCATCAGGTTTGCCTTCCATTTTTCCATCCCTACTCGAATGATTGTCATCAGGTTTGCCTTCCATTTTTCCATCCCTACTCGAATGATTGTCATCAGGTTTGCCTTCCATTTTTCGATCCCTACTCGAATGATTGTCATCAGGTTTGCCTTCCATTTTTCGATCCCTACTCGAATGATTGTCATCAGGTTTGCCTTCCATTTTTCCATCCCTACTCGAATGATTGTCATCAGGTTTGCCTTCCATTTTTCCATCCCTACTCGAATGATTGTCATCAGGTTTGCCTTCCATTTTTCCATCCCTACTCGAATGATTGTCATCAGGTTTGCCTTCCATTTTTCCATCCCTACTCGAATGATTGTCATCAGGTTTGCCTTCCATTTTTCCATCCCTACTCGAATGATTGTCATCAGGTTTGCCTTCCATTTTTCCATCCCTACTCGAATGATTGTCATCTGGTTTGCCTCCCTTGTTCGATCCTTCATTATCTGAACCAAGTTGGCTTGTTTCTAAGGTTACAATGATTATTTTCCGTAAAGTTTTGGTCAAATCTGACTTACTGACTCCAGAAATCAGCTATGAGTCGCCGACTGCTATCAGCTCACTCAATGATCTATGACTCCTTATTCCTTTTCTGTAAATGATGAATGTACCGACAAATCCTAATTAATTTGCTAATGTTCCCGTGTCCGTTCCTTCTATTCTTCATTTGTTTTAGGACCCAAAACATTACAAGCAAATCATCGTAACATATATCCTATTGATCCTTTGTTTTCTTTTTTTTGTCAAGTAATGATTTGTTTCTTACATCTCCACTCAGCCATCTTAGAACTGTTTTCGGTACACATCTTTATGTTTAAGGTAATCATGTAAACTTCGATTTTAAAACCAGAAAAAAAAGTACAGCAACACTCGAGTATGAAAAATACATATAATCAAACAATATACTATTATATTCTATGCAAGAATATTTAAACTTTGCGGATAACAACAAGACTCAACAGCAAACTAACGTTTCGACTAGGAAGGTTTTCAACCGGGACAAACACATACAAAACAAGACAAAAGTAGAAATATTTCACTCAATCAAATGACGGAAGACAGAAATAAATAAAATTACAAATATATATATATATATAAGCTTACAGAAACAAAATACATGTTACTATGCTTAGAAATGAAAGATGTACTTTATTGCTACTTGTCCTGTTCAGTTTAATTCCGTTTATTATTGCACATTTAACTTACACGTGTAGATTTGATTACATCTTAACACTTATCAATCTCACAATTTTGCAAAAATATCATAAAATTTAGCAGGTCTATTAAAACGAAAACAATTGTGAAGTAAAAGAAACACAACCGCCATGTTTAAAGTCATGTCAGTATGATGCGTATCCCGTTTCGTGCATCTTTGTTTTCAGGCAAGGGAGCAGCTGGAATATATTGTAACAGCTGGAAAAATCGAGGGACGAAGAGATATAGGGAAGCAAAGAGAAAATATTCCAGCCTGCTGAAGAGATTGGCTAGGCAGAAGGTCAACAACGGAAATGATAAATAACTGTCGAGATCGAAAGTTGTGGAGAGACATGATCACCTACACTAGCAGGCACGGTACTTGATGATGATGATGATGATTTACCATTAAAGATCCATTTGTGACAAAAATGACACAATCACTAGAGATAAGATGCTATAATAAGATGCTATAATAAGATGCTATAATAATATGCTACAATAAAATGCTATAATAAGATGCTATAAGATACTATAATAAGATACTACGATAAGATGATATAATAAAATGTTCTAATAAGATGTTATAAGATGATATAATAAAATGCTATAATAAGATGCTATAATAAGATACTATAATAAGATAATACAATAAGATGCTATAATAAAATGTTGTAATAAGATGCTATAATAAGATACTATAATAAGATGCTATAATAAGATGCTATAGTACGATGCTATAATAAGATGCTATGATAAGATGCTATAATAAGATGCTATAATAAGATGCTATAATAAGATGCTATAAGAGATGCTATAATAAGATGCTATAATAAGATGCTATAGTACGATGCTATAATAAGATGCTATGATAAGATGCTATAATAAGATGCTATAATAAGATGCTATAATAAGATGCTATAAGAGATGCTATAATAAGATGCTATAATAAGATGCTATAGTACGATGCTATAATAAGATGCTATGATAAGATGCTATAATAAGATGCTATAATAAGATGCTATAATAAGATGCTATAAGAGATGCTATAATAAGATGCTATAATAAGATGCTATAATAGATGCTATAATAAGACGCTATAATAGATGCTATAATAAGATGCTATAATAAGATGCTATAATAAGATGCTATAATAAGATGCTATAAGAGATGCTATAATAAGATGCTATAATAAGATGCTATAATAGATGCTATAATAAGACGCTATAATAAGATGCTATAATAAGATGCTATAATAAGATGCTATAATAAGATGCTATAATAAGATGCTATAAGAGATGCTATAATAAGATGCTATAATAAGATGCTATAATAGATGCTATAATAAGACGCTATAATAAGATGCTATAATAGATGCTATAATAAGATGCTATAATAAGATGCTATAATAGATGCTATAATAGATGCTATAATAAGATGCTATAATAAGATGCTATAATAAGATGCTATAATAAGATGCTATAATAAGATGATGTTAATGTCATATTTATGCACAGTTTCGCTACCAATAAAGCGATACAGCACAAACCAGAAACAAGAATTGGCCAGCATGAAGATCATCCCACAAACAGGAAGAAACGAAAGCTGAGATGGCGTGGTCAAGTAAGAAAAGCTTCCAGTTTTTGCTGAAATAATCGAGAGGATTGTGAAGATATTTGTGGAAGTCTCACAATGATATTCTAACTTTAATTTTAAACATGTGCAGCCTTATGGGTCGAGGTGCCCCGAGACAAACACATTCCCAGCAATCTTGACATTGATACACGAGTACTGTGTCAATATCTCCAGTGTGTGATGCCACTTTAAAATAGTATTATTTTACTCGCTTATCTTATTTTATCTCTAAATTATGCTCATGATATAAGTAGTTCATTCCTTCCTTATTAGGCTAACAATTAAAAAGTTGACTTTTCGGACACGTTAAACTTAACACTTTCCGTACGGATCCTTTTTATCATTGCAACGAAGGGGATTTCTGAGACACAATTTGTCATAATTTTAAGATCCAAACTGCATATTTATATTTATCTATATAACATATTATATATGAATTTTTAGATAATTGAACAAGGTATTAGATTTCATCACTACCAAGATGATACAAGAAGTGAAAAGAATTATGGTTTGATGACGGTTCACATTAATCAGGAAAAATTAAAAAATACAAAAAAATGGTATGTTAGAAGCTTTACGTGATAAGTGGATGACACAGACTAAACGATGTTTCGGCCCAATAGACCTTCAGCAGGAACAAACAAGAAAAACACACACACAAAACTAATAACAAAACATTCAAAACAAAAATAATATGCTATAATAAGATGCTATATTCATATTCAGCTTCACTGCAGCTTCGCATTTTTATGCGTTCATTTGCATTTCTTTGCCTTAACCCCTTCACATTAATCATGTTGTTGAGAGTGGCGCACTGTGCAATGAAACGTAGGGAAAGAGTTAAATTATTATTAAAACACCGAACTTATTCCAAGAAGGTCAATGTGTCATGACACATCAGGTACATATATATCAATGTAAAAATCTTAGTAAAATATCAATTGCAAACTGCTTTGGGAAATACACATAGGAAGGCAGAAGGAAATCTTGAACGTCAACATCAAGGGATGGATGAGTCTAGATTTTACCAGCACACAAACGGCTCAGATGAGAGGGCTGATAACGACGCCACAAGTCCCTGATATGTCAAAGGCAAACGTTATAACATGGCTAAGGTAAGCTTTTATCTAACAGCATATCATCATCATCATCATCGAGTGCCCTCTTCGCATCGAAGGTTGGCTACCATGGAGCACCATTCCACTCTGTCTCTTGCTTTGATGGTGCTGATTGCCATACGCTGACTTGTCCATCTTTTGATGTTACTCGTCCATGTTAGTCTTGGTCTGCCCCTGCCTCTTTTACCTTGTATTTTCCCTTCTAATATTACTTTTATTAGACTGTTGTGTCTTTTAACATGGCCAAAAAATTTCATTTGTCTTGCTCTAATTGTGTTTAGTAGTTCTTTTTTTTTTCATGTTTAGTTGTTTTAAAACTGATTCGTTTGTTATCTTTTCTTTCCAGACAGCATATACAAAGAATAAATACACCGGAATACACTTTCATAATCCACGTTGTAGATGTCATTTTGCACAGTGATCGACTTGTATAGATTACCTGTAAGATTAGTCCGATAGGTCTAGTGTTCTTCATTTACTGGTGTTAACTTACAAGTGATAATGTGTGGTTCCTTGTATCACTTATTAAAATAACCTATTTATTGTTCTTATTCTTTCCTTCATCATTTCCTTTTCAGCAATATAGTTTGCGGTCTCTAACTTTTCTGCTAGCTTCTCCTGCTGATATGTTTCCTACTGTTTGTAATATTCCATCAATCCATCTTTTTCGTGGCCGGCCCTTGGGTCTGGTGTTCTCGCAGCGTATATTGAAGGCACGTTGTGTTATATATTGATTTGTCTGACTTATCACGTGACCACAACATATTATCTCTTGTTTCTTTACGTATCAGCTGGCGGGGATTACTCCTAGTTCTCTCACAAGTTCTTTATTTCAGATATATTTCAGGTTGTTTCCTGGGGTGAGTCAACACATTTCATTTCGGCAGTGATTTTTTTTTCTTATTGTTCTTGAGTCTAGGGTCAAGGTCTGACATTGGTAGCACAACGTGGAAATGAAGATTAGTGAGCGCGGGTTCGAAATGCAGCTTCAAGCTCTCCAGATGACACAGATGAAATAAGGTAATAAATATCTGACTCATAGGGGTGGGAGAAAGTAATGATAGAGAAGAGGAGGTGGGAGAAAGTAATAATAGAGAAGGGGAGGTGGGAGAAAGTAATAATAGAGAAGATGTGAGAGGAAAAGGTACTAATATAGAAGAGGAGGTGGGAGAAAGCAATGATAGAGAAGAGGAGGTGGGGAAAGGTACTAATAGAGAAGGGGAGGTGGGAGAAAGTAATAATAGAGAAGAGGAGATATGAAAAGGTACTAATATAGAAGAGGAGATGGGAGAAAGCAATGATAGAGAAGATGAGGTGGGAGAAAGTAATAATAGAGAAGGGAGGTGGGAAAAGGTACTAATATAGAAGAGGAGGTGGGAGAAAGTAATTATAGAGAAGAGGAAGTGGGGGAAAGTAATGATAGAGAATAGAAGGTGGGAAAAAGTAATAATAGAGAAACGGAGGTGGGGAAAAGTAATGATAGACAACAAGAGGTGGGGAAAATTCATTATATCAAAAAAATAGGTGGGACAAAGTAATGATAGAGATGAGGAGGTAGGAAACAGTAATGATACAGAAGAAGAGAAGGGGAAAAGTAATAATAGAGAAGAAGAGGTGGGATAAAGTAATTATAGAAAAGAGGATGTGGAAAAAAAGTGATGGTAGAGAAGAAGAGATGGGGAAAAAGTGATGATACCGAAAAAAGAAGTGGGGAAAAATAATGATAACGAAGAAGAGCACTGACCATCTCAACTTTAAATGGAATATATTTGGCAAAAATTCAGCAATGAGGCAGCAGCCATTTTTAATCACCGCAGTAGTGAAACATGAACAACATATGCTCATCAAGATCATCAAATCAAAGTATTCCACAAGCGCTTTCTAAAAATAATTCTAGGCATAGGATTGCAGGATGTTGTATACAATATGGTTGGGTTTTTTTATAAAGCAAACGATTACAGCGTCGTTTGAGATGGTCGGAGCATATAACCCATATGGTTAATGGCAGAATTATAAAAAGACATTCGTTTGAGCGAGCTGGCGAGAGGCAAGCGACTTATCCGGCGACCACCCTTCTGGTTTAAAGATGGCTGCTTAGTCGCCATGAAGCAGATCAACATAGGACAAAACTTATGGAAACGTGTGTCACGAAAAGGGAGAAATAGTGTGCATTAGTAAAGAACGGCTTTAAGATTAGAACTGACAAGAAATAAGCGGCAAGAAAACAGTGTCTGTCTGTCTGTCTGTCTGTCTTTCTGTCTGTCTGTCTGTCTGTCTGTCTGTCTGTCTGTCTGTCTGTATGTCTGTCTGTCTGTATGTCTGTCTGTCTGTCTGTCTGTATGTCTGTCTGTCTGTCTGTATGTCTGTCTGTCTGTCTGTCTGTCTGAGTCTGTCTATTTTTTTTTCGAGACGAAGACGGCACTAGGGCAGACATTTTATGCCCGGCAAAGTGTGGTGTCAAGTGTCAGACCTTGCACAAGGACCGCATTGTATCTCTCCACATCCACCTTTCTGGTCGAGTCGCTCAATGTCGACGAAGGAGCTGATATTTACGGTCGTTGCCTCTAGCCACAGTGTCACTCTAGGTCGGCCTCTTTTTCTTTTCCATTTGGTTCCCATTGTCAGGGCCTGCTTTGAGATTCTCTTGTTGTCTCTTCTCATCTATAGCCCATATATGACCGACCATAGATAATATCTTCGGATCCTTTGTCATTTATCTTATTTCTGCAAAAGTTTATGCTCCCTGTAAACTCGAAATTTATGTAGAACAAAGTTACTTAAAAATCTTATTTATTTTCACAAATTTTTCAAATATAAACTAGCCACAGTCGTAAATTAATTTTCTCAGCGTGCTATTGTTTCCCTTTCAAGATTACATGTTATCACAATCTGGTTTCAACGCGATAATAGAAAGTTGTTCCACAAGATCTTTCTGGATTTCCGTTTCTGCGTGGAGATACTTTCGATCGTTTTCAAGTAGCCAGTTTTTTTCGACCAGAATTCCAATCAGGAAATAATCCATTTATCGCCAGCTTTCCCCGCCAAACTGTAAACATATATTTTTATTCTGACAGGATTCCATCTTGGCAAAAAAAAAGTTCGCTTAGGATTATTCAACAATAGCTCATATTGCTTCCTTCCTTTCACTAAAACTGTAATCCTGCAAGAGACAAGTCTTTACAACAATGCAGAACATTAATTTTGTTTAGTAAGCAAACGGAACAATATGTGCCGTTTATCTCTGAAGATACAAAACGGTGGTTTATTTGTTTGTGTATGTCTGTGTGTTGGGGTTTATTTGTTTGTGTATGTCTCTGTGGGTTGGGGTTTATTTGTTTGTGTATGTCTCTGTGGGTTGGGGTTTATTTGTTTGTGTATGTCTCTGTGTGTTGGGGTTTATTTGTCTGCTTGTTTTTTTTTGTATGAGGGGCGGTTCTTTCACTTTATAAGGAAGTGGTGGTTGGGGGTGGGGGGGGGCGGCGGAAATCAGATTTATTCCTGAATTTCACTTTCATTTCAAGAAAGTTAGGAACCTCGTGTGGCTGTGTGGTTGATTCACTCGTTTTATGATTAGAAAAGTCCGGGTTAATTCGCTAGTTTTATGATTAGAAAAGTCCGGGTTGATTCACTCGTTTGATGATTAGAAAAGTCCGGGTTAATTTGCAGGTTTTTTAATTAGAAAAGTCCGGGTTAATTCGCTATTTTTTTTTTATTAGAAAAGTCCGGGTTCGATTTCCAAAAGTGGCGGATTTATTTTCGGGCCTAAAACACTCCGGGGTTCGCCTAATCTCCAAGAATTTATACCAAAGATTTTTTTTATTCTGGAACGTAAAGGCGGCCTGGCGTGATACCGACTAAATCACCAAAACAAGTGTTTGGACGTGGAAAAATATGGCCACTAACACAATGTTGCCCTTTCGCCCAGCAGGACACGGAGGAAACGTTTACTTCAAGAAAGTTGAAAAGTTCAAGGATAAGGTGAAAGAATGGAAGAAAGTGTCTCTTGTTCAGACACTCCTCACTTTGATCTTCCATAAGTAACAACTTCAACATGTAGACTTGTATGTGGGCACATACTAAACCTAACCTTAGACAGAACATACTTCAGACTTGTGTATTTATTTATTCTTACTGAACAAGAATAAAAGTAACATATCATTTTTTTAAAAAAAAGTTAAAGTACCCCTGTCACGCTAAGTGGCGTATAGGGAATATGGTGTTAGTGACCATAAATTTTACAGACCTTCAGCGCGTGATTTTTGGGGTAATGTTGTCGGTATTACGCCCGTGCCGCTTCACTTTCCCAGAAAAAAAAATCCGGTACCCATTAAAGGCTGGGTGAACCCGGAAGCCGTCGGTTGGGATCGAACCCTACCTCTTGTCCTTTGTAGTCCAGTTCACTAACCACTGAGCTATCGCGGCTCCCAAACACGTCATTAGCGAACAAAATAAGTAACAGGAGATATTTTAAATATCATGTCTGCGACAGTAATCTTTCCTTGCGCAAGTAGTTGTTGAGAAGACAAGAGAGATTACCCAGATAGACTTCTCAGAATTCAGCTATATCATGGCGTCGAGTAGGACGCCAGCAACTGTTGTTTTCTTTCTAATATGGGTTCAGAAAATAGCACATATAATCATAGGCTACAATTGTTTTTTCCTTCTACTAATTTCACCTGAAATCTGTTCTTCTTCATTGTCTGCCTGTAAAGGGATGTTAAGTGGGCGTACGTGCATTGTGCAGCGGTGTCTGTAACCCTTCGGTGAAAAGCAATCGTTTTTTTTTTAATATTTTGTTGGCATTGAGATGCCGTTTGTAGCACACAAAGAGGATGTTGAATTTGAGAACACGTGTTCATTATCTTGTGTAACTCGTTGGCTTGACGATCGAGTGAATGTCGGTTCGAACGCAGCTTGGCGCACTCCAGTCAACCCACTAGAACAAAGTAATAGGTACCTGACTCATTGAGATGAAGAAAAGTAATAGCAGCGAGGATGATCACTGGCATTTCAACATTGGCATTTTACAACAACTTCTCATCACTTTTCCATCTATACAACAAATCCTCTTCACTGTTTTCTCTCTCTTCCATCTAACAAATTATCCTCACAGTTCCCTTTCTATACATTTCACAAATTATCCATACATTTCCCTCTCCATACATCTAACAAATTATCCATACATTTCCCTCTCCATACATCTAACAAATTATCCATACATTTCCCTCTCCATACATTTAACAAATTATCCATACATTTCCCTCTCCATACATCTAACAAATTATCCATACATTTCCCTCTCCATACATCTAACAAATTATTCATACATTTCCCTCTCCATACATCTAACAAATTATCCATACATTTCCCTCTCCATACATCTAACAAATTATCCATACATTTCCCTCTCCATACATCTAACAAATTCTCCTCACAATTCCCTCTCCATACATCCAACAAATCCTCCTCACATTTCCCTCTCCATACATCCAACAAATCCTCCTCACATTTCCCTCTCCATACATCCAACAAATCCTCCTCACATTTCCCTCTCCATACATCCAACAAATCCTCCTCACATTTCCCTCTCCATACATCCAACAAATCCTCCTCACATTTCCCTCTCCATACATCTAACAAATCCTCCTCACATTTCCCTCTCCATACATCCAACAAATCCTCCTCACATTTCCCTCTCCATACATCTAACAAATTCTCCTCACAGTTCTCTCCCCTCCGTCCAACAAATCCTCCTCACATTTCCCTCTCCATACATCCAACAAATCCTCCTCACATTTCCCTCTCCATACATCCAACAAATCCTCCTCACATTTCCCTCTCCATACATCCAACAAATCCTCCTTCCATTTCCCTCTCCATACATCCAACAAATCCTCCTCACATTTCCCTCTCCATACATCCAATAAATTCTCCTCACAGTTCTCTCCCCTCCGTCCAACAAATCCTCCTCACATTTACCTCTCCATACATCTAACAAATTATCCATACATTTCCCTCTCCATACATCTAACAAATTATCCATACATTTCCCTCTCCATACATCCAACAAATTCTCCTCACAGTTCTCTCCCCTCCGTCCAACAAATCCTCCTCACATTTCCCTCTCCATACATCCAACAAATTCTCCTCACAGTTCTCTCCCCTCCGTCCAACAAATCCTCCTCACATTTCCCTCTCCATACATCCAACAAATCCTCCTCACATTTCCCTCTCCATACATCCAACAAATCCTCCTCACATTTCCCTCTCCATACATCTAACAAATTCTCCTCACAGTTCTCTCCCCTCCGTTCAACAAATCCTCCTCACATTTCCCTCTCCATACATTCAGTAAAATCTCTTCACTGTTTTCTCTTTGCGAGTCAGCTAGACATAGCACGTACGAAAATATTCTATTTTCTCCTACGTTACTTTTATTTGACCTTGTATTATGTTTATTATCACTCTCTGCATTCGACATGTACGTCTCATAGTGGGACCAAGTCAGGACAGACCACATTTCAAATCCCTTTCAACATTTGTCTATTTACTCCCTTATCAAGCTTTTGTTCCTTGTGCTATTCAACAGCTCACTCTCTGCATACAATCAAAACAATGCATATCAATTGTCTCCAAGGCCTTATTTTTATCGTGTTCAACGTTTGCATTACTTACGTTAGCTATATTGGATCATTGATCCATATATATGAATTATATATGTTGACTTTGAGTCACTTTAAAATTACATATTGTTAAAAATAAGACAATTAAGAATGTTTTCTTTTTTGTTAAATAAAACACATTCACAATATGTGGGTTTGAGTCACCTATGTGATTTATATAGAACTTTCTCATATATTTTATGTGAAGTACAAAATGTGTTCTGCGACTGCATATTATGATTGTAACAAAGATATGTGATCGCTACAAACTGTAGTCTCACTCAAATTTAAATAGCTATTTATTCATTAGAACGCTAAGCTCTGCAATAAAAAAAAAACGTTCAATCATTTTTTAAACTTCCAAAAAGAAGTAATTTTATTGCACAATTAAAACGAAAAAAAAGTAATTACAATTAACTATAATTATAAGCATAATGTATTATGTTATTGAAAAATCAAAGTTAGAAATCTTTCTTTCTTCTTATCCTTCTTGACTTCCTCTTGTGCCCATGTCGAGGGAGATACAAAGTTCTGGTTCTCGCCCTTTTGGCGGCTTCACTCATTGTCAATTGATGTTGTTGTAACGTTTCTTTAATTTGTCTGTTCATCTTACTCTGGGTCTTACTCTCGTTCTTCTCCCTTCTCCTCTTCAATACATGCTTTGCATAGAGAGATATCATGGAGCATTCTTTCTAGATGGACATACCAGTTTATTTCTTGTTTCTTTATGTGGCTTAGAATTGGCTCAGTGCCTACTCTTTCTCTTATAATACAAGATTATGTCTTCTGGTTACTCCAAACGATTTTCTCAGACATCGTATCTCTATGGTGACAAGTTTTCTTTCATGCTTAGGCGTAAGTGACCATGATTGGCATAGGTAGCACAATATTGGAATGAACATACTCTGCATAAGATGTTTCTTGGTGGTAATAGGTATTGCTTTGTGTTGAAGTATAGGAGATAGCTGTCCCAGTACTTAGCTTGCCTTATTGTATCGTATCTCTATTTCTTTATAGACTTTACCATATTCAGAGAAGTTTGTTCCCAGATATATAAAATATATTATTTGTTTTATAACTTGATGTTCTATAGCTATGATTAATGACTTCTGTTGTCTTCCTGTTGACGTAACTTTTCAGTACTTATTTTCATGTTATTCATTTTACATTCTTGGAAGATTGAAAAAAGCCCCCAAAATTGTAACATTATTATATCTTTCCTTAAATAAAAACTGGGCTAAAAAATTAATCATAAGAGAGTGACAGTTAATCTGTTTCACAAAGTCACACATTCAATTAAATAGCTCAGGTTTTGATCTTCGATTATTGTCTGAACAAATGTCACGTTTTTTGTGAACAAATTATCCTTTTATTCAAATTCGATAACAAAGGATGAACCGGAAAGTTGAACGGAAAAGCTAACAGTCACCATTAGGAGACATCAAGCTGAGAGCAAATCTGGCCACTGAAGGCAAGTCAAGCTTTTCCTGATAAAATCGACTGGTGATCAGATATCGGGAAGAGAATTGTGTGTCAAATGTGTAGCAAAGTACGTGATAATATGTAATATAGACTTTATTTGATAACATAGTACATACCATGATGTAAAATATACCTTCTTTGATAGCAAAGCTAATTTTTAAATGAAACTTCCAAAAAGAAGTAAATTTATTGCATAATTAAATATGAACTTTATTTTTAAAATCAAGCTGTTATGCACAATTCTCTTAATGATTCCTGGAAGTCATTGGTGAAGTTCAAGAGAGATGAAGAACCAAGTGACCACCTTTCATATTGATACCCTCTACCACTGCATGTAGACAAACAACATCTGCCCAACGACTGTTTGTCCGCCCACTGTATGTAAACACAAACATCACCTGTCCGCCCACTGTTTGTAGACACAACCATCACCTGTCAGTCCACTGTATGTAGACACAAACATCACCTGTCAGCCCACTGTATGTAGACACAAACATCACCTGTCAGCCCACTGTATGTAGACACAAACATCACCTGTCCGCCTACTGTTTGTAGACACAACCATCACCTGTCAGTCCACTGTATGTAGACACAAACATCACCTGTCCGCCTACTGTTTGTAGACACAACCATCACCTGTCAGTCCACTGTATGTAGACACAAACATCACCTGTCAGTCCACTGTATGTAGACACAAACATCACCTGTCTGCCCACTGTATGTAGACACAAAAATCACCTGTCTGCCCACTGTATGTAGACACAACCATCACCTGTCAGCCCACTGTATGCAGACACAAACATCACCTGTCCGCCTACTGTTTGTAGGCACAACCATCACCTGTCAGCCCACTGTATGTAGACACAAACATCACTTGTCTGCCCACTGTATGTAGACACAACCACCACCTGTCTGCCCACTGTATGTAGACACAACCACCACTTGTCTGCCCACTGTATGTAGACACAACCACCACATGTCTGCCCACTGTATGTAGACACAACCACCACCTGTCAGCCCACTGTATGTAGACACAAACATCACCTGTCTGCCCACTGTATGTAGACACAACCACCACCTGTCTGCCCACTGTATGTAGACACAACCACCACCTGTCTGCCCACTGTATGTAGACACAAACATCACCTGTCTGCCCACTGTATGTAGACACAACCACCACCTGTCTGCCCACTGTATGTAGACACAACCACCACCTGTCTGCCCACTGTATATAGACACAACCACCACCTGTCCGCCCACTGTATGTAGACACAAACATCACCTGTCTGCCCACTGTATGTAGACACAAACATCACCTGTCAGCCTACAGTATGTAGACACAACCATCACCTGTCAGCCCACTGTATGTAGACACAACCACCACCTTTCTGCCAACTGTATCCAGACACAACCACCACCTGTCTACCCACTGTATGTAGACACAACCACCACCTGTCTGCCCACTGTATGTAGACACAACCACCACCTGTCTGCCCACTGTGTGTAGACACAACCACCACCTGTCTGCTCACTGTATGTAGACACAAACATCACCTGTCTGCCCACTGTATGTAGATACAAACATCACCTGTCTGCCCACTGTATGTAGACACAAACATCACCTGTCTGCCCACTGTATGTAGACACAAACATCACCTGTCAGCCTACAGTATGTAGACACAACCATCACCTGTCAGCCCACTGTATGTAGACACGACCACCACCTTTCTGCCAACTGTATCCAGACACAACCACCACCTGTCTACCCACTGTATGTAGACACAACCACCACCTGTCTGCCCACTGTATGTAGACACAACCACCACCTGTCTGCCCACTGTGTGTAGACACAACCACCACCTGTCTGCCCACTGTATGTAGACACAACCACCACCTGTCAGCCCAATGTATGCAGACACAAAAATCACCTGTCTGCCCACTGTATGTAGACACAACCACCACCTGTCTGCCCAATGTATGTAGACACAACCATCACCTGTCTGCCCACTGCATGCAGACACAAACATCACCTGTCCGCCTACTGTTTGTAGGCACAACCATCACCTGTCAGCCCACTGTATGTAGACACAAACATCACCTGTCTGCCCACTGTATGTAGACACAACCACCACCTGTCTGCCCACTTTATGTAGACACAACCACCACTTGTCTGCCCACTGTATGTAGACACAACCACCACCTGTCTGCCCACTGTATGTAGACACAACCACCACCTGTCAGCCCAATGTATGTAGACACAAACATCACCTGTCTGCCCACTGTATGTAGACACAACCATCACCTGTCTGCCAAATGTATGTAGACACAACCACCACCTGTCTGCCCACTGTATATAGACACAACCACCACCTGTCTGCCCACTGTATGTAGACACAACCACCACCTGTCAGCCCAATGTATGTAGACACAAACATCACCTGTCTGCCCACTGTATGTAGATACAAACATCACCTGTCTGACCACTGTATGTAGACACAAACATCACCTGTCTGCCCACTGTATGTAGACACAAACATCACCTGTCAGCCTACAGTATGTAGACACAACCATCACCTGTCAGCCCACTGTATGTAGACACAACCACCACCTTTCTGCCAACTGTATGCAGACACAACCACCACCTGTCTGCCCACTGTATGTAGACACAACCACCACCTGTCAGCCCACTGTATGTAGACACAACCACCACCTGTCTGCCCACTGTATGTAGACACAACCACCACCTGTCTGCCCACTGTATGTAGACACAACCACCACCTGTCAGCCCAATGTATGTAGACACAAACATTACCAGTCTACCAATTGTATGTACACACAACCACCACCTGTCTGTCCACTGTATGTAGACACAACCACCACCTGTCTGCCCACTGTATGTAGACACAACCATCACCTGTCTACCCACTGTATGTAGACACAACCACCACCTGTCTGCACACTGTATGTAGACACAACCACCACCTGTCAGCCCAATGTATGTTGACACAAACATCACCTATCTGCCCACTGTATGTAGACACAACCACCACCTGTCTGCCCACTGTATGTAGACACAACCACCACCTGTCAGCCCACTGTATGTAGACACAAACATCACCTGTCTGCCCACTGTATGTAGACACAAACATCACATGTCTGCCCACTGTATGTAGACACAAACATCACCTGTCTGCTCACTGTATGTAGACACAACCACCACCTGTCTGCCCACTGTATGTAGACATAACCATCACCGGAAAGCATACTGTGTATAGACACAAACATCACCTGCCCGATTGTTGTACGTAGACACAACCATCACCTGTTTGCCTACTATATGTAGACACAACCATCACCGGTTAGCCAACTGTACGTAGACATAAACATCACCGTTCAGCCTACTGTACGTAGACACAACCATCACCGGTCAGCCTGCTGTATGTAGACACAAATATCACCTGTTTGCCTACTGTGTGTAGACACAACCACCACCGGTCAGTCTACTGTACGTAGACACAACCATCACCTTGTCCGCCTACTGTGTGTAGACACAACCATCACCGGTCAGCCTACTGTACGTAGACACAAACATCACCTGTCCGCCTACTCTACATAGACACAATCATCACCTGTACACTAATTTACAATGCACTAAATTAGTATGGAAATTTGTCAGTTCTTTCTTCTTCTTCTGTTAATGTTGACCCGTTAAGCGTGCATTGATGAGCTCGTTAAGCGTGCCTTAATGAGCCCGTTAAGCGTGCCTTGATGAACCTTAAGCGTGCCCTGATGAGCCCGTTAAGCGTGCCCTGATGAGCCCGTTAAGCGTGCCTTGATGAGCCCGTTAAGCGTGTCTTAATGAGACCTTTAAGCGTGCCTTGATGAACCTTAAGCGTGCCCTGATGAGCCCGTTAAGCGTGCCTTGATGAGCCCGTTAAGCGTACCTTGATGAACCTTAAGCGTGCCTTGATGAGCCCCTTAAGCGTTTCTTGTTGAGCCCGTTAAGCGTGTCTTGATGAGTCCCTTAAGCGTTTCTTGATGAGCCCGTTTAGCGTGTCTTGATGAGCCCGTTAAGCGGGCCTTGATGAGCCCGTTAAGCGTGCCTTGATGAGGCCGTTAAGCGTGCCTTGATGAGCCCGTTAAGCGTGCCTTGATGAGCCTGTTATGCGTGCCTTGATGAGCCCGTTAAGCGTGCCTTGATGAGCCTGTTAAGCGTGCCTTGATGAGCCTGTTAAGCGTGCATCGATGAGCCCGTTAAGCGTGCCTTGATGAGCCCGTTAAGCGTGCCTTGATGAGTAGTGTTGCTAGTTAACGACAGGCCGCGACATCTGCTCCTTAATGGCACGATACATCCGTCTTCGGCAAAGGTAGAATTGCTGAACAATTTTTTCCCGGTTATCTTTGGCGCGTTTTTTTCGATTTTAAGCCGTCAAGTGTTTTTAACGTGCGCAGAGTGTAAACAGGATCTCCTATGTTTTACAATTATCCAAGAAGAGGACTAGACACATGAACTCCCTATCCATGGAACTCTAGGAAGGGGATGAGGTGCATAAAGTCACGAAGAAATTACAATTTAAAAAAAAAAACTCCCACCGTCTAGCGAGACTCTAACCCGAAATATTCTTTTTCAGAGGACCGAGCCTTACCTCTAGACCACCCAATCTCACCAGCCAGTTAGTTCGTAATCATAATCCTCACTGTGGGTCGAACGAATCCTTCCACAGGTGCTCAGACCCCTTCTCCAGTATACCCCATTGTTACAAACGACAATACATGTTCTATATTCGAATTTGTTGTACTAGAAGATCGCATTACGTTTCCAGGATCGATCAAAGATCTATTTACAACGTTATTTGATGTATATAACATGTTGTTAATCGTTATTTATAAAGTTTCTATATGTGTTTTTGATCTTTATTTATAACGTCTGGAAAGCAACAGACCATGCTATGTTCTCGTGTGAAAACCTCGCTGCTTTCTCTCTCTAATTATTCTCAGCTGTGGACACAATTTTAAACGTCTTTCCTGCATCTAAGATTCATGACTAAATTCATTCAGCGTGTTGGTCGTTCATTTATCACGTGTTTGATTATGCTGTTGATTGTGCTAAAGAGAGTCATTAATTTCCTTTGTAAAGATCTAATCTAGCATTTGGTTTCTCCATTTGGATTATTCACGGAGTAAATTACATTTCATCGTTCTGAACATACTGCCAGCGTTTATGTTTTCATTGAACGAGTAGGTATTGAGCTATTCCTACGTTTACATTCAGAAACAACGAATAAACTGGTTTGTTTCACATCTAGAAAGAATGGCGTGTGATTCTATACCATTGCAAAAAAAGTAAAGAGCCCCTGTCACGCTTAGTGGCCAAAAATTTTACAGACCTTCGGCACATGATTTTCGAGGTAATGTGGTCGGTATTACGCCCGTGCCACTCTACTTTCCCGGAAAAAAATCGGGTACCCTTTTAAGGCTGGGTGAACCTGGAAGCCGTCGGTTGGGATCGAACACTATCCCTTGTCCTTTGTAGTCCAGTTCACTAACCACTGAGCTATCGCGGCTCCTTTACTTGTGTTGTGGAACTTAAATAATGAACTCAAATTAAGGTTCACATATGATTGAATTGGGAGCCGCGATAGCTCAGTGGTTAGTGAACTGGACTACCACGGACAAGGGGTAGTGTTCGATCCCAACCGACGGCTTCCGGGTTCACCCAGCCTTAAATGGGTACCGGATTTTTTCTGGGAAAGTAAAGCAGCACGGGCGTAATACTGACCACATTACCCCAAAAATCATGTGCTGAAGGTCTGTAAAATATAGGGTCACTAACACCATATTTCTCTATACGCCACTTGGCGTGACGGGGGTACTTTACTTTTTACTTTTTATGATTGAATTAGCGCTAGAAAAATCGCACACAATCAACAACAAACGGCAAAAAACAAAGGATAAACATCAGGACAGTGCTTAGAGCTGAACATGATATCAAAAACACTGACTTATCTTCAGATTATGACTTTTATGGTTCGTAAGCTATAATCAAAACACTCAATAAGTTAGCCGTATTTAGTGTGCGTGTATGTATGAGAGAGAGAGAGAGAGAGAGAGAGAGAGAGAGAGTATGTCGATTACTACACTTATATGAGTATAATAGATTAAATAAAGAATTTGTAATAAAATGCAATGAAGCGAAAGAACATGGCTAAATGAGGGATGCAAAGAGATTGAAATGCAAAAAAAGATGTCAAAGCTATATACAAAAAAAAAAACAGGAGGAAAATGCAATCAAAAACTGAATGCTTAAGATCAAAGGGAGTGGATCTGGCAGACTCTAATTGTGATGTTCTGTTTGTAACACACCTAACCTGACAGCTGAGTTCATGTGAGGAGCTGGAATCCTACTCTGATTGGGTCCTGATTGCAGAGAGAGAGAGAGAGAGATCAAAGGAAGGAGAACTGTTGCTTGAACAAGAAAACATAAGGGAACGATGGACTGAATATAGATATCTTTATGATGATGAATGAGCAGGAGTAAATATTAAGAATAATGGAGAAGGACCAGAAATACTCAAAGAAGGAGTGGAAGACGCCTTGCACAATATGAAAGCAGGAAAAGCTCCTGGACCAGATAATATACCTAAAGAAGAGATTGAAGTCATGGGTGATTTTGGAATAGAAATAATAACAAAAATATTGAATGATAACAACAGCGGATATATGCCAGACGACCTGCCCAGATCAATATTCACAGCACTACCAAAGAAATCTGGTGCATGATCATCGCACCAAAGCCTTATGAGTCACATGACTAAGATATTACTAAGAATCATCATGCAAACAGTGCGAAACAAAATCGGTGCAGATATTAGTGATGAACAGTGTGGTCTTGTTAGAGATAAAGGAACGAGCAACACCTTATACATCATAAGATCTTTATTAGAAAGAGCCAAAGAGGTGAAAACAGATCTATACATATGTATCACAGATTATACCAAAGCATTTGATAAAGTAAAGCACCAAGAAATAATCAAAATTTTAGAAAGCATAAACGCAGACAGCAAAGATATAAGAATAATAAAGAACATGTACTGGCAACAAACAGCGGACATAAGAACCGGAAACCAATTGGGAATGTTTCCACAAATAAAACAGGATGTTAGACAAGGTTGTGTGCTGTCACCAGATTTGTTTAATATTTATAGTGGGATTATTTTAATATCCATAATGGGCATGCCTGGAATAACAATTGGAGGTCATAATATAAATAATCTAAATTATTCTGATTTTGTAGTATGCAGTATTAATCGCTAAGAGTGAAAATGAGTTACAAGAAATGTTGGACAATATAGTAAAAGGAAGCAAAAATAAAGGACTCAGCCTTAATAGCAAAAAGAGAGAAGTAATGATAACAACAAAGAAAAAGACATTACCTAATTCCAAAATAAAGACAAGTGGAACAATATTAAAACAGGTAAATGAATTTAAATATTTGGGAACTTTGTTAACCTCAGACGGAAGATGTACAGCAGAGGTGAGATGCAGAATGGCTCAGGCAAAAACAGCTTTCCAAAAAATAAGGAAGATGCTGTGCAATCCATTTTTGACAATAGATACAAGAAAGAGAGTTCTTAAATGTTATATAGAGCCAGTCTTAACATATGGATATGTATCATGGACAATAGGACAACAGACAAGAAAATCACTGGAGTCTGTAGAATTGTGGTTTTACAGAAGAATGTCGAGAATACCATGGACAGTTAAGAAGAGTAATGAAAACATTTCTGAAAGAGGCCAAAGTAAAAAGATAGCTAATTTCCAATATTAGGAAGAAACAATCATCATTGTTAGGGCCATGTAATGAGAAGATAACAGCTGGAATATATTGCAATAACTTGGAAAATTGAGGGACGAAGAGATAGAGGGAAGCAAAGAGAAAAGATATCAGACTGCTTAAGAGAATGGCTTGGCAGAAGTTCAACAACGGACATAATAAATAACTGTCGAGATCGAAATTTGTGGAGAAACATGATCACCTTCGCCATCAGGCCTGGTTCATGATGATGATGACTATACTTATGTGTAGAGAGATGTAAAGAGAGAGAGAGAGAGTTTTTTAATATAAAGAAAATTTGAACATTTAGAGCATAAAATACAAAATTTTTCAGTTGAAACAAAAGATAGAGGCAGATTTATCTATATCTGTCTGTATTACCCTAATTCATCGTGCTTTTGTATTCAGATAGCGGAAAATTTGTATTTGAGATATCAGATAATTTGTATTTAAGATAGAGGATAATTTGTATTTAAGATAGAGGATAATTTGTATTTAAGATATCAGATAATTTGTATTTAAAGTAGCAGGTTCTTCATCCCAACGTTGTGTCACCAATGCCAGCCCTGGACCCTAGATGCAAGAACAATAAGAAAAATAACCTCTACAGAGATGAAATGTGTTAGACGAATGACAGGTAAACGGTCTGAGAGATAAGATCAGAAATGAAGAACTGAGGAAAAAAGGTAGGAATAGTCCTCGCCATAGAATATATAAGGAAACAACAAATAAAATGGTTTGGCCACGTGACAAGGCAGAAAGATCAAGACACAACTCAACGAGCCTTCAACAAACGTTGTGAGAACACCAGACATAAGGGTCGATTACTAAAAAGATGGATCGATGGAATATTAGAAGCACTAGGAAACATAACAGCAGCAGAGGCGAACATAAGAGCAAAAGACCGCGAATTATATCTCCCCTCGACGCTGAAAGGCAGATGAGGAAGAAAAGAAGAAGAAGTAGCAGGTAAGGTTAATGCATTTTCACATTATCTCTTTCAAGACGAGTCCCTTGGAACCAAGTTTGGTGTAGAATGTTAACAGTCTGTTCATCATGACTAACGTGTTTCCTCACTAATGACCTAAGATGACATTATCCAAGGTATGTGGTTTGCCAGTGGTTTGTTAAAGGCCAGGGAATGTTAGCCACATACTTATGGCTGTCATTACGCAGTGAGCTTGTCAATATTTCCCTTTCACTCGATAGAGAGAAATACTCTCGATCTTACCGGAAATATTAACCAATGCCTACTTCCATCCTGAAAGTTCAGGATGGCACTAAACCATGTGACTAATAAATTCTATTTGACATATGTTCTGTATGTTGTGGTAAAATTTTAATACATTCTTCTCCTCTGAGCGCTCCCCCGTTAAGTGGGCATGGATACGTTGTGTTGCTAGAAGTAAAAAAAGTAAAGAGCCACCGTCACGCCAAGTGGCGTATAGTGAATATGGTTTTAGTGACCATAAATATTACAGACCTTCGGAACATGATTTGTGGGATAATGTGGTCGGTATTACACCTGTGCTGCTTTACTTTTCCATAAAAAAATCTGGTACCCATTAAAGGCTGGGTGATCCGGAACCCGTCGGTTGGGATCGAACCCTACCTCTTGTCCTTTGGTTGTGTTGCTAGTTGACGTCAAACTCGAGATATTTGCCCCTTTACGCCTGACACATCCGTCTTCAGGACGAGTAGTTTTGCTTAACAAATGTTGCCCGGGCAGTGGCCAGCTTTACCTACTCTTTTCAACTGTAACCGTCAAGGATTCTTCAGCGTGCACGAGTGCACACGAAACCGCTTGGTATTTTTTTTCTTTCACCGTTATCAGGAGGGCTAGAAATGGAATCACTGCCCAGAGACCAGGGGAGGGTAAAACCATGGAGAAACCAAGGATCCAATTTTTTAAATGTCTACTGCCTGTGGTAAGATTTGTACCCGGGACCTTCGTGATTTGTACCCGGGACCTTCGTATCCAAAGGTCGATGGTTTACCCGTAGACTACCAAACCCCCTAGTACATTCTATTTTCATTTCGCGTATTTTTCAGGAGTCTTGAAAATGTTATGAAAAGATCCGCCTTTGTTTAGAGTGCTCTTCAATTCAATCATGCAGGATTTGGCGAGCTTTATCAGAAAGCTGCTTTCCATGAAATTGAATGCAGGTGTTTCTAGCACTGAATATATGTTTTTTCCAGCGTTGTTGTACCAACGTCTGTAAACAAACAAAGAAGAAGCACATTATTCGAGAACTGTCACGAAAGGCTGTATGGAGATGCTGGTAGGATCAGGTCGACTGTGTAATTTTCATGATCATCGACGTGCACATCTAAAAACAAACTAAAAAAGATGTGTAGCTTGTGAAGTTGTCGACTAGGAGGGGTTTACGTTTTAAAACGACTTTTTAAAAATCTTATAAATAATCTGATGGGTAGGTTTTCTCTAGCGTGTTTGTTGAGCATAAACTGTGGGTACGCTATAGGCTGATATATCAAAGTCTCACAATGATCACCATACGGTCCGATGAAATGAAACGCGTCAGACGCACAATGACAATCAGATAGAAAACAAAGCTAGAAATGATAAACTTAGAAGACGTCTGAGAACCATTTCCGCTGTAGTAAATACAGAGAAACATTCAAATATATGGTCTGACCACGTTGCGACACAGAAATAATTTATGATGATTTCATAAGGAAGCTGTCAATAAATCTCACGAAAACAACGACAGGTCGTTATCTTAAAAAAGATAAGTTAATAGAAGGCTTGACAGAAACACACGGAAATGTGACAGTAAAAGGTATAGTCCAATAACAACTGATATCAAACTATCTCTTCCCCCCTCCCCTCCCCCTTTTTCAACACTGAAAGGCAAATTGAAGAAGGAAATAGAAAAAGCAGAAAAAAGAATTATATTCTAGTTCGTTGTAACTTGGCAACTGACGGTGAAGAATTTCTTACACACTACAGTGTTTGAACAGCTCACAGTTGTTCAGTGTTTCAATCATAGTGTTTGAACAGCTCACAGTTGTTCAGTGTTTCAATCATAGTGTTTGAATAGCTCACAGTTGTTCAGTGTTTCAATCATAGTGTTTGAACAGCTCACAGTTATTCGGTGTTTCGACCATAGTGTTTGAACAGCTCACAGTTGTTCAGTGTTTCAATCATTCTCCTCTCTGGCCGAAGACGGCACATAGGGCGGAGTCGTAGTCTTCCAAGGTTGACGATTTGCTGCTAGTTCTTGTGGTTCTTGGTTGTAAACTAGAGTATTTGTATTTAGAAAAGGTCAAGTATACATGGGTTATAGTCATTGCGCTACAGAAACCTGTAGCTTGCAAATACATCGTCAGTTTGGAAAGCGGCTAAGCTTATACGCTTGCCACTTTAGAGCGCTGTGGTATTGACCCAGCGGTGAACACAAGTACTTTCACGAGCTTTTAAACTGGAGATTTTGCTTAATGTGGCTACCAGATAATTGAAGCAACCGCTTAATTGAATCAAAACGTCTGGTCTCAGTATGTCCCAGTTAACTGAAATCCATTGTATACGACTTCTCTTATCCCCCTTATCTAATCAATAGTTCGTCTCACTTTCCCTCCTCTTCTTTTATATCTACTATACACTCTTATGGCTCTCATATTTCGGTGCAAGATAACAGAAGGTGTGAATAACGTTTCAAACGATAAGCAATGATTTCTATGATGGAAATATCTAAAAGGTACATTGGGAGATGGATATCCAAGATATATGAACAAATAAAACAATGTCGTTCTGCAATAGCACAGGAGTATTTTTGGAAACTACGTACATTATGTTGGCTGTGAGATTAACAAAAAGAGATAGAGAGGCGAAGAGTTTGATCGGGGATAACCTATTATCATTGTTTTGTCTGGTGTAGACACACTTCAAGCCGATAATGAACGGCGCGGGAACAAAGAGGTGTTTGGGTCTTTGTAATAGAAACGAGTGCGGGACGGAGTGAATGAGTAACAGGCTTCTGGTTTCTCTGTAAACTAGACCATACGGGTTGTTCTGTCAACTAGACCATACGGGTTGTTCTCTCAACTAGACCATACGGGTTGTTCTGTCAACTAGACCCAATGGGTTGTTCTTTCAACTAGACCATACGGGTTGGTCTGTCAACTAGACCATACGGGTTGTTCTGTCAACTAGACCGTACGGGTTGTTCTGTCAACTAGACCATACGGGTTGTTCTGTCAACTAGACCATACGGGTTGTTCTGTCAACTAGACCATACGGGTTGTTCTGTCAACTAGACCATACGGGTTGTTCTGTCAACTAGACCATACGGGTTGTTCTTTCAACTAGTCCATACGGGTTGTTCTCAAACTAGACCATACGGTTGTTGTTCTGTCTGTCAACTAGACCATACGAGTTGTTCAGTACAATAGAACATACAGGTTGTTCTGTCAACTAGAGCATATTTGTTCAGTAAAATAGAACATACGGGTTGTTCTGTCAACTAGAGCATACGAGTTGTTCAGTTCAATAGAACTTATGGGTTGTTCTGTCAACTAGAGCATACGAGTTACTCGGTAAAATAGAACATGCTAGAAGTTCTGTCAACTAGAGCATACGGGTTGTTCAGTAGAAAAGAGCATATGGGTTTTGTCAACTAGGGCATACGAGTTGACCGTAAAATAAAACATACGGGTTGTTCAGTTAAACAGAGCATATGTGTTGTTCTACTTAATAAATCTGCACTGCCGAGTTCCTTTTTCAAGTTACAAGTCAAGTATTGTTTGTAAAAGCGACTTTCACCATCTAGTCTAGTGTTGTTGTTATGCGCTTTACGTCACATTTAGTGCTGTCCGACGTGCATATTTTTTGACGCAAGTTATTTACAAGCTGAAACGCATTTACTGTGGACTGCTCCGTCAAGTCGACCGATGATTTTGTGTTTATAACTAACAGTGTGTTTATATGTTCGGTTGCAGTCAAGAACAATATCCTAACATCGTCAAATGCTATACATTTTTGTTCTCAATATGACGATCATCATTTTCGGGAGGACGTGAAATTCCGGTATATGGTGGATAGGCGGCAGGAACCATTGAAGTCTATGTCTGAAAAGTGTTCCTTCTTGCAGTTTCCGCATATACCAAGTCCGGCTTGTTGCAGGAGGTACTGAGTTAAGTGCTCTGTGCACACCGTGAGCTGTGTGTCTCATCCGTTTTGATCCTGTTTCGATATCCCGCTTGTTTACGATGAATGATGATATCGTGTGACAGGGAACAGTTGGCTGTGTTCACTTTCTGCGCGGTCTCGCCTTATGTCTTTTGGCGTGTGCTGAGACTGCTACGATGGGGACTACAGTTACCTTTCTTCGTTTGGGAGATGTGTTAGTAATTCGGATGATTCCACTGGCACGTGCGGTTGCGCAATTATGGATTTTAATTCGTTTGCAGTGAAACCGAGGCCTTCCATAACCAATAACCAATAACAATACGGGTTGTTCTTACAAAGGTCGTTAGTTTTAGACAGATTCTTGCTATTTAGGAGTTAACGAGTTTGACCAGTAGTTGTGTACGTGTGAAGTCAGAGTGTAGTTCATGGTGGTTGGTATAGTTGGTGCCATACAGTATAAGTGGGGTCGCAGTAATGGCGCAGCATGTCAGAATCAGACAGAGTAAGAAAAATCACATTAGCAGAATAGCAGTCGAAAAGTAAGAAATAGAGATATAATTTTACTTGAGTAAAACTCGGAATATAAATTTACCAGAGTAAAACTCGGAAGATAATTTTACCATAGTAAAACTCGAAATATAATTTTACCAGAGTAAAACTCGAAATATAATTTTACCAGAGTAAAACTCGAAATATAATTTTACCAGAGTAAAACTCGAAATATAATTTTACCAGAGTAAAACACGGAATATAAATAACAAAGAACTAGCACAGGTGGAGCCGAAAACAGAGAGTAAGGAAATCAGTAGTCACACTATGAGCATTAGGAAAGTAAGGAATTTAGTAGCTATAACATATAGGATTCCAAATTCGACATGAATCAAATAAAAATTGAAATCTGAATAATGTAAAAATGTCAGAGTTTTATAAAAGAAGAACAGTGAATTGAAGTTTGATAGAAGAACAAGAAAGAGTCAGAGTTTGAAAGAAGAATAATAAAGGGTTGGAGTTTAGTAGACGAAGAACAAATGAAGGAGTCGAAGTCTGACGAAAACAATAGATGAATCGGTGACTGGCACAAGATAAACAGAGTATCAGAAACGGCTAAAGAAACAGTGGCATAAAAATGACTAGTGAAAATGTGGCGTAAAAATGACTAGTGAAAAAGTGGCGTAAAAATGACTAGTGAAAAAGTGGCGTAAAAATGACTAGTGAAAAAGTGGCGTAAAAATGACTAGTGAAAAAGTGGCGTAAAAATGACTAGTGAAAAAGTGGCGTAAAAATGACTAGTAAAAAAGTGGCGTAAAAATGACTAGTGAAAAAGAGGCGTCAGAAATGACTAAAGAAATAGAGGCGTCAGAAACGGCTGGAGAAAAAGAGGCATCAGAAACGGCTAAAGAAATACAGGCGTCAGAAACGGCTGGAGAAATAGAGTCGTCAGAAATGACTAGAGAAATAGTGGCGTCAGAAATGACT
>JAVIAB010000092.1:134986705-135000665 GCA_032433765.1 Megaustenia siamemsis
TGTTGTTATTGTTATTGCTATTGTTAGGATCGTCGTCACTGCACACCGAACAAAGTTATAGGTTATTCTATTTTCCACTCAAAGAATCTCAAGAACATCCTGACCCACAAGCACAAACTCACAGGGATCCACGGTATGGGATTTCTTTGCTGACATCTTAGACGAGAAGTAGAAAATGTATGGCCAACATTTTTCGATTTAAATTTGGTTATTTGTTTATGGAAGGCCCCGGTATCACTGCAAACGAATTAAAATCCATAATTGCTCAACCGCCCGTGCCAGCGTAATCATCCGAATTAATATCTCATCTCCCAAACAAAGAAAGGTAACTGTATTCCCCATCGTAGCAGTCTCAGCACACGCCAAAAGACATAAGGTGAAACCGCACAGAAAGTGAACACAGTCAACTGTTCCCTGTCATAAGATATCATCATTCATCGTAAACAATTGGAATATCAAAACATGATCAAAACGGATGAGACACACAGCTCACGGTGTGCACTGAGCACTTAACTCAGTAGCTCCTGCAACAAGCCGGACTCGGAATATGACGATTACATTTTTTTTTTCATTCAATGAGTACAAGACATCCCGGGTTGGCATGATACAAATCATATCACTAATAAATATATCGATCACCGTGACCATTTCTGAACACAAACACCTATTCTCCATACGTCACAAAGTATGCCGTTACTTTTCTGTGTAGCACAGTTTAATCAAGTATAATAACAGACTGGTCTTATCCACGTCGATGAGAAAGTAATGAAACAATTCAGTATCTAAACTATTACCGCCTGCTTCATTGTTGTTGTCTGTGTTTGGTGTATGTGTTTTAGAGGTGCCTGTTAAATATGTTTGCTCAGTGTGTGCCTACTCATGTATGTGTGTGGTGTGTGTGTGTGTGTGTGGTGCGTGTGCGTGTGCCGTAACGAAGCACATAAATACCATTATGTAAATTACGAAACTTGATAACATAAAGCAAAAAACGGATAAATTGGCACAAAGTGTAGGGAGAAAAGAAACTGCTATAAATGAATAGCAAACGAATGGACGAGCCATGTAATAGTTAACAGCAGGTTATGAGATTTTTAAAATAATTGTAAACATTTCGTGAGAAAAACAAATAGATAAACAAGAAATGCAATTTATAACAAAAGGTAATGGAAACAAACAGCAGCAGTCACTAACAGAAAGTAAACAGAAAGCAATCAACAAACACAGCTGCACAATTGATTATAGATAAAACAGCGAAAGTGCAATAACTATTTTTGTAGCCAAACACAGGATTTGATATAACAGAAAAGTGAATGTTAATTGAAAAAAAAAAAAACACTAACCAGGAAAATGTTAAGTTAATTTTAAAATAACAAAAGGAGAGTAACAACGTGAATCAGTTAGGGCAGAATACAATGTACTCACCTGGCGCCAAATTAAGTCCGGGAAATGGACACACGTCTGCGATGATACAACAAGATGAACAAGTGGGATAAATCCACCGAAGATACACTTTGATAAGGTCCTGAGAGGCGTCAGAGCGTAGACGTTAAAAACAATGAAAGCTATTATCCACGCACCGTCCGCCATGTTTAGCTTGTGTTCCTCGAGTGGGGCGCTAAGAGGAAGAGGGGCACTGAGAACGCCAAGTACGGCAACAAATATGAGAAATATGTAGTTGACTTTCATGAAATATCGCTCTTTCATCAGATTGGTTTTCATATAGATAAAGAAGACTAAAAACACCAATCCCTGGCCGTACAAATACAAGCTGTAGATTGTGTACTTCCAAACAAATGCTGTGGTCAGGACTGCCAAGCTGAAGCAAAGGATTGTCAGCAACAAAGCCATACATATCATAGCCGACTGCTGGAGCTTGAACACATAGCGCTGATACAACGTTTCCATTTCACGGCTGCTGAATTGATTCCAGCCAAATACTTTTTGAAAACCTTTATACTTTCTGTCCATTCCTGTTTTTAACATTGGCGTGTTTTCTGTTGCCGACTCACCCATGGTGGCAGACCAATGGGCACAGTGTGAAGTATTCAAATTGAACGTCATCTAAGAGTTAAAATGGCACTACCATCATGTTTACACCACGATTGATCACACTGCCAATGGATGCAGGATGGAACAATAACAACGTTCTAACATGTCCACATTGACAGCACGGTTTTGAAGAGAATCAACCATTAATCTCCATGACTACTTTAAAGGGAGTTTGCACATAAATTGTTAATATATATTCTTTGATGTCATTCGCTGCCTTGCATATTCGAATTGCCTTGCAGAAACACTAGCTCTTCATATGAATCAAACAAACCTGCAAGTAGAAAAATAAATGAGTTAGATAAGACATCACTGCCGGTTATGTTTATAAATAACGTGCTAAACACTAACACAGCTTCATTTTTATTATCTTTCCTTTTGTCCATTTTTTCCTTCCACTGCTCACAGACGAACCAAGTTATCGGTTGTTCTACGTCTTGTAAAGTCTACTAGATAAGTAGCTCAGTTTCATACAGTAGGTGGTGTATGTGCTCATCTGTTGGAGGGCGTCCCAAGTATCTCACACAATCCATCCATCTATGTCTGAATCCCTCATGCAGGATGTTTCAATCTGTCTTTCTTTCGCTTTGTCGCCAAACCCCATTGAATCAGTTCCGTAGCGTCAGGGGCGAGAAGACCAGGGACGAGGAGACCCCGGGGGGCAAAGAGATCTGAGGGCGATAGCCCCCAGCGCAACATACTTGGGGGAGCAAAGATTATAGAGAAAGAAGAAACAAGTAATAACAATAATAAAAACATCTTAAGAGGCGCAATTCTTGCCTTGCCCAGGGGACTGGCAACTCACGTTTTGCCACTGCACTGAATGACGTTTCTTAGGATTGAACAAAAACCTCCACAAACATGGGCTATCTATCTAGCTTCCTCTTGTTATTCTTCGTGTCAGCCTACACATACACGAACACACACAGTCACATACTATGTTGTTTGCTGTTGAACGTAACTACACTCATCGCTTCATGTGTCCGTAATTCCCCTCAACAGATGGTGACTACTCCAACATAATGAGGGTACATATTACTCGTTCGTTAAACACATTCATTACTCGTCAGTGAAATCGACTTTTCTACTCGTGTCACACTTTATGTTTCCACTGTCGTTTAATTATAGTATTGGGTAAATGGCGTTGTCTTATTAATACTACAGAATGTTTTAGTATAAGCATATATGTACATACACACGCGAACACACACATATATACATACATGCAAACATAGATAAATGCATGAATGTGTGTTTCAGCGATGTTTGTTGACATAACGTATATATATTATATATATATGTCTATCTGCTGCTCTTACATGAATCGAAATATCCAACATACAATAATCTGATTCATTTCTATTTGTTGAAACAAATATTTTCTAATTCATCAAGCTTCGGCTGCTGCTTTTATTATCGCCTATCGGTGTCGACGAAGTCTATATCGCCACGGTTAATTCAAAGTGAAATGGCGTGACGTCAATAAGGAAGGTTTACCCAATATCGGCCTCCCCCTCTCGCTCATGCTTCGCTAGATCTGGTTGCATGACATTGTTAGAATCCTGGACCCAGGGAATCAATATCTGTGTATGATACAGACCTCCTAAGTGTCCAGTCGTGGCTCTTCACACTCCAGCTGCTTGATAGACATGTCTTTATACCCGTTTAATTTATGCAATCTCTTCTGCACGTTCTAAGATTGACATGCATGAATAAATAGGTTCCCTCTCATTGATATTTGAGAAATATCTGCTACAATCATCTGGTTAAATCCACTTTCCTTCCACGCGAGTTCCCAGAGTGTTCACGCTATGGAAGCTACAAGCTACATGCTACATGCTACATGCTCTGGGAGTCTCAGGTTTGGACCGTCAAGCGGGGATTACATTTGGGTGAGATAGTCCAAGAAGTAACTTCTAAAACCACAAAAATACATAGGGTCTAGGCAGCACAAGTTTACATTCCTTCTCGTAAATATGACTATTTCTACATCACAGCTGTCTCAAACAGAATGATCTCAAATGTACTAGAATATTTTATTTAAAATTGGTTTTAATGTATTTTAATAGTGAAAAAGAACAGTAACAAAACACAAAAATATGTCGAAAATATATGAGTTTGTATGTGCTATGTTATGTTAACTACCAAAATTACTAGCGGAAAATGCAACTTTATGCCCAAAAAACGTATGTGATGTTCTAAAGAAAATAAATAGGCAAAGAAATATACGGATTTAACTGCTCATAACCACGGCAGAGTGAGGAATAAAAAACAGAGCAGCTTATTACATACAAGATAGTTACATTGGATACCAAAGGCTTGGGAAACATACTTGATAATGTTATTATAAAACAGCCAATTAAAAAAACAGAATCGATGTAGATTAAACCTAGAACTGCACACAGGGGCATCATATTAAACGATGCACTCAGATGCGTTATAACCTTACACTCTGGTTTCTATTTGAGGGCTTGCCTTCAGACTCTCTTGTTGTCTCTTCTTATCAAATAGTCAACATATGATGGGAGTAGAATACTGGGTTCTAAATATCAACAAGTCCCACTACTACATAGAATTTCTCTTTAAAAAATAAAAACACGCAACTCGACATTTTTAATATAGCCAGGAATCTTGTTTCTAAATGTGTATACAACTAGTTATAACAATCTATTATCAAAGGATACAAATATTAAACTACTTTTTTACGATAATAATTTCCTAAAGATTGCAACCTCTTGTTCTTTATCTTCAATTATGACGAATCCATTAAAGATATTTTCATGCATTATTCAGCAATGGAGGATGTCATTACAAAAGATTTAATTATAGATCGATACATCTCTCACACGCTGTCGGCAATATGAATAATGAATCGTCTTGTAGCACAATAGAGGCGACCGGCGATTTGAATGGATTAACTTCAAAATCTAAAATGCAGTGTCCGGACTCGGGTTTTCAGTTCCGGAAGAGAATATATGAGCACGCAGCGGCATTCTGGGAAACTTTTCAAATAGACCAATCACCTAAGTCGGTTAGATTAAACTGTAACATAATATGATAATTTAAGCAGATTCTCAAACAAGTAGCGGACAAATAGCATCACCTTTTTATTTCCTTCTTTTTCTGCCAAAGAAAAAATTACAAGAAATGTTCTTCAATTTGTTAACGTACGCAATCTTTATATCTTGACTAAGTCCCTGAAATTTCCAATATTAGGAAGAAACAATCATCATTTTTTGGCCATGTAATGAGAGAGAACAACTGGAATATATTGTAACAACTGGAAAAATTGAGGGACAAAGAGATAGAGGGAAGCAAAGAGAGAAAATACCAGACAGCTTAAGAGAATGGCTTGGCAGAAGGTCAACAACAGAAAGGATAAAGAAATGCCGAGATCGAAAGTTGTGGAGAGTAATGATACCCTACGCCAGTAGGCTCGGTACTTGATGATGATGATGATGATGAAGAAGTCCCTGAAGACCGTTTTTTGTGTGAAAATAACTTTTCACTCTTTTTTTTTCTTCACACCGGCAGTTATGTTCTCAACTGCCCCTCGCCATACAGGCAGAGAGGTACTCTCATTATTCTAAACATAAACGTTTAAAAAAATATAATAAAACACGGAAGCTACAAAATAATCCTATCTCTACAGTAAAGCTCATCACTATCTTCAAATATGTCAAAAGGAGGAAATGGGTGTCTCAGGAGGAGACCTGAGGGCCAAGCTCGCATATTCACCCATTGAGTGGACGTTGTGGGTTTTGCCCACTTTGCCAGAGTAAGATAAATAAATACATGCCAGAGTAAGATAAATAAATACATGCCAGAGTAAGATAAATAAATACATGCCAGAGTAAGATAAATAAATACATGCCAGAGTAAGATAAATAAATACATGCCAGAGTAAGATAAATAAATACATGCCAGAGTAAGATAAATAAATACATGCCAGAGGTGATCGGGGGAAAACTGTTGATCTAACAAATGAAACATGAATAGCATCTAATTTATGATAAGGACCACTTTCATGAGGGCAGCCGCGATAGCTCAGTGGTTAGTCAACTGGACTACAAAGGACAAGAGGTAGGGTTCGATTGCAACCGACGGTTTCCGGGTTCACCCAGCCTTAAATGGGTACCGGATTTTTTCTGGGAAAGTAAAGCGGGGCGCGCGTAATATCGACCACATTACCCCAAAAATCATGTGCCGAAGGTCTGTAAAATTTATGGTCACTAACACCATACTTCCTATACGCCACTTGGCGTGACGGGGGCTCTTTACTTTTTCTTTTTTTCTTTTTACCACTTGCATGAATATGTTATTATTAGTGAATTAAAAATATCCACATCAGGGGCGTTAACCTTTCACAAAGTGTATATGAAAAAGAATGTACCCTTTTCTTTATTTTTTTTTTTACTGACCAGTGTGCGCATAGACTTGTAAGAAGTATCGATTGTAGCTGAAGCATAAACGTTTAAGTTGAAATACCAGCCGTACGTGTGCACAGAGATTTTCAAAGATGGCGCTCACAAAACAACTGAAAGCATTGTGTGCGGTCGGATAGGCATCGAGTATGGGATGAAATGGAGTATCCTTTAGAAATCTGCCGTGTCACGAAGGGTAAAAGTAAAAGATGTAAAGAGCCCCCGTCACGCCAAGTGGCGAATAGGGAATATGGTGTCAGTGACCATAAATTTTACAGACCTTCAGCACATGATTTTTGGGGTAATGTGGTCGGTATTACGCCCGTGCTGCTTTACTTTCCCAGAAAAAAAAATCCGGTACCCATTTAAGTGTCCCGAAGGGCGTCCATATTAAATCTTTGTAAAGTGGGATAAGAAAAACCTAGAAATATTGCATTGCCTTTGGTATGAACGGGATCCTCATATCAGAAAAGGGGGGGGGGGGGAAATAATTTATTAAACAAGATACATTCTTTTACGTACACACTGTATACAAAGGGCCATGTCTTAAATATTTATAATGTTCTGTACGTTGGATACTTTCGCTTATTGAAGCTCTTATACACACATATACATATAAACCCATATTATATATAAATGTGTGTATGTGCATGCAAACGTACATAAGTACATACTTACATACATACATACATACATACGCACGCACGCACACACACACACACACACACATACACACATACATACATACATACCTACATACATACATACATACATACAAACATACATACAAACATACATACATACATACATACATACATACATTCATACATACATACATACATAAATACATACATACATACATACATAAATACACACACACACCGATACATACATCTACACACGTGCATCATACATACTTAAGTGTGTGAATATAAATAAACATAAATAAATATATATAAGTGTGCGGATACATACTCTTATTAGCAGCATACACTTATTGAGATATATAAATTTATTATTAATGGATACTGAAAGAAAGATGGAAGTGGAATGAGAGTGGGAGAAAAAAGAGACGAGAACAAGAGAAAGTGAAAAAGGTAGGAGGTGGATGAAAGATGAAAGAAAGAAAGAAAGAAAGAAGAAAGAAAGAAAGAAAAAGAAAGAAAGAAAGAAAGAAAAAGAAGAAAGAAGAAAGAAAGAAAGAAGAAGAAAAAGTTTAACATAAATTATGAAAATTAAACTTGGATTTTACCCATTTAATGAGTGCGTTGTACCTCTACCACATAATAAACGCAAGGGGTAACTGTGATTAACTTAAAGAAATAATCAAAATGCATCCCTCTGGAAAGTCCGAAATTTGCTATCCACATTTTTTTTGTCGATGATCCATTTGCGGAACTAAGTTCTAACAATTTGTTATTAATTGTCAGTGTCCTGCTAATAAAAATGTAAACACAATCCACGCCACTAGCACGATAACTATCCCTTACCCAAATCAATACTAAAGAGTGAGCTACATTATTCATTGATACCATATAATTGATGGTTACAATAGGCAAAATACAAGGAAAGAGATATCGCGGACGACAAAGAGAGAAAATACTAGATAGCTTGGTGTCATGGCATGGCAAACTGTCAACAACAGAACTGATAAGACGCACTGTAGATAGAAGATTGTGGAAGGACATGATCGTTTACGCCAATCGGTATGGCACATGATTATGATGATCGTATAATTGACAAAAGTACAAACGAGAGATCTCGCTTAAGAGTCTCGTGATCTGACTTTAAATGCTTTTTTTTAAATAAAATGTACCACCATCCACTGCACTACTGTGATAACTTACACACCCTGACTAGAAAGACAAAGCTGCATCACCCTTTTCATCTCGCAGAAATCGTTAAAAGTATAAAATATTGCTGTCATATAAAGGTTTCGTTATCAAAGACACTGATCTCTGTAGTCTTGTGTAAATTATGATTTGACACAATCATTTCACTTTTGGCGACACAGTAAAGGAAATATATATTTATGATGATTTTTTTTCTACATATTGAGCTAACGTATACTACTTTTTAATTCTCTTTTGTTTATTCTATTTTTCTATTAAGGTTGCTGGAACGCAGGCAATTCGGTTCTAAAGTTCAAAGTCTAAAGTCTAAAGTCTAAAGTCTAAAGTCTAAAGTCTAAAGTCTAAGTCTTTTTTTTTTTCCTTTTCAGCCCAGGCCCGGGTTGCATGGGTTGGTTATGGAAGGTCCCGGTATCACTGCAAACGAATTAAAATCCATAATTGATCAACCGCCCGTGCCAGTGGAATTATCCGAACTAATATCTCATCTCACGAACAAAGAAAGGTAACTGCAGTCTCCATCATAGCAGTCTCATCACACGCCAGAAGACATATGGCGAAACCGCACAGAAAAGTGAACACAGCCATCTGTTCCCCGTCATGCAATATCATCAATCATCGCAAGCAATTGGATATCGAAACACGATCAAAACTGATGAAACCCACAGCTCACGGTGTGCACAGAACACTTGACTCAGTAGCTCCTGCAGCAAGCCGGTCTAGTTATCATATTCTGCCTCAGCATTCGCTACAACAGAGTGAGCCAGCCACAGCTTGTACTTCAAGTTCATTACAGCTACCATTGGTTTGTGCCACAGTAACTTAACACACGAAACAACAACATATATAAGACTGGCTCTAGTCCTAAGACTTGATGAAAGAAATGAGACTCAAACCTACAACCTTGGAACAAAATCTGTACGTCGATACTGAAACATAAAGGAGATCATCAGGGAACATAGTCGCAGTTTGAAATAGCTGATTGCATAAATCGCAGAAGACTAAACATACAAAGCCTGGTTTTCCAGGCTGGGATGGACAACAGAGTTGAATGTATTGTTGTAATGGTCAACCGTGGCTGAATGACAAGCAGTCAATAAAGTAGCGAGTTTTGTCAGAACAAGAACAACCTGATCAATAACAAAAAAAGGCATACATCACAGTGTGGGACAAACTGTGTTCAATCAACCTGGAGAGGCGGTAAAGAGCTTCTTGAAGGGTTGTGGCTTCTCAACCCTGATCATTATAATGAGAAATAAGAAACATCTGATAAATGGCAAATATCCGATAAATAATAAAGGAGGAACAAATTTGAAATTTGTAACAACTGAGATATATTAAATGAGAAACATCTTGTAGTTATTGTTTTAGTTAAGTTACTTTGATCAGATGATTCTATTATTTTGTTGTTAATATACGACTTTTGCAATAATGTAACGTCTACCTTATTTTCGTTGTCGCATGGTGGTTGGTATGTAGGAAAGCCTGACAGTCTCAAGAACTGATTTAGACTTACTGACTTGGTCAGGGACAAGTTTGTGACAAGTAGAGACTAGATTAGTCCAGAAGGGAACGACGCTGAGTAGCTTAATTCAAATGGACGTTGAAGAAAGCCAGTTATTAAAATTATAAACAACAGAGTCTGAAGAGTTGTAAATGCAAGCGAGAAATGAAGGTATACATTTGAAAGAAGAATATATAAGAAGGGAGATTCCCATGATGACAGTGTGCAATATGATACACTGAAAAAGACAGTGAGAGAGAGCAAAAAAAGAAAGAGGAAGCATCAAGGGAAAGAAAAAAGGAGAGAAGAGGGAAGGAGAAGTAAAGAGATAGATGGCGAGTAAACCTGCATAAACTTCACATAATTACCTAATTGGTAATTAGGTAAACAATTTCAGAGACTGGTATGTGTATGTGTATGTATATGTATATATACAAGAAAATGTCCGTTCTTTTTCTAACAATTTGTTTCTTTCCTTTCTTTGACACACACTTTCAAAACTCTTTGCCATAACCAAACGACAATCACCATTAGGTGTCTATGACAGTTGCAAGTTTTTTTTTTTTATTTGGACTCTATGTATGTTTGCAACTAACTTTATCTATTTGGCAACAAAAAGAAAAGACTTCCTTACAAGTTACAACAACCACAACAATCACAACAATCACAACAATCACAACAACCACAACAACCACAACAATCACAACTAGTGACAATTGTTCACGTATCCACTGAACTACACAAGCTAAACACAAAATAGAAAAACTCGTATAAATGCTACTACTAATCAATAAAACTACGAACATGAATTCTTACCTCGAAGAAAATCAAAACACCTGGTATTGATTAAAAATAAGAAAGTATCCAAAATGGAACTAAACAACTTATAATCCAAATCAAAACACGGGGTATTGACTAATAATAATAGAAACACCGAAAATGGAACTGCACAATTTATACTCTTATTGACAAGTTCCATAAAACTCGGTCTTGTAAGATTTGACTAATAAATACAAATTGTTTGCTTGCGTAACGATCATTATCACTACACACCGGACGAACCATGGGTGTTCCGAGATCAAACTCGAGAATCCTGGCCCAAGTGCACGAGCTCGGGTCTTGTCCTGAAGCCGACATCGTACCTCAGACTACCCAACCCGCCCCCCCCCCCCCCCCCCCCCCCCCACAATACAAATATAATACCCAAAGTGGAATTACATTTTAAGTTGCAAAAGTAAAAAAAATAATGTGGCCTTCACTGATTTGACATTTTAAAATAATTGTATATGACAATGAGAGAGACACTAATGTGTTTAACGTATCCGCCCATCTATACAAGCTAAACACAAAATGAAGATCGCTTAGATGCTACAACCCCATCACGTGACACTACAAGGAAGTTCTTACCGGGAAGAAAACACAACTCCCTAACACTTTAACCACCGACTTAGGTAGGAATGGTAGGGTTTTTCATTTTCTTTTTTTTTTCTAAGTTATACATTGTCAATTCTTTAAGTCGCATCTGTTTCTATTAAGTTCAGAACCATTTAATATACACGCTACATACCTAATCTATTTTTAGAGAAACATGTACATGATAATTATTAAATAGTGTTCTCTCTCTCACTCTCTCTCTCTCTCTCTCTCTCTCTCTCTGCGATCAAGACTCAATCAGAGTAGGATTCCAGACTATCGCATGAAGTCAGCTGTCTGTTTAAGCGAATCAATTGCCACATATAGTTTTTTCTTCGAGGGAGGTGGGGGTGGACCACATTGCTCTTCTCAGGTCTGTGTACTGGTGGCAATCTTGTAGAACATGTTTGCAATCATATTGTCCAGTGTACAGTGGCATAGGCTGGCTGTACCATTTTGAATTGGTGAACATGTGATTTCTCATTCTATTGTGGCCAGTGCGTAGGCGAAGTATGATGACTTGATCCCTCCTTGATAGTTGGTGGTATCCGTCCCTCTCGTTATGCTGGGTGTTCTCGTTTCCATTTTTCATAGAACTTGACCCTTGAGGATTGATTTGGCTTCATCATAACTGAGCGGATGGTTCTCTTGCGGTAATCCCCTCCCTCTTTAGCTAATTTGTCTGCGCGTTCGTCCCGCGTATATTACAGGTGATGGTATCCACTGAATGACTACTCTCTGGAAGTTATTGCATAGTTGGTCAGGGTTGTTTTTCAACTCATCTAGTTCGTGTTTTAAGGCTTTTTAGAGCTATTAGTACGACAGTCCATCAGTCAGAATCACCAATTTATTGTGCATGTAATTTTGTGTTGAGTAGCCAGTGTTGCAGCATCTCTGATGGCTTCAATTTCTGCTTTAAGTTGTTTGAGAATTTCCAGTAGCTATTGACTTGGTGATCTCGTCCTGATTATTCAGCGTCAACACACTTCCCCCTCCATTTCTGGTGGCATTTGTAGCAGAGCCATCTGTGTATATGTGGGACCAAGATCCTGTGGGTAGGTATCGTGTATAAATAGTTTTCACTAATTGTAAAATAACATAACAATTGCTCTAATGTCATTAAAATGTAGAAACGATGAGTTGTAATTACTACTACACTGTATTGGTTATTGGTTATGGAAGGCCTCGGCACACTGCACACGAATTAAAATCCATAATTGCTCAACAGTGTGGAATCATCCGAATTACTAACACATCTCCCAAACAAAGAAAGGTAACTGTAGTCCCCATCGTAGCAGTTCAGCACACGCCAAAAGACATAAGCGAAACCGCGCAGAAAGTGAACACAGCCAACTGTTCCCTGTCATACGATCATCATTCATCGTAAACAAGCGGGATATCGAAACAGGATCAAAACGGATGAGACACACAGCTCACGGTGTGCACAGAGCACTTAACTCAGTAGCTCCTGCAACAAGCCTGACTTTGGAATATGAGGAAACTGCAAGAAGGAACGCTTTCAGACATAGCCTTCAATGGTTCCCGCCGCCTATCCACCATGCACCATGAAGTTTCGCGTCCTCCGAAAACGATGATCGTCATAGCACTCGATGATGTTAGGCCGTCGTTGATGACTCCAATTCCAAACATATAGACACACAGTGTGGTAAGTTATCATTTCCAATCCAACAGAAGTTGTAGTAGTAAAGTCACAGAGAGAATATGATTGTGTGACCTCACTGATTCCCTCTTGAATGTGAATGTGCAGTTTACACAAGAGGAGAAGTTTTCAACTACAGTGATTCCATTTAAGGCAATTCTGTGATGCAAGGCAAGTCTCCTTTATAGCAGCAGAACTTGATGTTCTCTGCTCCCTTCTTGTAGCTGCTGCCACACGATTCTGATGTATCATTAACTTGGACCATCATTCAAGAACAATGTCAGATTAACATTCCATAGATCTGGCTCTGCTGATGAAGTGCTTGGGCACACGTTGTATCAATCATACAGGAGGCTCCTGGTTTGTGGTCATAATATCACAGACGGCATATGATGTTGTTATATTCAGTATTTCTTTCTGGGGTGTAAATATGTGGCACACACATGGAGAGTGGTTTGCGGTCACAGTAATCCCATTAAAGGCAATTCTAGGGTGCATGGCATAGCTGTTTCAGAACAGCACAATCCTATGATGTTTTCTGTGCTCGCTATAAAGCTGCTGCTGCTACACAATCCTAGCCAATTATAGGTGTGGACATTATTCACTTGCAATGACAAAACTGCTTTGTACATCATAAACCTCTGGAAGCGAATCATTTATGGGACTAATAATACCATTTATTCTTCCTTTGGGAATATCTTCCTTGAGTCGCCCCCCCCCCCCAAAAAAAAAAAAATTGGTTAAAAAGCACATATGCTTTTGAGTTAAACACAAAATGAGCCCACTTCAAAGATTCAAATGATCCTTGCCAATGCCATCCGTTTGCACAAGTTAGGTCCTTAGCTACCAAGGTCACATACGAAGCCATCAAATTAAAGACTTTATCTACAGCGAAGGTTAACGAACTGTGAACAAACATTTATGTTAACACCCTTGAATACATTTTTAAAAATCTGCCAACTCGCTGCAATAAACATATATCGTGGTGTTCAAAGTAAACATTGCTTAGTCCATGGCTCGATATAAATAAGCTGCCATTTTGGTGCGTCCAAAAAAAAAT
>JAVIAB010000092.1:135000765-135113265 GCA_032433765.1 Megaustenia siamemsis
TTTGCAAACATTGCCCTGCCAAAAGAAAATGTAATCATGTTCTCTAAGGGATCTGTTGTCATACGTGTCTCTTGAGGTACCACGATTCCTACATGGTGGGTTCATAATTTTATTTGGCAGTCATTGCTCGTGATTTTCTGAGACCAGGACTCAAGGCTCAAACGTTCCAGCTTCCAAGTCTGGAGCACTCTTGGGGTTGTTTGGCTCCTGTGTTGAGAAGACCTTTCTATAATAAAAGTCTGGACATGATGTATACATTAGTAGTATACAAGAGTCCATCTGGTTAGCATTGTGGCGCTAAATTAACAAAGATATATAGGGCGGCGCGCGGCGCGCATAACACGTGCGGCGCAGGGGGAGTTAACCGTGACCGCTGGTCCCGGTGACCCCGGAAGTGACCTGTTTATGTCTGATGTATGCTGACTTTGGAGTTCTTTATGTACTTGATCGTTAGTGATAGGTTAGTAGATTATACAACATCAATGAAAAACAATCAATATAAAACAGAAGACAAAGATATATTTTATTCTTTTATATCTCAATAGGTGTATAACACACATTGATATTATATATCATTACAAACATATTAAGTACATTGAGTAAATATAAAGTACATGGATAACATTTATTTATAGCAATGTAGTTGGGTGTCTGCTTAGCTATATGTCATAAATGATTCATAATGGGTGAAACTGTTAGAGATTCATGGTTAGGCTAACCTGGTAGCGTAAAGAGTTAAATATCCAGTGGCGTAGTCGAGACGTTATCAGCAGCTACCTTTCTTTTTATATAGAAATAGAAAGAGCATTTCTTGTTTGACTGTAGGAAAATATGGAATTATTTAGGACTTTGAAACCTACATTTTTTCCACCCTTGGCCTTTTGCGTAGCGAGAACCTCTAAAAACATATCTTTATCTAATTTGTTGTGTTGCTTGCTTAACCCCTTACAACTGATTTTATCGTAATCCCCACTGCAATGGTACGTCTTACTACATAAGCTAACAAGAGCTGTCCCTTCGTACTCTAGTTTAAAAAGACCGGGCGTTCGCTTGGTGTACGCTTTAACACCCTTACAGTTTATACAGTCTGTCTTGCTAGTATGTTCATCGCAAAACTCGGCGGGAAACCAGTCTTTATATACGCTATTAAACTCATCCCGCAGGCCTGACTTAACTATGTCCTCTAACTTAGGTGCGCTTAAAGCTAAGTATAAACTATCAGTATCTGTTTCACATAACTGAAAGTTGGCCCTATCTACAAACTTATCTAAGAACTCGAAATAAAAATCTAACATACGAAGTTTTGCATATTGATACACGAAGAATCCAATTTGTAGGGGTAAGTCCCAAACAGTTTTCTTTTTCTCCATCTCAATTTCAAAAAGGTCCACACCTATTTCAGTCATCTTTTTAAACCGGGAACTATTTATCATTTTCGATATCTCATCCCCCTGAACATACGAGACAGCGCTATGATTGGCCTTATTGGTTAGAGTCTTCCCGTAGGCTGAGTTTCCTAAGAGCTTCATCGTATCGCTTACTATAGATTGATTTTCGTCTAGATCACCAGCCCTTCTAGCGTCAGAAACCATTTCGCCAAACTTTTTAAAACAACTAGACGGTTGATATTCTATCACTTGATAAATTTTTGTTACCGCCAATCCATGGTCTAAATACCATTTTAACAGTGGTGTTGCCAACAAAATTTTTCCCCGACATAACTACCGATTAGGGTGCGACGAGGGGTTGACAACAAGTTATGTTTGAGGGCATATTCACTCATAAACGGTCCAATATCATCACGCGTGACGTCAATATTTTTGAAAATTGGAGTCATCTCACTGAAATGTTCCTTCATGTGGTCGGGAACGTGTAGATCACATTCCACTAAACCAAAACACGTCCCATCTGAAACAGAAGTCAGGATCTGTTTATCACTGAGGGGAAGCCCTTCTTTAGAGTAAGAGGGTCTAGCTCGAGGGATGGCTTTAGAAAGGAAAGCCCTAATGGTTGGGTCAGCCTTTTTTAGAGCCTGCCACTCACATTCCCACATAACTTCTACTGGAACTTTGACCTCCTCGGTTAGGTAGGTGTATATCTCACAGGTTTTTTCAAACAGCTCGACCAAGGGCTTACTATTAACAGGGTTTCTATCTTTATCTTTGGTAAGGGGGCAGTCTTTGTGACCATGGTACAGATAACCATGAAAATTGTAGGCCATTCTATTGGATTTGTCCCACCCATCCACGGGGATGTTTCTATCACCTAACCGAAACTCCCTCCCGTTAAACTGAGTTTTCAACTCCACCCCTTTTTGGTGGGCGACCCACGTTAGCCACTCTCTACTTTGTTGGACATAATAGTTATCTTTTTCGATCCTAAACCCGGTCTCCATTCTTCTAATAGTTGGATAATCTGTTGGCATTGGGTTCATCAGAGCCCAAAGATACAACGCGTTGGCATCGTAACCTTGGATGGATTTGACTACCTTTCCGCCCCTAATAAGCGTTTTGCCTACCTCGTGATACCTATGGAAAATTATAGAGGGACCCCCGACGATATTAGCTCTAATCATTGTGTGTAGACTCGCCTGTTTGCTCGAACATAAACTAAACATTACACCCATATCAACGGTCTTAAACAGATACTTTAAACAAACACCCGGAACCGAAATGGCGTCTTTAAAACAGTCCACACCCCGCTCCCCATAAAAGCGAACCTGCTGCTCCAAGGCTTCTAAGAATGGGACTACATCTTTGTTATTATACCACACCAAAAAGTCCTTAAGGGTGGTCATGTTATTGTCCTTCCAGACCTTTTTACACAGAGCGTACTCCTCCTTGGAAATGTTGGCATTTTTTAACGACGAATAAAACGCTTCGTGTGGGGGTAGTTCTGTCTCGTCCAACTTTTGAGGGTCGTCTATATATTCATAACAAAAGTAACCCTTTGTCTCACTAATCTTATAAGCGGCCAGATATTTACTATAGCTAAACCCGGGGGCTAGATAGTTTACTATATTTAAGAATTTTAGATTCTGTGTTGCAATACACATAAAGTTATTGTTTCTTTTAACTATAAACTTGAACGGTTTTGCTACTTTGTAGTCTCCTCCCATTTTATCTTCCTCGTCTTCGATAACATCAGAGTCTTCTTCTTCCATACTATCACCTTCTTCACCCACTTGGGCAGTAACATCCATGAAGTGCTTTATTAAATAAGGTTTAATAACGTTGACGTCATATTTCCCCGAGTTAAACCCTATCACTGGAAGCTCTTTTAAATACTCATCAAACCTAACTATTAGCTTGTGTTTGTTCAGATCATGGAGTTGAGTAAAAATACTTTCAAACCGATCTCGCAACAACGAGTATGCCTTAGCAGCTATACCAGTGAGATAATCAAGCATCTGACTAACTAAAACCTGCGGGTCACCCTTGGTTATGAAACATTTTGGTGCCTCCCACCCGGGGACATTTGACGCTATAGAACAGGAGAGGGGGGCGTGTTTAGCTACAAAGGTAGTCGACTGAGTCTCTTGTGGAACATTCCTACTATCAAAATAACATTCATAGTCGAAGGTCGCCCTGAACGGGTAAATAAAAGACTCTGGAGTACTTATCCCTTCAGCGCTGATTGCGTCCCATACACTTTCAGGTGAAGAGTAAACACCACCCTTATATGTTTCTACAGTCATATCCCCATTACAAGTTTTTTCGTGCCTATCCATACGCCCAAACTTTTTCCACAATTTCCCACATTTTCCACAAGAAAAGCTTTTACTAGCCCTGGAAAGATCGTTTATATAAAAGAAGTGGTTTTTGTAAAGTAAAAGACGGAGAGTTTCACTATAACTACTTCCGCTTCTCAGGACAATACGCAAGGCTTGGTCAGAATCAAACTCAAAAATATCTATGTTTATTGAAAAACAATTTTCTAAGAGAGGCATTTCGGCAAGAGTTACACCAGGAAAGTTACTTAACATTAGCGATGGGTTAAACTGTTTGAAAAGTTGTCTCGAAGCCTTCCTAACATCAGTATTTGAAGTTCCTCGATGGACAGCTAGACAACGGAAGAAGCAGAGATTATCATTGTAAACTTTAGAATGGGAATCGGTTTGAAGGATATTAATGCCGTAGTTGGATGCAATGTAGGGTGGGATATCTATCAGACACCCTATAGGATATTCTTGAAGTTTATAAATATAAACACTCGTACTGACTAAGGCTTCTAAGGTGTATTTGGTTGTCTCCCTGTTTTTATTTGCATACCCTAATATATCACTTTCATTTAATCTATCAACAAACATTTCAAAGTCATTTCTGTTGTTAACTAACAAGGGTTTGTCTAACCCGGTCGCGTTATTTGAGCTGGCGTGGAAATAACGCAGCCCCTGTGTCTCCCTATGTCTTAAAACCAGATGATGACTATAATTCACCTTGAAACGCTTTTTCTGACCTTGGAAGATTGGGGTTACAAGAGTCTTCCAATCTATAGGAGTATCAGGCTGATGAAATATAGTGTACGTCTCCATGTATTTGTTCCTACGTTCATGTGTTCTAATTGCTAACCAGTTGTTCTTATATATCTTCCTAATATCTTCGGGTAACTTATTTAAAGAGTCTATTTCATTAATAAGTCTTGGTCTCTTTGAGGGCTCTTGAGTCAAACTCTTTACTGCCCGCTTGCGTGAGGTTGTCGATACTTGTGGGCGTGCTGGTGATGCCGGAACTACTGATACAAGAGATGCAGAATGCTCTGTCTTAATATGTCTGGCAAGGCTGTCTACTCTTGTATATACTCGTTCACAAACTTCACATTTGTACTCCTGACACCCATGTACACTATCAACATGTCGCTTTATGTCCCGGCGCCGGGTGAAAGTTTTGGAGCAGAGATGACAAATGTTAGACATCTGTAGAAAAGAAATTGAAACATTACAACTAAAGAATAAAGAACAGTAAACATTACAAGAGAAGAAAACAAGAAAAGTAAACAATGAGAACTATCGAAATTAATATTAAAGAACTAAGATCACACTTACTTTTTATGTGTCTGAAGGCACGAAACACATCCATCGTCAAGAATTGTAAGCGAAAGTCTGATTACAAGCTTCACAGATATATACACTTGAAACACCGGAAGTGTTACTAAAAATAGCACTGACCTCTGAGGCAATACCGGATGTGTTACTAAAAATAGTTTTTGACCGCTGACGCAATGCCCGTGGAGTTTCTAAAAATAGATTTTGACGTATGATGGCAATTTTATGATTTTACCTCCCGACCGTTTTTGGTGACTACGCCCCTGAATTCGACGAAAAGCGTAAATTTTCACGCTAGACATACCCCAAACTTTATTTTAGACATCCCCATTGCAAAAATTTACATTACCACTTTTAATTTTACCTTATCTGAGGGTTTAAGATTTTACCCCCTTATCATTTTTTGAGGGTTACGCCCCTGAAATCGATAAAAATCGTTAATTTAGCATGTAGGCTTACCTAAAACTTTATTTTAGACATCCCCACACCAAAAATTTACTTAAAAATCACTTTTGAAATTGTTACCCCCCTTAAAATATTTGAGGGTTACGCCCCTGAAAGCGATAAAAAATTGAAATATAACCTCAAGGCATACCTCCCACATAATTTTTGACACCCCTACATATCAAATTCCATAAAAAAAACAACAAAAAGCTAGTAGTAGTTGTGGCTGTGAACATACCCTAACATACTACTTCTCGTGCGGTTTTGGTGCAGTTTCGGTGCATGTTATTCCACTTTTGGGATGGGTTCACAGCCACAACTACTACTAGCTTTTTGTTGTTTTTTTGATGGAATTTGATATGTAGGGGTGTCAAAAATTATGTGGGAGGTATGCCTTGAGGTTATATTTCAATTTTTTATCGCTTTCAGGGGCGTAACCCTCAAAAATTTTAAGGGTGGTAACAATTTCAAAAGTGATTTTTAAGTAAATTTTTGGTGTGGGGATGTCTAAAATAAAGTTTTAGGTAAGCCTACGTGCTAAATTAACGATTTTTATCGATTTCAGGGGCGTAACCCTCAAAAATGGTAAGGGGGGTTACAATTTCAAAAGTGATTTTTAAGTAAATTTTTGGTGTGGGGATGTCTAAAATAAAGTTTTAGGTAAGCCTACGTGTTAAATTTACGATTTTATCAATTCTATGGGCGTAACCCTCAAAAAATGATAAGGGGGTAAAATCCTAAAAGTGGTTTTTAATGTAAATTTTTGCAATGGGGATGTCTAAAATAAAGTTTGGGGTATGTCTAGCGTGAAAATTTACGCTTTTCGTCGAATTCAGGGGCGTAGTCACCAAAAACGGTCAGGAGGTAAAATCATAAAATTGCCATCATACGTCAAAATCTATTTTTAGAAACTCCACGGGCATTGCGTCAGCGGTCAAAAACTATTTTTAGTAACACATCCGGTATTGCCTCAGAGGTCAGTGCTATTTTTAGTAACACTTCCGGTGTTTCAAGTGTATATATCTGTGAAGCTTGTAATCAGACTTTCGCTTACAATTCTTGACGATGGATGTGTTTCGTGCCTTCAGACACATAAAAAGTAAGTGTGATCTTAGTTCTTTAATATTAATTTCGATAGTTCTCATTGTTTACTTTTCTTGTTTTCTTCTCTTGTAATGTTTACTGTTCTTTATTCTTTAGTTGTAATGTTTCAATTTCTTTTCTACAGATGTCTAACATTTGTCATCTCTGCTCCAAAACTTTCACCGGCGCCGGGACATAAAGCGACATGTTGATAGTGTACATGGGTGTCAGGAATACAAATGTGAAGTTTGTGAACGAGTATATACAAGAGTAGACAGCCTTGCCAGACATATTAAGCAGAGCATTCTGCATCTCTTGTATCAGTAGTTCCGGCATCACCAGCACGCCCACAAGTATCGACAACCTCACGCAAGCGGGCAGTAAAGAGTTTGACTCAAGAGCCCTCAAAGAGACCAAGACTTATTAATGAAATAGACTCTTTAAATAAGTTACCCGAAGATATTAGGAAGATATATAAGAACAACTGGTTAGCAATTAGAACACATGAACGTAGGAACAAATACATGGAGACGTACACTATATTTCATCAGCCTGATACTCCTATAGATTGGAAGACTCTTGTAACCCCAATCTTCCAAGTTCAGAAAAAGCGTTTCAAGGTGAATTATAGTCATCATCTGGTTTTAAGACATAGGGAGACACAGGGGCTGCGTTATTTCCACGCCAGCTCAAATAACGCGACCGGGTTAGACAAACCCTTGTTAGTTAACAACAGAAATGACTTTGAAATGTTTGTTGATAGATTAAATGAAAGTGATATATTAGGGTATGCAAATAAAAACAGGGAGACAACCAAATATACCTTAGAAGCCTTAGTCAGTACGAGTGTTTATATTATAAACTTCAAGAATATCCTATAGGGTGTCTGATAGATATCCCACCCTACATTGCATCCAACTACGGCATTAATATCCTTCAAACCGATTCCCATTCTAAAGTTTACAATGATAATCTCTGCTTCTTCCGTTGTCTAGCTGTCCATCGAGGAACTTCAAATACTGATGTTAGGAAGGCTTCGAGACAACTTTTCAAACAGTTTAACCCATCGCTAATGTTAAGTAACTTTCCTGGTGTAACTCTTGCCGAAATGCCTCTCTTAGAAAATTGTTTTTCAATAAACATAGATATTTTTGAGTTTGATTCTGACCAAGCCTTGCGTATTGTCCTGAGAAGCGGAAGTAGTTATAGTGAAACTCTCCGTCTTTTACTTTACAAAAACCACTTCTTTTATATAAACGATCTTTCCAGGGCTAGTAAAAGCTTTTCTTGTGGAAAATGTGGGAAATTGTGGAAAAAGTTTGGGCGTATGGATAGGCACGAAAAAACTTGTAATGGGGATATGACTGTAGAAACACATAAGGGTGGTGTTTACTCTTCACCTGAAAGTGTATGGGACGCAATCAGCGCTGAAGGGATAAGTACTCCAGAGTCTTTTATTTACCCGTTCAGGGCGACCTTCGACTATGAATGTTATTTTGATAGTAGGAATGTTCCACAAGAGACTCAGTCGACTACCTTTGTAGCTAAACACGCCCCCCTCTCCTGTTCTATAGCGTCAAATGTCCCCGGGTGGGAGGCACCAAAATGTTTCATAACCAAGGGTGACCCGCAGGTTTTAGTTAGTCAGATGCTTGATTATCTCACTGGTATAGCTGCTAAGGCATACTCGTTGTTGCGAGATCGGTTTGAAAGTATTTTTACTCAACTCCATGATCTGAACAAACACAAGCTAATAGTTAGGTTTGATGAGTATTTAAAAGAGCTTCCAGTGATAGGGTTTAACTCGGGGAAATATGACGTCAACGTTATTAAACCTTATTTAATAAAGCACTTCATGGATGTTACTGCCCAAGTGGGTGAAGAAGGTGATAGTATGGAAGAAGAAGACTCTGATGTTATCGAAGACGAGGAAGATAAAATGGGAGGAGACTACAAAGTAGCAAAACCGTTCAAGTTTATAGTTAAAAGAAACAATAACTTTATGTGTATTGCAACACAGAATCTAAAATTCTTAAATATAGTAAACTATCTAGCCCCCGGGTTTAGCTATAGTAAATATCTGGCCGCTTATAAGATTAGTGAGACAAAGGGTTACTTTTGTTATGAATATATAGACGACCCTCAAAAGTTGGACGAGACAGAACTACCCCCACACGAAGCGTTTTATTCGTCGTTAAAAAATGCCAACATTTCCAAGGAGGAGTACGCTCTGTGTAAAAAGGTCTGGAAGGACAATAACATGACCACCCTTAAGGACTTTTTGGTGTGGTATAATAACAAAGATGTAGTCCCATTCTTAGAAGCCTTGGAGCAGCAGGTTCGCTTTTATGGGGAGCGGGTGTGGACTGTTTTAAAGACGCCATTTCGGTTCCGGGTGTTTGTTTAAAGTATCTGTTTAAGACCGTTGATATGGGTGTAATGTTTAGTTTATGTTCGAGCAAACAGGCGAGTCTACACACAATGATTAGAGCTAATATCGTCGGGGTCCCTCTATAATTTTCCATAGGTATCACGAGGTAGGCAAAACGCTTATTAGGGGCGGAAAGGTAGTCAAATCCATCCAAGGTTACGATGCCAACGCGTTGTATCTTTGGGTTCTGATGAACCCAATGCCAACAGATTATCCAACTATTAGAAGAATGGAGACCGGTTTAGGATCGAAAAAGATAACTATTATGTCCAAACAAAGTAGAGAGTGGCTAACGTGGGTCGCCCACCAAAAAGGGGTGGAGTTGAAAACTCAGTTTAACGGGAGGGAGTTTCGGTTAGGTGATAGAAACATCCCCGTGGATGGGTGGGACAAATCCAATAGAATGGCCTACAATTTTCATGGTTGTCTGTACCATGGTCACAAAGACTGCCCCCTTACCAAAGATAAAGATAGAAACCCTGTTAATAGTAAGCCCTTGGTCGAGCTGTTTGAAAAAACCTGTGAGATATACACCTACCTAACCGAGGAGGTCAAAGTTCCAGTAGAAGTTATGTGGGAATGTGAGTGGCAGGCTCTAAAAAAAGGCTGACCCAACCATTAGGGCTTTCCTTTCTAAAGCCATCCCTCGAGCTAGACCCTCTTACTCTAAAGAAGGGCTTCCCTCAGTGATAAACAGATCCTGACTTCTGTTTCAGATGGGACGTGTTTTGTTTAGTGGAATGTGATCTACACGTTCCCGACCACATGAAGGAACATTTCAGTGAGATGACTCCAATTTTCAAAAATATTGACGTCACGCGTGATGATATTGGACCGTTTATGGTGAATATGCCCTCAAACATAACTTGTTGTCAACCCCTCGTCGCACCCTAATCGGTAGTTATGTCGGGGAAAAAATTTGTTGGCAACACCACTGTTAAATGGTATTTAGACCATGGATTGGCGGTAACAAAAATTTATCAAGTGATAGAATATCAACCGTCTAGTTGTTTTAAAAAGTTGGCGAAATGGTTTCTGACGCTAGAAGGGCTGGTGATCTAGACGAAAATCAATCTATAGTAAGCGATACGATGAAGCTCTTAGGAAACTCAGCCTACGGGAAGACTCTAACCAATAAGGCCAATCATAGCGCTGTCTCGTATGTTCAGGGGATGAGATATCGAAAATGATAAATAGTTCCCGGTTTAAAAAGATGACTGAAATAGGTGTGACCTTTTTGAAATTGAGATGGAGAAAAAGAAAACTGTTTGGGACTTACCCCTACAAATTGGATTCTTCGTGTATCAATATGCAAAACTTCGTATGTTAGATTTTTATTTCGAGTTCTTAGATAAGTTTGTAGATAGGTCCAACTTTCAGTTATGTGAAACAGATACTGATAGTTTATACTTAGCTTTAAGCTCACCTAAGTTAGAGGACATAGTTAAGTCAGGCCTGCGGGATGAGTTTAATAGCGTATATAAAGACTGGTTTCCCGCCGAGTTTTGCGATGAACATACTAGCAAGACAGACTGTATAAACTGTAAGGGTGTTAAAGCGTACACCAAGCGAACGCCCGGTCTTTTTAACTAGAGTACGAAGGGACAGCTCTTGTTAGCTTATGTAGTAAGACGTACCATTGCAGTGGGGATTACGATAAATCAGTTGTAAGGGGTTAAGCAAGCAACACAACAAATTAGATAAAGATATGTTTTTAGAGGTTCTCGCTACGCAAAAGGCCAAGGGTGGAAAAATGTAGGTTTCAAAGTCCTAAATAATTCCATATTTTCCTACAGTCAAACAAGAAATGCTCTTTCCTATTTCTATATAAAAAGAAAGGTAGCTGCTGATAACGTCTCGACTACGCCACTGGATATTTAACTCTTTACGCTACCAGGTTAGCCTAACCATGAATCTCTAACAGTTTCACCCATTATGAATCATTTATGACATATAGCTAAGCAGACACCCAACTACATTGCTATAAATAAATGTTATCCATGTACTATATATTTACTCAATGTACTTATATGTTTGTAATGATATATAATATCAATGTGTGTTATACACCTATTGAGATATAAAGAATAAAATATATCTTTGTCTTCTGTTTTATATTGATTGTTTTTCATTGATGTTGTATAATCTACTAACCTATCACTAACGATCAAGTACATAAAGAACTCCAAAGTCAGCATACATCAGACATAAACAGGTCACTTCCGGGGTCACCGGGACCAGCGGTCACGGTTAACTCCCCCTGCGCCGCACGTGTTATGCGCGCCGCGCGCCGCCCTATATATCTTTGTTAATTTAGCGCCACAATGCTAACCAGATGGACCCTTGTATACTACTTATGTTGTTCATTATGTTATGTTATATGACATATAAAACAGTTCATAGACTAAATCTGCAGATGAATTAATGAAACCAAGGAGATAAAGTGGATGGTTTAAAAGAGCCAAGAGAAAGTATTTGTATCGATTTTTCACAGAGAAAACGGATAAAATGATTTGACCACGTCATAGGATTGTTAGTACCAATTGTGAAAATACGAGCCATCAAACTTTATCTCCCCTTACAAAGAGAGAAAGAGAGAGAGTTTGAGAGTGAGATAGAATTGGAGAGAATGAACTTATGGTTGTCTTATTTTGAAAGTAATAGCATCGAGAGAAAAAAAAAGAGGTAATGAAGAGAAAAACAGAAATAGATCAAGAAGAAAGGAGGAGAAAGAGAAACAGAAGGAGAAGAAAAGAAAAAAGAAGAAAGAAGTAGAAGAGGAGGAAGGAAGGAAGGGAAGGAAGGAAGGAAGGAAGGAAGGAAGGAAGGAAGGAAGGAAGGAAGGAAGGAAGGAAGGAAGGAAGGAAGGAAGGAAGGAAGGAAGGAAGGAGGAAGGAAGAAGGAAGGAAGAAGGAAGGAAGGAAGGAAGGAAGGAAGGAAGGAAGGAAGGAAGGAAGGAAGGAAGGAAGGAAGGAAAGGAAGGAAGGAAGGAAGGAAGGAGGGTCAGATGCTAAGAAATAGTTTGTGACATCAAAAACCTTATGAAACTAGGACGTTGAGACGAGCAGTGTATGTGGTTGCACATAACAGCTTGAAAATCACTGGTCTAGAGAAAACAAAATCAATAATTAAGGGCCTTGGGGAATTGTAATATCTGCTGACCAATCAAAAATGTTTCACCGCGTTCAGAATGACCACATTAGATGAAAAATGTGTTACACACACAAATGAATAAAGGCCACAGAATTGGGCGATTTTCCACCAAATGGTTTCTGCGACAACGTGGATAGCTGGTGAGGGATTTGTAGAAGCCGAAGTATCTAGACTCAAAGAAGAACTCGGGTCAAAACGGGCAGATTTTATACATTTATGTGTTAGACTGTCATCGACCAATCGATTTGTACGTATGCAGATTTGAGAATAGTGATAGGAGCTCTGGTCAAGTACAACCATGGGACTCATAATATTATGCAGGTGTTTTCGGTGCATTTTTAATTAATTTACCTACTCATTTGCAGGATAATGTGAATGCGTCGGGGCTGCAGTACTTATGCGTTCTCCACTCTGAGACTGTAAATTCCTCTCATTTCTTTCTGCGATACCACCTTTCATGTCGACATGATATTTCATATTAACGATAGGTAGAGAGAAAGGTGTGACATGATATTTCATATTAAAAGAGGTAGAGAGAAAGGTGTGGCATAATATTTCATATTAACGACAGGTAGAGAGAAAGGTGTATCTTTTTTTTCTGTCCATAACTATTAAGGAAGTGGATAGTGCTCTTCGTCATCAGTTCTAAATTGAACATGAAGTGGGTGTAAATGCGTTGTTCTGTAATCTATTTAACCAGCTAGGGAATTCCCCTTTGTATTTGCCTTAAAATAAAAGAGAACAGCTGGAATATATTGTAACAACCGGGAGTATTGAGTGACGAATTGATAGAGGGAAGCAAAGAGAAAAAAAAAACAGACATCTTAGAGAATGGCTTAGCAGAAGGTCAACAACAGAAATGATAAATAACTGTCGAGATCGAAAGTTGTGGAGAGACATGATCATCTACGCCAGCAGGCCCGGTACTTGATGATGATGATTTGACTTAAAATAAAGTTTACGAATTTTGGATTGAGTCCAGAAGTTGAACAAACATTTATGATTTTTATAAAAACTAACTTCTTTGCTAATTTCCTTGACCTATAATAAAGAATTGAAAAGACAAATAGAGCCAGGGCATAAAGAAAACCGAGTCATAACAGAGAAGACACATGTAATAGAGAGAGGCAGACGTGCAAGAAAATTAAATAGAGAACGAAGAAAGAATATCGAAATATAAACTAGTTATGAGTGATGCTATCTTGAGAAGACATGACTCAACGAATCATACAAGTAGAAATAGCTATGGTGACAGGGAAGCTTGTCGCATTATACGAAGAGCTCTAGCAAACGTTAGAGTTATGGCACATATCCGGCTTGAAGGAGATCAACAGTGGTAAGGCTCATAAATTTCGCAGGCGATTGTATGTAGTTGACAGTCAACAGTCACTAGAGAGACAGACTGAACTAACACTGAGTATGGTTTTTAAGTACGATAAGAAAAGGGGTCATTCCAAATTATAGAAGACCTGAAGGTCGAGCACGATTCGAGGTAAAGACTCAAATAATAATCATCAAGTATCATGTCTACTGGTGTAGGTGATCTCTCCACAACTTTCGATCTCGACAGTTAAAACTCATTTCTGTTGTTGACCTTCTACTAAGCCATTCTCTTAAGCTGTCTGGTATCTTTTCTCTTTGCTTCCCTCTATCTCTTCGTCCCTCAATTTTTCGAGTTGTTACAATATATTCCAGCTTTTCTCTCTCATTATGTGGCCAAAAGATGATGACTGTTTCTTCCTAATATTGGAATTAGCTCTCTCTTTCTTTGGCCTCTTTCAGAAATGTGTCAATACCCTTCTTAGCCGTCCATGCTATTCTCAACATTCTTCTGTAAAACCACATTTCTACAGCCTCCGGTGATTTTCTTGTCTGTTGTCCTATTCCCAAGATTCACATCCATATGTTAAGACTGGCTCTACATAACAATTAAGAACTATTTTTCTTGTTTCTATTGTCAAATATGAATTGCAAAGTATGTTCTTCATTTTTTGAAAGCTGCTTTTGCCTCAGCCAGTCTGCATTCCACCTCTGTTGTACATCTACCACCTGAGGTTAACATTGTTCCCAGATATTTCATTTCATTTACCTGTTTTAATATTGTTCCACTTGTCTATATTGTGGATTGCGGCTGTGTCTTAAATCAGAAAAAATAGTATATTGTATTTGAGATTAAACTAAATGAACTCTAGTGCAGTTTTTCATTGTTATTGTCTACTCAGTTGTTGCTATCACTCAGATCACAATGTTAAGTTCTAGAACACACTGATGGTAAGCGTCATCGACTCAGCCTTTCCCTTAAATGAACTGAACGCTTAGAGTAGAATATTCTGCTGCATAATCAATGTCGGTACTCCACAGCATTACGTCGAGGTCAGCAAGTCGTAGAGAAGATTTCAGTTTTACCTGGAAATATCGACTCTACTTGAAAAGCAACAAATTCTCTGAATTGGCCGTATGCTTTAGCGGTTTGGATTCTCGTGGCAAGGCGCTGTGCCAAAGAGTATGGTTTCGATCTTGCTTCGGACCATATATTGTTCTTTGTTGTTTTTTTTTTCTGTTGTTGATTGTTGGTAATTTTTTTCCGAGTGTTGTCAACAAACCTCTTCCCCTGAAATGATTGGCTGATCTATCGCTCGGAAGTTTCTCTACATAATTATATCCTTTATTATTATTTGCCTCCATGCGCAATGACTCAGGAAGCATAACTATCAAGCATTACCACCACATGTCATTAATTGTAAATTGTAAACATGCTTAATTATCTCGGACCTATGATCTATAATTAGCAAAACTGAAAAAAGAGGTCTGGATTAACAGGTTTAGCCATGCTGCCGTTGTCACTATGGAAATACAAAGTGTTGGACTTTCAACATCAAAGTTTGCTGCTCACAAAGCGTTTGTGCCGGTTGAAGGCCCTTGTACACTTCCGATAATAAACTTTAGAATGTATTCTGCACTCGCTGACCATATGAGGTGCGTTCATAAACCGAAATGTCAACAAATAATGTCGGATTGTGCAAGGATTTTTACGAGATCACTTTCATTCATAAAATCTTTTATGAAAAGAAAACAGCATTTCTTAAGATGGTTTACACATAAACCGAAAAAAAGTATCAACTACCTCTGTGTAAGTGAGCCACTAGCCCATAAAGTAAAAGCAAGTAAAGAACCCGCGTCACGCCGAATGACGTATAGGGTATATGGTGTTAGTGACCATTATTTTTATAGACCTTAGGCACATAGGAGCCGCGATAGCTCAGTGGTTAGTGAACTGGACTACAAAGGACAAGGGGTAGGGTTCTATCCCAACCGACGGGTTCCGGGTTCACCCAGCCTTAAATGGGTACCGGATTTTTTTTTTCTGGGGAAGTAAAGCAGCACGGGCGTAATACCAACCACATTACCCCAAAAATCATGTGCTGAAGGTCTGTAAAATATAGGGTCACTAACACCATATTCCCTATACGCCACTTGGCGTGACGGGGGACACTTACGTTTTTTTTTTTTTGTTTTTTTTTGTAGCTTAAATATAAAATTGTATTCTTCACAGGCTAACTTCCAAACCACTTCCAACAACTAAATGTTCTCATTATCTGACAATAGTTACCAATTTCCTCAAAGAGGTCAGCACAAAAAGGGATCTCCTTAAAACATCAGAAAGAAACAATCACATTTTTCGGGCACATCATGAGAAGAGGAAAGTTTGAATACTTGGTTACAACTGGCAAAATACATGGAAAGAGAGATTTCAGACGACAAAGAGAGAAAATACTAGATAGCTTTGTGTCATGGCATGGAAAACAGTCAACAAAATAACTGATACGACGCACTGTAGATAGAAGATTGTGGAAGGACATGACCGCCTACGCCAACCGGTATGGCACATGATAATGGTGATGAGTAGCCACTTGTTTGACGGAAGAACGCCATTCTCTATAGATACGCCTGTCCTTTCTCCTTCAAGTATTTGCAGAACGAGATTAATTTGTCCTCTCTAAGAATTAACGTTACATTTTTTAAACGTAATGTTCATTTAAATCACAAAAATCTTTCAAGATCTACATTTTATTTCCCCATTTATGAATACCGTTTCCACAATTAATTCGCTATTTTATTTTCTTAAAAACAGCATATCGCGTGTATTTTGCTGAATGATAATAATGATGATTTGATGTACAATCGTTACCCCCAAAAAGTTTCCAAATTAAATGATTGTTTTTTCCGAAAGATTTTTACTTTTAAATGTAGGCAAGGATGAGCTTCGTGACTAGTTAAAATGATCATCATCATCATCATCAAGTATCGGGCCTGCTGGCGTAGGTGATCATGTTTCTCCACAACTTTCGATTTCGGCAGCTATTTATCATTTATGTTGTTCACCTTCTGCCAAGCCATTCTCTTAAGCTGTCTGTATTTTTCTCTACGCATCCCTCTCTATCTCTCGTCTCTCAGTTTTTCCAGTTGTTACAATATATTCCAATTGTTTTCTTCTCATTACATGACCAAAAAATGATGATTGTTTCTTCCTAATATTTGAAATTAGCTCTTTTTTTGCTTTGGCCTCTTTCAGAACGTTTTCATTACTCTTCTTAGCTGCCCATGGTACTCTCAACATTCTTCTGCAAAACCATATTTCTACAGACTCCAGTGATTTTCTTGTCTGTTGTCCTATTGTCCATGATTCGCATCCATATGTTAAGACTGGTACTACGTAACATTTAAGAACTCTTTTTCTTGTTTCTATTGTCAAAAATGGATTGCATAGTATCTTCCTCATTTTTTGAAAAGCTGAGCCATTCTGCATCTCACCTCTGCTGTACATCTTCTGTCTGAGGTTAACAAAGTTCCAAATATTTAAATTCATTTACCTGTTTTAATATTGTTCCACTTGTCTTTATTTTGCACTGAGGTGATGTCTTTTTCGTTTGTTGTTACCATTACCTCTGTCTTTTTGCTATTAAGGCTGAGTCCTTTATTTTTGCTTTCTTTCACTATAATGTCCAACATTTCTTGTAACTCATTTTCACTCTTAGCGATTAAGACTGAATCATCAGCATACCTTAGATTATTTATATTATGACCTCAAATTGTTATTCCAGGCATGCCCCTATGGATCTTAAAATAATCTCACTATAAATATTAAACAAATCTGGTGACAGCACACAACCTTGCATAACACCCTGTTTTATTTTTGTTGAAACATTCCAATTGGTTTTCAGTTCTTATGGCCGCTGTTGTTGCCAGTACATGTTCTTTATTATTCTTAGCTGTCTACGTTTATGCTTTCTAAAATGTTGATTATTTCTCGGTGCTTTACTTTATCAAATGCCTTGGTGTAATCTATGAAACATAGGGATAGATCTGTTTTCACCTCTATGGCTCTTTCTACTAAAGATCTTATGATATAAATGGCATTGCTTGTTCATTTATCTCTAACAAAACCACACTGTTCATCGCTAATTTCTGGACTGATTTTGTTTCGCACTCTTCGCATGATGATACTTAGTAATATCTTAGTCATATGACTCATATGGCTTATTGTGCGATGATCATCGCATTCAATCACACCAGATTTCTTTGTAGGGCTATGAATATAGATTTGAGCATGTCGTCTGGTATATATCCGCTGTTGTAGATATCATTCAATATTTTCGATATTATTTCTATTCTAAAATCACCCATGGCTTCAATCTCTTCTTTAGTTATATTATCTGGTCCAGGAGCTTTTCCTGCTTTCATATTGCGCAAGGCGTCTTCCACTTCTTCTCTGAGTATTTTTGTCTTTCTCCATTATCCTTAATATTTACTTCCGTTCGTTCATCATTATAAAGATCTTTAATGTATTCTGTCCATCGTCCCCTTATGTTTTCTTGATCAATCAACAGTTCTCCTTCCTTTGATCTTAGACATCCAGTTTTTGATTGCGTTTTTCTTCCTCTTAATTACTCAGTTTGTTTGTATATAGCTTTAGCATCTCCTTTTTGTTGCATTTCAATCTCTTTGCATCTCTCTTTTAGCCATCCTTCTTTTGCTTCATTGCATTTTACTACAATTTCTTTATTTAATCTCTTATACTCATCTTTATTTTCTTTATTTCTTCTTCTTGTATCCATTAGCTGCAAAATGTCATCTGCCATCCATTCCTTTCTTGAATTTGTCCTCACTGGTGGTATGAACTCTTTTGATGTTTGTTGCATTGATTCTTTTAGCATTTCCCACTGTTCATCAATGCTTTGTATCTTCTCTATTGCATTGTGCCGGTTCTGAATTGTGATTTTATATTTGTCTTGCAGCTTCTGTCTGATTTTAGTAAATCTAATTTAACTTGATGTTAACTGAGGCTCGTTTTGTTGTTTTTAATTTTACTCTAAGCTTTCCCACAACTGGTACATGATCACTATTGCAATCTGCCCCTGGTCTAGTTTTCACACACACCAGACTGATTCTAAATCTATTGCTTATCATTATATAATCATTTGATTACGTGCGTTGTCCCCTGGGCTTTTTCATGTCCACAGCCGTCTTGGATGTTGCTTTTGCTTAAACAGGTGTCTCCTATCATCATGTTGTGTGTTCTTGCCCAGTCAAAAAAGGTCAGGTTAAAATAGGTCAGGTATTAATGCAGCAACTGTGGTGTACGAATTCGTGTACTTTATCAACTGCTGTACTGTACTGTAATTCTTGGCGAGATGCCTAGTCAGTACGTTACTAAAGCTGTTCCTATATCACTATTATTGCATAACGTTCTGAAATGGTTTTCTTACTTCACACTCATTATCTTCAATTATCTATCACTGTTTAAAGCTTCTTATTATTACTATATAACATCCCCATCACTATCCGTGCACTCTCCATCACTACTCCTAACTCCACATTACTATCTCTACCTCCCTTATTACTATCCCTACCTCAAGATTACTATTCCTACCTCCCCATTACTATTCCTACCTCCCCATCACTATTCCTAACTCCCTATTACTATTCCTACTTCCCTATTACTATTCCTACCTCCCTATTACTATTCCTACCTCCCCATCACTATTCCTAACTCCCTATTACTATTCCTACCTCCCCATTACTATTCCTACCTCCCCATTACTATTCCTACCTCCCCATTACTATTCCTACCTCCCCATTACTATTCCTACCTCCCCATTACTATTCTACCTCCCTATTGCTATTCGTACCTCTCTATCGCTATTTCTTCATCTCATTCACTATCCCATCTCCCTATTTAAAAAAAAGTAAAGAACTCCCTTCACGCCAGTGGCGTATAGGGAATATGGTGTTAGTGACCATAAATTTTAAAACCTTCGGTGCATGTATTTTGGGGTTATGTGGTCGGTATTACGCCCGTGCCGCTATGCTTTCCCAGAAAAAAAAATCCGGTACCCATTAAAGGTTGGTTGAACCGGAAGCCGTCGGTTGGGATCGAACCCTACCTCTTGTCCATTGTAATACAGTTCACTAACCACTGAGCAATCGCGGCTCTCTCCACCTCCCAATAACAATCTCATTCTACTTCTAACTACTTTTATTACATGTCATATTTTCATATGCAATCTTGTCCGTGTGTAAGTGTAACAGAAACATACATTAAAAGAGGAAGGAACAAAATAAAACTCACTTGGCAACAAATTAACTAATTGTTTAAAAAAATAAAAACTGGAAAAATAAAACATTTTGTCATATAAATAATATAAATAACATAAAGGCATAGAGGTATAGAGGGGATCATTGTGTAGGGAATGGTAGCAGGTAGACGAGAGAGAAAGGAAGACCAAATAAGTCTAAGAAGATTAATGCAAAATATGACACGTGAGCTAGGATTAACCACCACAGAGAGTGACAGGAGAAACCCTCAGAGATGATGTCATTGAAGCTAAATTCCATGAGGTAGAGCTAGATGATGTTGATGATGTTGATAATGACGGTGGTGTCAATGATGTTGATAACGATGGTGGTGTCAATGATGTTGATAACGATGGTGGTGCCAATGATGTTGATAACGATGATGGTGTCAATGATGTTGATAATGATGGTGGTGCCAATGATGTTGATAACGATGGTTGTGTCAATGATGTTGATAATGATGGTGGTGCCAATGATGTTGATAACGATGGTGGTGTCAATGATGTTGATAATTATGGTGGTGTCAATGATGTTGATAACGATGGTGGTGCCGATGATGTTGATAACGATGGTGGTGATGATGATTTGATAATTATGGTGGTGCCGATGATGATGATGATGATGACGATGATGTGATGATGATGATGATAATGTTGATACTGATGGTCGTGGCGATGATCATGGTAATGATAGTGATGATCATGATGCTGATGAGCCCACCTTGAATGTTTCCAAACTTGCCCAACAACTTCACTCTAGACACTATTAGTTTTCTGCAATGTCTACACCTTGTTTGCAAAAAAGATGGGGAGGGGGTGGGAAGAGCAATTGAACGGTGGAGTTTCCGTAAATATCTTCTTTGAAAAAAAAGGGTCTGGGGTTTTACTACAAGGGCAGGATTTGGTGAGGCCCTAAAGGTATATGAGGGAGCCGCTCAGTGGTTAGTGAACTGGACTATTAACGACAAGAGGTCGGTTCGATCCTGGTCGACGGCTTCCAGGTTCACCCAGCCTTAAAGAGGTACCGGATTTTTTTTTCTGGGAAAGTAAAGCAGCACGGACGTAATACTGATCACATTACTCCAAATATCATGTGCTGAAGGTCTGTAAAAATGATGGTCACTAACACCATATTTCCTTTACGTCGCTTGGCTTGACAGGGCACTTTATCTTTTTACTAAAGCTATATGAAACTTGAAGACTCTTCACCCGCCTCATTTTAAAAAAATTAACACCAGAAAGTCTTCGCTGAAAAAAAAGTGTGCGCCAAAACAAAAAAGGAAAAAAAATATCTTTAAAATTTGGGAAGATCACTCGGATTGCGTGACCCTAGGCTTTAGCATATTTAATTTAAGGTAAAAAAAAAAAAAAAAAAGTAAAAAAAAAAAAAGTTCCCTGCACGTCTTACTAGGCGTTAAGGAATATGGTGTTAGTGATCACATCTTTCTATACCCATGGCACATTTTTTGGGTGATGTGGTCGGAATCACACCAGGCCGTCTTCACTTCCCAAAAACATCTCTGGTACCCACTTTTTTTTAAGGCTGGATGAACCATGGAGACTTGTCGATCAGAAAATAATCCGCCAATTCTGGGGATCGAACTCAGACCCTTCTGCTCAGTAAGCGAGCACACTAACCACTCAGCCACCTAGGCTCCCGTAGTTTATTTAGCTAACCTCTAATTTTTTTTTATTTCATTATTTTTTTTTTTTTGTATACCAACTTGGTTATTACAAAATATTATTTGCTTTTTTAGTAGCTCTCTGATCTTACACTAGAATGCTTAGAGAGTGGATTGGTTTCAGTCAACCAAAGAAATGATAAATAACTATAGAGACGTTGTGAAGAGGCACGCTCACCTACACCAGCAGACATGGTTTTTAGGAGTAAGAATTACAGTAATTATTTGTCTAAAATTTACTTCTTTATTACTATTTTTACTTATATATTACTCTTCGCAGTCTATTACACTTTGCAGTCTATTACACATCACACTCTATTACACTTCGCAGTTTATTACTCTTCGGCTTGTTTCTATTAATCATACTTACCAACTCAGCACTGGGTAGCAAATCAACATTGATGTTGATATCGGCAGCAGCACTGATAAGAGAGACACCTTCAACCTTCTTTTAAGCTTGTAAGCCTCACTAAGACTTTAACGTTAAACCTTATCATGATCGCCTTCGCCAGTGCACACATGGTGCACAAGGGGGAAAAAAGTCATCATGGCGGTACCAGATGTTGCTGAAGCTGTAAAGTACAGAATACACCCATGCTAGAAGGCACCCATCCGCCATATAAACTAGATTTCGCGAGCGGGTAACGCCTCCTTCATCACACACATCTCACGTACACGCCTGACTCATGTAGTCTTAAGAGAGTGCAGGTGCGCCAGAAAAAGGAACAGATTGGTATCACAACGTTACCTTTCACCTACACTCACTAGTTATTTTTCCACAGATGAAGATTTATAAACCTTCATCATACTGAACCCGATCTGCCGTTCCGGTGTCATTATTAATTGTTCTGGTTAACACATCGACAAACTAACCCCGACCAATGCCTGCGAGATGAAAGTCAATAATCCAGTTAGTTTCTAATGATAAGTCACGAATATTTATTCTTCTTCTTCCCGCCTACACTACAGTTCTTATCAATGTAATGTCGGTATGTCCGGGTGTAACGTTTCTTTTAAGTCCCTGTTTCTAGCACAGTTGTTTGTCATTGCTACTTTAGTTGATTTCATCGTGTCTTTCCATGAATATAAAATATACATATTATTTATTACATTCAAAATGATTACAAAAGGCCGCTTCTTAAAATTAAGGAAACAAAACTTTAGCCGTTAAAAATTAAACTCGGAAACTGTCAAGTATGCCAATCTATCATCTTTTTGTTACGAGAATTAACTACTAAAATATCACATACACATTTACTTTAGCTAACAAATGTTACACTTTGTGTCTGATGTCACAGACAGAAACCACTTCTGTAATATATATTTTTCTTTAAAACAAGGGGACTGTACTGTAAGGGGCCGAGAACATCTTCAAGCACAAATGCTGCAAAATTCCCAAGATTTCAGTTAAAACGCTAATTTGATATGAAAACCAAGAGCGGTGCTGGATGTTTAGCCGTGTATTCCGATCGTGACAGCCTTGTACGGCATCAAACGTGCACCCTGGAAATGGTTTACAGCTGGTCAGTGCTGCAGAAGTCTGCTTCAGGGAGTAACTTTGCTTAATCGCATTACGATTCTAGAGTAGAATCACAACCACGTGATATATACTGTTCTCTCCGTGTTTTGTAGCACATGCTGCCAAATGGCCTGGAGTTTGCCAACGAAACAAAGAAGTGTCAAGTCAAGCATACTTGCTTATTCAGCATAAATAAGAGTTTAGAAAAATAAGTTATGGAGATGGTCTTTGAGTGTTAAGTACTTTAGATCTTCTTATGCTTAACGTATATCTATATGTCTGTCTGTCTGTCTCTCTGTCTGTCTGTCTCTTTGCCTGTCTCTTTGCCTGTCTTCTTAGCTGTTATATTATTCTCTGTTTTTTTCGCAACTGTTTGAGAGCCAGCGAAACTAAGAACTGTCAATTTGTTTATATTATCTCCCACCTTTTCCTTTGCCTGCATTTTCCTCTTTCTCCTCATAATTCCCATCAATGTTGCTTTAACCAGCTTAGAAGAACTATGTTGAGAAATGCACTCTTCTTTACAAGGCTAAGATCGTTATTCTGCCTCTTCTCCCCTCAAACGTCTCATTTAAAACGGGCATCCCACGAGAAATTGTATCTGCTTCATCGAAAATATTTATTTGTCTGGTTATTATCGCTTAATGTATTTTTCTTTGATTTTCTTACATTTTCTAACTTCCTCGCTTCTTTTGAATGTTCTGCCCGACAAAAACGTTCTAAATGTGTGTATCTACGTCTCGTGGGAATTGATCATATATTCCAGCTAGTTGTTAATTGGTCGTATCTTTACGCTTTATACCAATGGAAAAAGTGAGAAGGTTTTAGAAACTGGCATTGTGAAATTGTTCCTTATTTGCATTCATGTTCTGAACCGCCAATGATTTTTATTGATCTAAGGAATGAGTCTCACTTCACCCAGGGCAGATCAATAGATTTTCATTTTCTCTCAACTGATGGCTAAAAGTATTAAAAATAGTAGCTCCCGTTTCTCGCTGGTTACACACACCTCTAAATAGTCTTTTCAATAGGCTTAGTATTAATTGAACAAACTGAAAATGATTACTACACTCTTGTTCTTAATACTGTTCACTCATCAAATCTTTAGTTGACCGTTTAAATTTTGGGATGTCTGCATTATTAAGTTTCTTAAAGCCCCCATATATAGGTAGCCTAGAAGCAGCTCTTTTACGTGGGTTTTTCTGAAACGATGACAATTTAAAAAAAGAGAGAGAGAGAGAGAGAGAAAAGTGATATGGTAATAGCTTTACGTAGATGAGAAACAAAATAAAAGTCGAACGACGTTTCGGCCACGTCGACCTTCGCTGAAACAATAAACAACATCGCAAAAAAAAATATATATATATATATGGATGTACACAGAAATCTAACTACATGGCGATAAAAAGTAGGAAATTCTAAAAGATTCTGAAATGACTTTTTTTCTGAAAAGGTACAAATTTTTATTATCCTCCATCCATTAGCCCTAAATCATAAAATTGGACTATGTTACATGATACTGCCTGGGAGCTTCTTTCTTATCAATCACTATATATCATATTTCCCATACATGAATAGCATCCTTAACTGTTGTTACAAACACGTGGGGAAACAAATATATCTCAGTTGTTTATCACCGATACTTTAGTTGATTTTCTCTGTTTTTTTTTTTTCCTGGAAGATCAAATGTACATTCGTTCTTATATTTTATATATCATAATATAAATATCTAAGGTATGCTGATGATACAGTCTTGATCGCTAAGAGTGAAAAATGAGTTACAAGAAATGTTAGACATTATAGTGAAAGAAAGCAAAAATAAAGGACTCAGCCTTAATAGCAAAAAGACAGAAGTAATGGTAACAAAAACGAAAAAGACATCACCTCAGTGCAAAATAAGACAAGTGGAACAATATTAAAACAGGTAAATGAATTTAAATATTTGGGAACTTTGTTAACCTCAGACAGAAGATGTACAACAGAGGTGAGGTGCAGAATGGCTCAGGCAAAAGCAGCTTTCCAAAAATGAGGAAGCTACTACGCAATCCATTTTTGACAATAGAAACAAGAAAAGGAGATCTTAAATGTTATGTAGAGCCAGTCTTAACATATGGATGTGAATCATGGACAATAGGATAACAGACAAGAAAATCACTGGAGTCTGTAGAAATGTGGTTTTACAGAAGAATGTTGAGAATACAATGAACAGCTAAGAAGAGTAATAAAAATGTTCTGAAAGAGGCCAAAGCAAAAAGAGAGCTAATTTCCAATATTAGGAAGGAACAATCATTATTTTTCGTCCTGTAATGAGAAGAGAGAAGAACATTGAGAGAGAGGCAAGAGCAGCAGGAATCGGCTCCCTCAATGAGATAGAACTGCTTGCACAGAACAGAGACAGATGGCGAGATTTGATAAAATATCTTTAAAAGAAAACTGCTAGAACAAAAAATTCATATAGGAGAAGGTGTATCTTGGTCTACGCCCTATGACGGTTACGGCTCGAAAGGTCAATAGAATGAGAAGAGAACAACAGAATATATTGTAACAACTGGAAACATTGAGGGACGAAGAGATAGAGGGGAGGAAGAGAAAACATATGAGACAACTTAAGAGAATGGCTTGGCAGAAGGTAAACAACAGAAATGATAAATAACTGTCGAGATCGAAAGTTGTGGAGAGACATGATCACCTACACCAATAGGCCCTGTACATGGTGATGATGATGATGATGTCTTATATTTTACATTCAAAATGATTCAAAGAAGCCAAATCTTAAAATTTAAAAACATTTTTGGTTACAAATTAAATATTGCATCCCGCATAAATCTCAGATTGTTCACTTGTTGTACTTTTTTATTACCAGCATTAACTTGTAAAAACATTATCAGCACGTCTTACTTATTGTGCCGCGACACAAATTGGAGCCACTTACGTCAAATATCAGTTTGAAGAATGAGCGCAATGTATCAGACTCAGGGCTACTTCCATAACAGCTGAAACATTTCCAAGGTCAGGTCTAAAATGTCACTTTTAGATGAAAATAAACAGCTGTGGTGTGTGTATGTGTTTGTGTTTGCGTATGTATGTATGTATACGTGTGTGCATGTGTGTGTATGTGTGTTTTGGTGCATCATCCAGCTAATGCTGGGTCACCTGCACCGAGAACAGGATGCATGGCTTCTCAGAGTGACCTATATGGTGAGATATCATTCGTTTTTATAAATAAAGAAAGACCACCTCTTACGTTGCAAAGACGTTAGTACGGAGATGATGATAATGACTGTGAGGGGTTATAAAAAACACTCAGCCATTTTAAATAGTGACTGAGGTGTTATAAAAACACTGTGAACTAACAGTCACAATAAACAGTAAATATTGATGAACGTGAACTAATTAGAATAGATACAATATGACGTTTACACACTGTACAAATCAATGAAAACAACAAGCAATCTTCAATATTTGAAAAATTCTAACACGGGCATTTCATCATTGAGTGCCGTCTTCGCTTCGAAGGTTGGCTACCATGGAGCGCCATTCCGCTCTGTCTCTTGCTTTGATGGTGCAGATTGCCATAGGCTGACTTGTCCATCTTTTGATGTTACTCGCCCATGTTAGTCTTGGTCTGCCTCTGCCTCTTTTACTTTGTATTTTCCCTTCTAATATTACTTTTATTAGACTGTTGTGTCTTTTAACATGACCAAAACATTTCATTTGTCTTGCTCTAATTGTGTTTAGTAGTTCTTTCTTCTTTTTAGTTGTTTTAAAACTTCCTCGTTTGTTTTCTTTTCTTTCCATCCAATTCTACCTATTCTTCTATAAATCCACATTTCAAAGGCCTCAATTTTCTGTTCTGTTTTCTGGTCTAATGTCCATACAGGAATATTGAGAAGATGTAACATTTTGCTATTCTTAGTTTTAGGTGTTATTTGTTTTGATGTTAGTATATTTTTTATGGCATTGAAATTACTTTTTGCCATTCCTATTCTTTTATTTATTTCAGTTGTACATTTTCCATCACTGGTTATAGTATGTCCCAGGTAGTTGTAGATCTGGACTGTCTCTAGATGTATTCCTTCAACTTTGATATTTAATTGTAAAAAAAAGTAAAGTACCCCCCGTCACGCCAAGTGGCGTATAGGGAAATATGGTGTTAGTGACCCTATATTTTACAGACCTTCAGCACATGATTTTTGGGGTAATGTGGTCGGTATTACGCCCGTGCTGCTTTTACTTCCCAGAAAAATCCGGTACCCATTAAGGCTGGGTGAACCGGAGCCGTCGGTTGGGATCGAACCCTACCCCTTGTCCGTAGTAGTCCAGTTCACTAACCACTGAGCTATCGCGGCTCCTACTAATTTTTAGGGAATTAGTAAAACCCAGGTGTCCTCGCCAAGGTACGAACCCCGGCTGTTGCCGTGGTAAGCCAACCGCCTATCGATTGCGCTAACCGGACACCCGATATTTAATTGTAGGTCTTGTAAATTTTCTTTGTTTATGATCATAGTTTTAGTCTCTTTGATATTCATATCTAGTCCATATTTTTTGCTTGTCATGTTTATTACATTAAGTAATTGCTGTAGATCTTTAGGATTTTTTGCTAGTAGCACAGTATCATCAGCATATCTTAGGTTAAACACGGGCATTATATTTTATCTATGCCTATGTACCCTAGATGGCATGACAACAAAACACATCCTACAAAATTGTCCTCAGCATAAATGTTTGAGAATGTCAATGTGGTTCATGCACGCTACCTAGAAGGGAAGCTCTACGGTGTATCTGAATCACTGAAACAGACAGCAACTTTCACAAGATAGTCCAGAATCCTAGTTGAGGATCGCAGCAGAAGAAGATTATGTGAGTTTTTTTTTCTTTTTAGATTGACACAATCTTACATATCACACATGCCGTTTATGATTGATATCTGACCTATTATACATGTCGTTCATGATTGATATCTTACATATTATAATGTCATTCATGATTGATATCTTACACATTATAAATGTCATTCATGATTGATATCTTACATATTATAAATGTCATTCATGATTGATATATTACATATTACTAATGTCATTCATGATTGATATCTTACATATTATAAATGTCATTCAAGTTTGATATCTTACGTATTATAAATGGCATTCATGACTGAAATCTTACATATTATAAATGTCGTTCATGATTGATACTCAACAATATCTGGGCTTCAATAATTATGCGATCTGAAACAAATTTTTCAGAACTAAAAGTTTACTATTAAGAAAATGTTCCAGATAAAATAAGTAAGACGCATTGATCTATTTTATAAACTCCTATCTATACAGCGATATTTTGTTGTGGATGTTAAAACTAGACAACGGGAAACATATATTGAGACTAATCATTTACAGCAACATAAATGTGGTTTTCCGTGTGGCGAATAAATAGGAATCTAGAGAAGTCATTTGCATCAACAGAAATGTGATTACAGCTAGAATGTGTATGTAATTTGATTGTAGTGATGAAATGCAAATCGAAAGCAATGAAGAATTAGGGGGAAAAAAAGCTAGAACTGTATAACAAGATCTCAACCTAGATCAATACAGACATGGAAAATTGAAGTAAACCGGCCAAGATCTTCACGTGAATGAATAAAGACAGGGACAATTGAACTAAATGGACATAATTAGATCTTATACACGGATCAATAAAGACATGGAAAATTCAACTAAACGGACATAATTTGATTTTATACGTGGATCAATAAAGACATGGAAAATTCAACAAAACGGACATAATTATATTTTATACGAAGATCAATAAAGACATGGAAAATTCAACTAAACGGACATAAATATATCTTATACGCGGATCAATAAAGACATGGACAATTCAACAAAACCGATATAATTAGATTTTATACGTGGATCAATAAAAGACATGGAAAATTCAACTAAACGGACGGAACTAAATGTTATCCGTAAATAAAATTTTAAAAAAAGACATGAAAAATTCTAAGTTGGTTTGACAAGATTTTAACGCAGACACACACACACACACACACACACACACACACAAATACTTTAAAAACTGAACTAAGGCAGCGTGACAACGTCTAACACGTAGGCCAAAAAAGACATTGAAAATTAAAATAACGGGCGTGAGAAGATCTTAAAGGTACACTAAAAAAAGCCGAAAATTAAATAAAACCGGCGTGAGAAGATCTTAAACGTATACCCAAAAAAAGGAGACAATGAAAACTGAATTAAACCGGTGTGAGAAGATCTTAATTAAACCAAAGAAAGACATTGAAAACTGAATTAAACCGGTGTGAGAAGATCTTAAACTAAACCAAAGAAAGACATTGAAAACTGAATTAAGGCGACGTGAGAAGATTCTATAGCAAGATCAAGAAAGACAGAGAAAAGAACTAGAACAGGACATGATGTGTATTTCTGCATGTCTAATAGCATGTAGTCAATGCAATTCAAAGTCTGCAACGGTGGATGTGGCGGAAGAGTCAAATGACCAATGGCCCAGAAAGCGAAAACAGCAAAGTGTGTGGTACACAAGAAGCATGATCAGGACACGAAAGACGAATGTGGCTGACCACCGTGAAAGAGATTGGAGCCTCATCACGTACTAGTCCAGAGGAAGCCATGGGGAGGAATTCGAACTTATGTCGGAAAAAAGATCTTAAAATAAGTACTTGGAATGTTAGGACCCTATATCAAGAAGAGAAATTGAAAAATCTGATTCAAGAAGCAGAACGAATAAATATAGATATCTTAGGCATATCAGAGACAAGATGGAAAGAATGTGGGTACATGGAGGACGAAAAATATACATTTATATACTCTGGAAACACAACAGAACATCAAACGGGGGTAGGAATACTGATAAAAAGAGAGCTACAAAAATAAATAAGTACCCACTGGACATACAGTGATAGGATTATACTACTCAAGTTGAAAGCAAAACCATTCGACATAGCAATAATACAGACATATGCACCTACTCAAGACTACACAGATGAACAAATAGAGGCATACTATGAAGACCTAAATAAAGTTATGAAGCAAGTGAAATCTTCAGACATCTTGATTGTAATGGGTGACATGAACGCTAAAGTAGGAAAAGGTAGATATAAGACAATTATAGGAAATCATGGTTTAGGAAAAAGAAATGACAGAGGAGAAAGATTAATACAATTCTGTGAAGAAAACAGGCTGATAATATGTAACACCTACTTTGAGCAAAAGAAAAGGGAACTATACACATGGAAAAGCCCTGGAGATAAGAAGAGGAATCAAATAGAATACATATGATAAAAGAAAGGTCCCGTAACAGCGTAAAGAAAGCCAAACCTACTCAGGAGCAGACATTAATTCAGATCACAATCCTGTAATGATTAAAATGAAAATCAAACTAAAGAGAACAATCAAAAGTCTAATTCATCAACAAATCCACTAGATACAACAGCTTTAAATCAAAAAGATATTAAAGATACCTATACAATACAAGTAAAGAACACATACCAGAAGCTGCTAGAACAAGGAATTGAGCAATACTGAAGAGAAAATCCTGATGAAAAAGTAGCAACCAAATGGCAATGTATAAAGAAAAGCATACAAGAAACCTGCGACACCTTACCCAAAAGCGAAAAGAACAAAAAACAAAAATGGATAACTAACACAATGTTAGAAAAAAATGGCACAAAGGAGACAAGCGAAGAACACTTCCCAATACAATAAAATAGATAATGAAATACGCAAAATGTGCAAAAAGGCAAAAGAAGACTGGTTCAGCCAAAATGTATAGAAATAGAAACTATGAAAAGCAAACAAGACTAAAGAGGAATACATACAGAAATAAAGATAACCCTCTACTGCATAGTGTGCCAGATATGGCACATACCGAATAACGTTACACATTTAAATAATAATGAATGCAAAAATGTACTACAAACCAGAAGAGGTAGCTAGGATATATAGCTAAATGATTTGAGTGTTCTCCCTTTCTAGAATCTTCAGTGAAGAAGTTAGAGTTCGTTATTGGTGACTCATCTGAACATACGCTTCGTCTGTGGCTGGTCAATGTGTTGAACTGTTTCTATTCTTATTCTCAGTGCTAGAGTTTTTATACAAATTATTTAATAGACTATCACAATTATTTATCAAATTAACACTTCATTAGAGCAAAACAATTAACTAGCATTGATTAATTCGCGTTTTCTAGCTTTGTGCCAGATGTGGAACATTGTGCAGTAAAACTACACACGCTTCCGGGATTCCTTCGTCAGGCCGGCTCAGTGACACAAAAAAAGTGTCAGTCTATCGTTTTCATTCTCAAGTGCTGTTCTGAACGAGTGTGATTATAATCATCTATAATGAATACAGCTACATTTTATGGCAGCTCTGCACCAAGAGAGAAGATTTTTGCCGTCCAGTAGTGAAGATAGCAATTTATCTGCTGATTCTGATTGTGATGAATTAGACCTACTTAACTACAGAAAGTAGGTACACATATTTCTAACGCTCCTCAACTTGAGGGGTCTGATACAGATTCAGATGACACTGATCAAAATGATGTTGATCAGCTAACTGACATCATCTCTGTTCAGCCTGGCCCAAGCAGCCAGAATAAAAAAAGAATTTTGGTCAAACAACTGCTACAAAAAAAAAGATTGACATCAGCTGGAGACATGAACCTCAGAGCTTTGTGCCTGATGAGGGCATGTTTTGGGAGATAGTCTGCTGTCTGAGGACATATTGAACTTTCAAACACCATATGAGTTTTTTAGTTTATATTCACAACAAAAATAATTAGACATATTGCATTACAGACTTGCCTGTATGCAACTCAATGTAGACCTGAAAAACCTTTGGACATTGACAATTCTGAAATTGAAGTGTTTCTAGGAGTTCTGTTGTGGATGTCGTTGATTCAGCTCCCAATACACGCATGTATTGGAAACCAGAGGTAAACATTAATGTCATAACAAGTAAGATGCCGATCAATCGGTTTGAAGAGATTAAGAGATATTTGCATTTTAATGACAATAGTACAGCAGCTCAACGTGGTCAACCTGGATTTGATCGTCTCTGCAAGATAAGACCATTGCTTGATATGCTGAATGAACAGTTCAAACAAGTACCTGTTGAAGAAAGTCTCTCTGTAGATGAGCAAATGTGTGCTTTCAAAGGTCAACACAGTCTGAAACAGTACATTCCAAAGAAACCTCACAGATGGGGTTATAAAACTATTTGTTCTGTCAGGAGTATCTGGCTTTCCTTACAACATAGAAGTTTACACCGTTGAGGAGAAAGGATGCCCTGACCAAAAACATGAACTGTGGTGCAAGCGGAAATGTGGTTTTGCGGTTATGTGTGTTGTGCCAGAAAAAGAACCACAAAGTTTATTTGATAACTTTTTCAACAGCCCAGAGCTTCAGCTTTGTCTTGCAAAAAAAGGGTTTCTTTCACTTGGAACTGTTCGAATGAATAGAGTACCTAAGTGTAACATAATATCAGATGGTGATTTGAAGAAGAAAGGAGGGCGCATTTGATGAGGCATCTGCAGTACACGACTCAGTTAGAATTTCTTGTGTTAGGTGGTTTGATAACCAACCTGTCATTTTCTGTCAACATTTGTGGGCAGCCAACCAGTCGGCAAAGCAAGGAGGTGGTCAAAAGCACAGAAGCAGTTTCTAGAAATTGACTGTCCCAGTGTTGTTGCTGTTTACAATAAACACATGGGAGGTGTTGATTTATTAAATTCCCTTTTGGGACTTTATAGAATACAGCTACGGTCCAAGAAATGTATTTTCGTTTGTTTACACATTTACTGGATGTGTCAATCATATCAGCATGGCTGCTATATAGACGCGCGCAACTGCAGCTTCGTAGTCGTCCAAAAGATGTCATCAGCCTTAACGACTTCAAGCAGCAAGTTGCTGAATGTTTGTGCAAGTGTGGCAAATCTTCAATACCTCCTACTGTAAAAAAGCGAGGCCGCCCAAGTAGTGAAGTGGAATACCAACTTCAGCTGAAGAGAACTAAAGGTCCAACAGCAGCAGTTCCCCTTCAGGCAGTCAGAAAGGACGAAATAGGTCATTTTCCTGTTGTATCAGATACACGACAAAGGTGCAAAAGACCCAATTGTACAAGCAAATCCTTTATCCAGTGCATCAAATGTGCAGTGCATTGTGCTTGAACAAAAATAACAGCTGCTTTGTTGAATTCATGTTATGTAAAAATCCTTTTTTTGTGTAAATTGTTCATTGTGTGCGCAATGTGCCATATTTGGCACAAAGCTGCAAATGTATTACAAAATAAAATATTTAAAATAAACACATATTTAGTATACTGTATGTATTTTAATGTAAGAAAATAGAAAAAAAATTTGGGGGGCAAATTTAAAATAATTCATGCAATAGAGGGATAATGACTAATAAAAATAAAAAGCCACAGAAGGTGATGCATTGCAGACAAAAAAGGAAAAATGCTAACAGACAATAAAGATATTATAGATAGATGGCAGGAATATATAACAGAACTATTTCATGATCAAAGGGACAAGAAACCTGTTATAAAATGTACATCAGGCTATAAAATCTAAAATCTGAGGTGGAAAAAGCTATAAAAACAATGAAAAAGGGAAAAGCAGCAGGGCCTGACAGCATACAGATAGAGATTATACAGGTACTAGAAGATGTTGGCATTGAAGTGATTACAGACATATGCAAAGACATATACCATACAGGAAACATACCAAATGAACTAAAAACATCAACTTTCATTACATTGCCTAAAAAGAATGGTGCAGTGAATGCAGTGACTTTAGAACTTAAAGCCTAATGAGCCATGTTACAAAAATCTTGCTAAAAGTTATACAAGGAAGGATTCAGAATAAAATCAATACTGAATTAGATGAGCAGCAATTTTGATTTAGGAAAACTAGCGGGACAAAGAAGCCATATTCTGCATGAGAACATTAATCGAAAATACACAGAAGTAAACAAACCAATATATGCCTTCTTCATAGACTACACCAAGCTTTTGATAGAGTACACCACAAACAACTTATAGAATGCCTACAAGAGATACATCTAGATGACATGGACATATGACTAATATGTAATCTATACTGGGAGCAAACAGCAATAATAAAATATAACAAAGAGAACTCTACACCCATTGATATAAAAAGAGAAGTAAGACAGGATGCATCCTATCACCAAGCTTGTTCAATCTATACACTGAGCAAATCTTTAAAAAACATCATACATAGAGATGCCAGGCCTACAAATAATGGAAAGATAATCAATAACCTAAGATATGCTGATGATACTGTACTAATAGCAGAAAATCCTAAAGATCTACAACAATTACTTAATGAAAAAAACATGCTAAGCAAAAAATATGGACTAGATATGAATATCAAAAAGACTAAAACTATGATCATAAACGAAGGAAATTCTCAAAATCCACAAATGGATATCAAAATTGAAGGAATAGTTCTGGAGACAGTTCAGAACTACAACTACCTTGGACATAGTATAACCAGTGATGGAAAATGTACAACTGAATAAACAAAAGAATAGAAATGGCAAAAAGTAATTTTAATGCCATGAAGAACATACTAACATCAAAACAAATAACACTAGGGCTAAAACTAAGAATAGCAAAATGTTACATCTTCTCATATTCCTATATGGTGCAGAAACATGAACATTAGACAAGAAAACAGAACAGAGAATTGAAGCCTTTGAAATGTGAATATATAGAAGAACAGGTAGAATTGGATGGAAGGAAAAGAAAACAAACGACGACACAATTCAAACAAGACAAATGACATTTTTGGGCCATGTTAAAAGACACAACAGCCTACTAAAAGTAATCCTGGAGGGGAAAATACAAGGTAAAAGAGGCAGACCAAGACTAACATGGACGAGTAACATCAAAAGATGGACAAATCAGCCTATGACAACCTGCACCATCAAAGCAAGAGACAATGCAGAATGGCGCTCCATGGTAGCCAACATTCGTTACGGAGACGGCACTCGGTGATGATTACGAATAGCATGAGGCGACCTGTAACTACAGCTCCGTGATCAGCAAAAGATAGCTGGCCAAGATTCTACCTCCAGTGACTGTCCTGAAAACATTCTACTCAGTCTAAGTGAATATAGATCGAAATCATCATCAATTACCGGGCCTGCTGGCGTACGTGATCATGTCTCTCCACGACTTTCGATCTCGATAGTTATTTATCACTTCTGTTGTTGACCTTCTGCCAAGCCATTCTTTTAATTTGGCTGGTATTTTTTCTCTTTGCTTCGGACTATCTCTTCGTCCCTCAATTTTTCCAGTTGTTACAATATATTCTAGCTGTTCTCTTCTCATTACATGGCAAAAAAATTGATGATTGTTACTTCCTAATATTGGAAATTAGCTCTCTTTTTGCTTTGACCTCTTTCAGAACATTATAGATCGAAATGAGAAGGCAACCCCGGTTACGAGACAAAAACTGTACAACTCATGGATTGAAAGTGGCCGACACAGCGATGACTGCTCGATAGGATCAGTGAAAGATAAGATATCAAGACCCAACACCACACTCTGCAAACAGACAAGTCAAAATAGACAAACGGGTATAGATATAAGAGAATGGAATACTTGATGTCCATGATATGCTAACGTCGGAATTGTTGGATCAAAGGAGGCAAATATCGCAGGTTGCTGTTAACTACAGTTTCTAAAGTCCCTGTGCAGTGAAACAAAATATCATGACGTAAATTTCATCAATCGGTGACGTATTTTCAAAACTATTTTCAAATCACTGCACAGGGACTTTAGAACACCCTATACACACACAACGCAACTACGCGCTTGTAATAGTGCGACTGAGAGTAGTTATCGTGGAGCAACTGCAAACAATAAACCCAGTCAACAAAATTCTGTACAAAGTCAAAAATCTCGGGCTGAGATAGTGGAAGTATCAGCTTTACAGTCACTTCACAGTCAGCTGCGACACAACACAGTAAATGACCCTCTCGGGAAGAAACAGAATTGGAAAGAATATCAACAAAAGTCTCGTTTCCTGTTTGAACAAACACATGTTCAAGGAACACATCGGCAGTGGAAGTCACGAGCGAAAGCAGTAACGCTAGTCAGTCGGTTTACGCGATGGTGATTATGATAATTATTCCTAGTGTGTTGCTCTACAAGCACCCCTGCTGAGCATATAATCATTGACCTGGCATAACGCGTCAGAAAACGTATTTGAATGTATTCTAAATGTGAATTTTGACCAACTTAAGCACGGTGTTCGTATGTGGCTAACTGTGTACAGGGCTGATGTTTGTGAAACGTAAACGCTGTTGCTATTGTTTTCTAATCTAGACTTACAGTTCTGGGAAGTAGGTAAAGAGATGTGTGTGTGTGTGTGTGCGTGCGTGCGTGCGGGCGTGTGTGTGTGTGTTGTTACCGAACTCGGTGTGTCTTTAATGGTTTCACAACTAAACACTCCCTACATCAGGGTCACCGAACACGTTTGTCCAGCCGTCGTGTGTGACCTCACACGTACTGTACGTTAACGCTCACGAACAACAACCGTATCGTTGTACTCACCCAGTCAAATGACAGATTTAGCAGAAAGGCGCGTCGACAGGCGTGTCACATTATTTAGACGCCACACACACAAAACAACATACAAACAACACGGAACCACTTATACACACATACAGTTACACGCATTTTTTTTTTTCATTTCTCACACAACGAACGCGCCACATTTCAAATTTCGTTGCAATATCTCATTAGTGTTAGAATAATGAGTAAATGTCGGGTTGGGTAGCGAGTGAGACTCAGTTTATACCTTATACGTAATGTTGAAAAACACTAAGACGGGACGTGTTCACGCAAACATGAAGAGTCAGTCACTACCGATTATTTTTCTAACTTTAAAAAATAAATTTGTTTGACTCCAGTTGAAAATGTCTTTCAGTCCAATCTAGCACACCTTGCAGGTAAACTGTGTGGGAAGATCTCAGCAGAAGCCTTGCTTTATCACTAATTTAAACATTGATGGATCTGTGCCTAGATGTTTAGTTACGGAGGGAGGTTAGGCAAGGAAGATGATAGTGATGGACGTTTGCGTAGGTAGAGGCGGTGCCACTTTATAACATATTAAGATAAACATAACACAGCCATCTTATTTGTTCTTAACTCTGAAGCTATCAACTGGTAGGGTTGAAACTGATAAATAATGTTTGTTGATAATTAGCAATAATAGTAAATAGCAACTGTGTAGGTTCAATGCAACAGTACATGTTGTAAAGTCCCACTAAGGTTTCAGTTGTAGGTGCAGCAAATGTGTTACCAAGCCTATATTTTAAGTTGGTTATTGGTTGTGGAAGGCACCGGTATCACTGCAAAGGAATTAAAATCCATAATTGCTCAACCGCCGTTCCAGCGTAGTCATCCGAATAATATCTAATCTCCCAAACAAAGAAAGGTAACTGTAGTCCCCATCGTAGCAGTCTCAGCACACGCCAAAAGACATAAGGCGAAACCGCGCAGAAAGTGAACACAGCCAACTGTTCCTTGTCATACGATATCATCATTCATATTCAAAATTATTAAATGTTTAAGTGAAGGATCTTACTAAGTATATATTATGCGTTTAAAATCTTGCCAATTCCGTGTAAAATCTACCAATAATATACAACTCTTTCAACAGAGCGTCCAGCAGGGGGCAATCTGATTACCAGAAGGAATCTATTTCAGCAATTTAGTTTCTTGATACTCTAAGGGAGAGGGGGCAAGATCCGCTAGGTTCTTAACTTCCTGACATCGGCCGGGCTGCATTCTGAGAATGAAGTTTCGACTGAATAAACTATCAGACTAAATCTTGTATGTAGGATCTTGCCAAGCCCGTTGATTTAAGTGTAAGATCTTGCCAAGCCCCTTGCTGTATGCGTACAAACTTTGCCAAGTCCGTAGATTTATGTGAACAACTTTGCCAGTCCGTAGATTTATGTGAACAACTTTGCCAAGTCCGTAGAATTATGTGAGCAACTTTGTCAGTCCGTAGATGTATGTGAACAACTTTGCCATGCCCGTAGATTTATGTATAAGATCTTGCCATTGCCAAACCCGTAGCTGTATGTGTACAATTTTACCACTCTGTAGCTTTATGTGTACAATTTTGCCAAGTCTGTAGCTTTATGTGTACAACTTTGCCAAATCTGTAACTTTATGTGTACAACTTTGCCAAGTCCGTAGCTTTATATGTACAACTTTGCGAAGTTAATAGCTTTATGTGTACAACTTTGCCAAGTGTGTAGATTTAAGTGTATGTTCTTGCCAAGCCCGCAGCTTTATGTGTTTAAATATGCCAACTCCGTAGTTTTAATTGTAAGATCTTTCCACACATGTAGCTTTAAATGTAAGATTTTGAAACGCCTGTTGCTTTAAACGTGAGATCTTGACAAGCCGGTAGCTTTATGCGTTCAAATATGCAACCCCGTAGTTTTAATTTTAAGATATTTCCAAGCCTGTAGCTTTAAATGTAAGATCTTTCCAAGCCTGTAGCTTTAAATGTAAGTTCTTGACACGCCTGTAGCTCTAAATATAAGTTCTTGACACGCCTGAAGCTTTAAATGTAAGTTCTTGACACGCCTGTAGCTTTAAATGTAAGTTCTTGATTAGCTTGTAGCTTTAAATGTAAGTTCTTGACACGCATGTAGCTTTAAATGTAAGATCTTGACAAGCCTATAGCTTTAATATTTGGTGCTGTAGTAAGATATTCCTTTCATCTACACCCCATATCGCGGGAAGTCGTCGAGGCACTAAAGGCAAATTCTTCAACTTTCTTAAATTTTCTCTAGACAGGGTCATTCTTTGCAATGTTGAGGCTTCTTCATACGTTGATGTTATCTTCCCATTTCTTTTTCTGTCTATTTCGTCTTCTTCTTCCTATTACTGTTCCCCGTAAAATGGTCTTTTTCCACTCAGATGATCGAGAAACATGGAAAATAGAATTCATTTTTTTTTTCCACAATGGTCAAAAGATCATAATGACTCAGATTTCACAATGGCCAAAGATCATGATGACTCAGATTTCTTATTGTGCCCATTTGCAACTTTTTCATGTGAGATCTTGCTAAAACGGCAACTCAAAGTGTAAGCTCTTGTCAGATCTTTAGCTGTAGGCAAAGTAGATCTGTTGCCAAATCTGTAACACTAAGTGTAAGTACTTGTCAGATCTTTAGTTGTTGGAGCAGCAGAACATATGTTATCAAGTCTGTAACTCTAAGTGTAAGTTCTTGTCACATCTTTAACTGTTGGAGCAGCAGAACATATGTTGCCAAGTCTGTAACTCTAAGTGTAAGTTCTTGTCAGATCTTTAGCTGTTAGAGCAGCAGAACATATGTTGCCAAGTCTGTAACTCTAAGTGAAAGTTCTTGTCACATTTTTAGCTGTTAGAGCAGCAGAACATATGTTGCAAAGTCTGTAACTCTAAGTGTAAGTTCTTGTCACATCTTTAGCTGTTGGAGCAGCAGAACATATGTTGCCAAGTCTGTAACTCTAAGTGAAAGTTCTTGTCAGATCTTTAGCTGTTGGAGCAGCAGAACTTATGTTGCCAAGTCTGTAACTCTAAGTGAAAGTTCTTGTCAGATCTTTAGCTGTTGGAGCAGCAGAACTTATGTTGCCAAGTCTGTAACTCTAAGTGAAAGTTCTTGTCAGATCTTTAGCTGTGGGAGCAACAGATCTGTTGCCACGTATGTAACTGAGTGAAAGAACTTACCAATTATACAGTTTTGCTTTGAAATCCTGATAAGTATGTAGCTCAGTGCGTAACATCATACCATGTGTATACGTGTGCTAAGATCCTAAGTTATGTAGTTGTGTGTGCGTGTGCGCGCCCGCGCCGTGTGTATGTGTGCGTGCGTGTGCGTGCGCAATCTAATCAATTTTACATTTGTTACTCTAAAAGGTTCGAGTTGAAGGAAAAGAGTGACAAAAAGAAATTATGTTCATTTGAATTATTTTTTTTCTTCTTCATTTTCCCTAACTGCTCACGAGAATCGTAAAACTAAAAGAAATAAAGCGCCATAAATCGTGACGCTATGACATCTCAATTTTCAAGTTGGCTCCAGTTCTCCTCTGCTTAAAGATGTAAACAGTCGTAAATTTTCTTTGGAAACATATAAATCAAAACGAAACTTATAACAAACAATGCTACAGTACATAGTACCACTAAAGAGAGGAAATAGAATGAGAATTACTTTTACTTTAAGTATATGTTTTATATGGGAGTGGCAATAGCTCAGTGGTTAGTGAACTGGCAATAGCTCAGTGGTTAGTGAACTGGACTACTAAGGACAAGATGTCGACGGCTTCCAGGTTCACCCAGCCTTAAATGGGTACCGGATGTTTTTGTGGGGAAGTAAAGCGGCACGGGGGTAATGCCGACCACATTACCCCAAAATTATGTGCCGAAGGTCTATAAAAATTATGGTCACTAACACCATATTCCCTATACGGCACTTGGCGTGACGGGGCTCCTTACTTTTGCTTATATATTTTATACTGTTCTTTTCGATTATTACCCTTGTCTAGTTATTTAATTTTTATACATTGGAGATGACTTTTTTTCAAAATATGTTATGTTGTAGTTCGATGTTTAATTATACTTTACATTGTAACTTGAGCGGTGTAGTTGTTGAGTAACACTGGTCATAAAGTGTGTGCTTGTGTGTTATTTCATTTTAACCTGTAAAACTGCACAGACATATTTCGTTTTCATTGCTCTCATCACAGTTTTAATGCACATCCGGTATAGTTAACTCCTAACCACACGACTACCGTGCATAAGACGACAAGCTAGTGTGATTGCTGGTTACTAATTTGAATATATATCTCAAATAAGACACAATAAAAATTATCTGAAATTTTCTGTAATATAACTTCATGTCAATAAACAGTTTACATACAAAATTTCAACAACTGAAACCAAACGGTTATTAAGTTATAACATTTTGATGAGATGCACGAGTTTTAAAATGAACAGTAGAAGTCAAACAAAACCCAGCTCTCTGTCTGCTCTTGTCTCTCACTCACCACAAGAATACTAATTTCGACGTCAATTCACGATAAAGGTATGAACATTTTCAATTTCTCATTATCTCTGTCTTCTATCTTCACATCATCTTCCACCACCAGTTTCCCTTTTCTTTTTCAACACAAGTTTCAACATTTTCTTAAAATCTTCTTAACTCGTTCAGCCGTTTCGGAGTACACTGTAACCAGTTATACAAGTCTGAGAGTTCTTTAAATACATCCAAATTAATATGTAAATGAGTACGCTAATTAAACGTTATTATTATAGCATGAAGGATACCCTAACGACTACACTCACTGAGGCAGAAAGCACATCTGTACAACGAGAAAAAGACTGGCAGTCGAAGGACATTATTTATGATTATAAACGTTCTTTCTTCTTGTATGTGTAGCGCAGCAAATTACAGCAGGGATGCAGTATATACACATCTGGAAGCAGTGCTGTTCATTTCTACAAGCGGTTTGTTCCACATGATGGCGACAGCAACAATCACAGATCTCTTTAACAAGCTAGAAAATGGTGTAGAGTAGTTTATCCAGAGCTACATGGTATAGTTTTCTTGTTATTTTTTCCCCCTTTTTCTAAACTTTTCTAGTTCATGAGGTCCCCACGTTTGCTTTTCCTCGGTTTCCAAAATCAACAACCAAAACAAATAGAATTTGGTGAAGGATTTTTCTTTAAACAGCAAATAACCTTCGTTCAATGCAAACCTAAGAATCAGCCAGGAGAGAGGTTACTCGGTAAAACATCAGCCAGGAGAGAGGTTACTCGGTAAAACATCAGCCAGGAGAGAGGTTACTCGGTAAAACATCAGCCAGGAGAGAGGTTACTCGGTAAAACATCAGCCAGGAGAGAGGTTACTCGGTAAAACATCAGCCAGGAGAGAGGTTACTCGGTAAAACATCAGCCAGGAGAGAGGTTACTCGGTAAAACATCAGCCAGGAGAGAGGTTACTCGGTAAAACATCAGCCAGGAGAGAGGTTACTCGGTAAAACATCAGCCAGGAGAGAGGTTACTCGTAAAACATCAGCCAGGAGAGAGGTTACTCGGTAAAACATCAGCCAGGAGAGAGGTTACTCGGTAAAACATCAGCCAGGAGAGAGGTTACTCGGTAAAACATCAGCCGCCATAAAACACTAACATATGACCAACTTCTGGTACTTTATTATTTCTTGCTACAAACCATCTGCCAAGGACAAATATAGAAAACCACGTGTTAAGGTGTAATCAGGAGCTTACATTCGCTTTACATTATTGAAACTCAAATGAACAATAAAGCAAGCGTTCGAGATTTAAAAAAAAAAAAAAAACTTATATCCGCTTGTGACTGCGACACAGGGACATTTGTTGTGAAATTCTAAGAGAAAACGATATCCATAAAAATAGGATACAGCAGATACATTTCCAAATACATTATCTCTTCTAATGATTATGTGTCTATCGGTAGAATGTTTGTCAACAAACTGGTCAACATAAATATGTATACTAACCTAGGTCCAGAAATGGTCAACATAAATATATATACTAACCTAGGTCCAGTAACTGGTCAACATAAATATGTATACTAACCTAGGTCCAGAAATTGGTCAACATAAATATGTATACTAACCTAGGTCCAGAAACTGGTCAACATAAATATATGTACTAACCTAGGTCCAGAAATTGGTCAACATAAATATATGTACTAACCTAGGTCCAGAAACTGGTCAACATAAATATATGTACTAACCTAGGTCCAGAAATTGGTCAACATAAATATGTATACTAACCTAGGTCCAGAAACTGGTCAACATAATATATGGACTAACCTAGGTCCAGAAACTAGTCAACATAAATATATGTACTAACCTAGGTCCAGAAACTGGTCAACATAAATATATGTACTAACTTAGATCCAGAAACGCAACACTACATTGTTCTATCACACTGCATGGTTCTATCACGCTACATGGTTCTATTACACTACATGGTTCTATCACACTACATGGTTCTATCACACCACATGGTTCTATCACACTACATGGTTCTATCACACTACATGGTTCTATCACACTACATTGTTCTATCACACTACATGGTTCTATCACACTACATTGTTCTATCACACTACATGGTTCTATCACACTACATGGTTCTGTCACACTACATGGTTCTATTACACTACATGGTTCTATCACACTACATTGTTCTATCACACTACATGGTTCTATCACACTACATGGTTCTATTACACTACATGGTTCTATCACACTACATTGTTCTATCACACTACATGGTTCTATCACACTACATTGTTCTATCACACTACATTGTTCTATCACACTACATTGTTCTATCACACTACATGGTTCTATCACACTACATGGTTCTATCACACTACATTGTTCTATCACACTACATTGTTCTATCACACTACATGGTTCTATCACACTACATTGTTCTATCACACTACATGGTTCTATCACACTACATGTTTCTATCACACTACATGTTTCTATCACACTACATGATAACCCTTGAATAAACATCAGAAAGATACGTGAAGACAGCATAAAGGAATGGATAGATCTTTATTTCGCAGTGCACAATGTTCAGCATCAAACAGTGAGAGACGGAAAAAAAAGAGGAAAACACCATCGACACTTTTCAAAGCACCTGAACGCCAAGGTGCAGGTGAGACAATTCATGACAAAAATACAAGACATGGGAAGTAAAGAGATGAGCAGTTTATCATTGACAAACCAACAATTCAGGGACTAGAGATTTTGTATCATACGTGGCACGGGTAGGAAAGGAAGATTACGGATAAGGATAAGTTCCATCCTCGAGCTACTCAAACCAAAATCATGCAATTTTTTCGTCCTCTTCCAAAAAGTACTAAACATATTTGCTCCTGTCCCAAGTGCAGAGGTCGAGTGCTAACTATATACATATCAGGAGTCGATCTACTTTCGTTCACGTTAGTAAGCCGAACTTCGTGTACTTAATGGAAGCAATAACAAGCAATCAACTGTGCTAAAATTAGACCCAGACAGAATGTAAAAGCACATAATCCTTACCGAACGCTGCACCACATACTCTCGATAGCATTTGTGTAGAAATCACCGTTTCCAAAGAACATTTTCAAAACCCGACAAAGGGAAAACTGTCCAAGGTAACTGAAAAATGTAACTCCACGAGCACCTCCGGCAGTCCGTGAACCTCTGAACGACGCTTTGTGGCGCGCGCATCTCGCGGTTGAGAGAGCGTGGCGGTTGGCAGAGGTTTAGCCCCTTTATAACTTAACTCCACAATAGAACGAACTGTGAAGTGAACACTGGTACCTTCCAGTTGCGCGTAACCGAATCATGGAGCGTTATTTTCTGTTTAAATCAGTAGAGATCATGACTGGTTTGTTTCATTTTCATTCTTTAATAAATGAGACTGAATATTGGCAGTAAGAAACAACTGTCACCATCGTGCAACATAAATATAAGTGGGACACATCTAAAACAAGGAAAAAAGGAAAGTAAAGAGCCCCAATCACGCCAAGTGGCGTATAGGGAATATGGTGTTAGTGACCATAAATTTTACAGATCTTCGGCACATGATTTTTGGGGTAATGTGGTCGGTATTACACCCGTGCCGCTTTACTTCCCCAGAAAAATCCGTTACCCATTAAAGGCTGGGTGAACCCGGAAGCCGTCGGCTGGGATTGAACCCTACCCCTTGTCCTTTTTAGTCCAGCTCACTAACCACTGAGCTATCGCGGCTCCCATCTGAAACATGTGCAGAGCGCCAAATACTTGGTTCGACAATAACACCAAACGGAACATGCCCCACAGAAATGAAAGCACTGTAGAACAAGCCAAAGTAGTAGCAATTCATTTAATGAAAAATGTCTTGTACAACAAGTCTATGTCAACAGACGTGAGAAAGTGAGTACATAGAGCCACGTATGACCTATGGAAGCGAATCGTGGATAGTAAACAAACAAATAAAAAGACGTTCAGAGGCCAAAAAGATTAGATTTCTCAAAGAAATGTGAGAGCCAAAACAGAGTTGGACTACTTTGTTTACAACTGACGAAATACAGGAAAAGTGAGATCGCGGACGACAACGATACAAGATACTGGATAGATTGGTGTCGTGCACGCAACAGCCAACAACAGAATTGGTACGATGCACTCTGGAGAGATAATTATGAAAGGACATGGTCGCCTACGCCATCCGGTATTGAACATGATGGTGATGATGAATATTGACAGTATTGTTCAGCCTTCTCTAGCTACAGCAGACAGTGATTCTTCTATTTTCTTATTTGGCATGTTTAGTCTCTGGAAATACATTGAAACTTGCACCTGCTGATTTTATTCGCTTTCACGTGGAGAAAGAAATGAAGGAAGGAAGAATAGAGACAGACGAACAAAAGACAGCTAGCAGTGAAGAAAGAATAATCGTGATGGCCAGACTTGGAGCACTCGGAGAAGGATGACCGCCGAAGGCACAAAGTGAAGGAGCTTTCTTGTTGTCCCACAATTCACCGGTCTGTGAACAAGGAAAAAGAACGAATAAGAAAAATGCCAGAAAGAGTCACAACACAATTCAAATACAACAAATTAAAAAGGATTGGCGTATAAGGAAACGTAACAAATTAAAATTGTCTTAAATGGAAAAAGTAAAAAAAAAAAAAGCAAATAAAGAGCCCCCGTCTCGCCAAGTGGCGTATAGGGAATATGGTGTTAGTGACCATAAATTTTATAGAACTTAAGCACAAGATTTTTGGGGTAATGTGGTCGGTATTACGCTCGTGCCGCTTTTCTTTCCCAGAAAAAAATCCGGTACCCATTTAAGGCTGGGTGAACCCGGAAGCCGTCGGTTGGGATCGAACCTTACCTCTTGTCCTTTGTAGTCCAGTTCACTAACCACTGAGCTATCGTGGTTCCCTAAATGGGAAAAATGCAAGGTAAAAGAAGCAAAAGGAGACAACGATAAAATTGTAACGGTAACATCAAGAGATGGGTTTGAGTATTAGTTGTCCATCTTTCTTTCTCTCGGCATTCACGGGCTGCTACAGGAATTGACTGACCTCTTCGGCATCGTCATAAAAAGACGTTGTGGGTGTAGATGCGCTGTTTGAGGTTTGCAGTAGAAATATGTTATCTGCATCTTTCGGCCAAAACATCCGAATTCGCCACAGCATTTATGAGTACCTGGTTGTCTTCCCTCTTTGATCCCTATTTTCTTCGCCAGACTGGTTAGTCTTTTTCTAGATCACTGCGAGGAGGTGGAGTAGAGTCTGGATGGTTTTGGTTCACCGATCCTGGCGCAAGTCATCAGCGGTGAGACAACTTCCAACCATGTTGCTGTCAGGTATCGAGCATCCGATCAATTTGATCAAATGCAGAGTGTACTCTCCAGACAAGAGACAGATGAAGCGGCATTACATGTAGGCCAGACTTTCAAACATAGTAGGCACAACGCGATGACAGATGTCATGGTGGATGCAAGATATGTTTTCTTTATCGACCTATACAAACAAGGTCCATGAACGGGATGGTTCGAGCAAGGTCCTCTCTGACTCCTCATAGTTTCAAGAACGTGGTACGACATAACTTGTGCGCGTTTTGTTTTCTAATAGCCAAGCTTTCGTAGATTCAGCTGTAAACTGCGTCTATGTATGTCAGAAGCGGGAAAGGTAGGACAGTGTGGAGAAGCACTGATCCAACTCTCGCAGTGCCAATGCGACACAGAATTGAGATAAAGAAACTCATTTGTCCTTAGCTAGGACTATTATTGCTATCTTTATGCCATTAGGTCTAACATCCCTTCAGTTTTGTTTTCCATCACTGCAATATCACAAGTTTTCTATTGCTCACATTCACTCTTAGGGAGCCGCGATAGCTCAGTGGTTAGTGACTGGACTACAAAGGACAAGAGGTAGGGTTCAATCCCAACCGACGGCTTCCGGTTCACCCAGCCTTTAATTGGTACCGGATTTTTTTCTGGGAAAAGTAAAGCGGCACGGGCGTAATACCGACCACATTACCCCAAAAATCATGTACCGAAGATCTGTAAAATGTTTGGTCACTTACACCATATTCCCTGTACGCCACTTGTCGTGACGGGTCACTAACCACATATTCCCTATACGCCACTTGGCGTGACGGGTCACTAACACCATATTCCCTATACGCCACTTGGCGTGACGGGTCACTAACACCATATTCCCTATACGCCACTTGGCGTGACGGGTCACTAACACCATATTCCCTATACGCCACTTGGCCTGACTTTACTTTGACTTTCACTCTTAACGATTACTATTATTTCCTTTACATTATAAGGTTTTTAGAGCTTGTGGTTATAATGGTATGTATTCACATGAGCGACATTTTGAAGGCATTCAACAACTGTGGAAAACAACGGCGGTCGATTATGTAGGAACGCAACTTATAAGGAAGCACTAAGGGTGTGTACAAACTAGAACCACAACTGTGAATACATTTCACCATCTGTTTAGGGTGATTGAGCACCTATGGGTTTCCCCGGAATGTTGTGATGTCAACTCAAGAAAAATGAACTTTCTTTATTCCAGTGGTATTTCCCGTCTAAGCCGTTTTATTATTCTGCTCATTTATCATAGTGCCAGCAGAGACAGTGCTATATTATGCCAAATAGACAAGCGTCTAGTGCACATATCCCACAAGGGAGTAGATTAACATAATAAATGACAAGATCCTTCTTCTGCTACTATTTCTTAGCTGTCAAACCCTACATCGGTGAGTTTAATGAATGCATCTGTCAACGCAAGCAGCCCCGCAACACGAAACTGTCTACATTCAATATGCTGGTTTGGCTGGTCAGGTATTGCTAACTTCACAATTGGATGTATTTGGGCAGATCAGTAACAGATTAGTAGCATACAGACGCCGTAAATATATTTCTTAATTACCCTATAATTCATGACTATTTTTCCTGGATGACGTGGATGCGTTGTGTTCACGTTTACGGAGAAAGGAGATGTTTATTTGCCTTTCGGCCCAAACGTCCGATTCCAACGCGGCAGTTAAAATACTGAGATTTCTTCACTCCTCGAACTTTATTTGTTTGCCAAGCTGATTAGTCTGTGACCAGTGGCAACACGGGGAGGTGAAGTATAGTCTTGATTCGTTTTGGTTTACTAAACCTGACGCAATGCCCAGCTATAAGTCACAGACCCATTCAGGATTATTTGAAATAATTTTGGTATTAAAAAAAAACATTATTTTTTAATATAATTACACATGGTTGTATTACTTATAACTTACGGACCAAAAAAAATATAATTTCAAGACAGTCTCGAGAATTTGAACTACGCATGCGCTGAAATCTGTCACCTAATTGTAGCTGACTACTTGCATTAGGTTCTGTGAAATTATATGTATTCATTGGCAACGCGTATGGAGCCAACCCAAAGTAGTTTTCATCTACATTTCATCTTAATTTTAGCTGGCAGCTGCGATCTAATATAACCTGGAAGACTTAGTTTGAGGTTCAACTGATCGTGCCTCGCCAAGAAGTAGACCCCGAAGAGGAAAAAAAATAATAAGAGGCCCAGTTAACAAGAACGTCGCATCCTTGACGTAGCTCTGAAAGCGGAATAACCAGTGAGGTCTAAGATGTCAAGCAGATCGGGTACCGTAATAGGCAGTGCCGAAGTCGGACATATTGCGCCCAAATATGCATTTTTTTTCAGTTTGCAGTAAACCAGTACATAACACAATTATACCCTATTAAGGTTGGAAAGGGAGCCGCGATAGCTCAGTGGTTAGTGACTGGACTACCACGGACAAGGGGTAGGGTTCGATCCCAAGCGACGGCTTCCGGGTTCACCCAGCCTTAAATGGGTACCGGATTTTTTCTGGGAAAGTAAAGCAGCACGGGCGTAATACTGACCACATTACCCCAAAAATCATGTGCTGAAGGTCTGTAAAATATAGGGTCACTAATACCATATTTCCCTATACGCCACTTGGCGTGACGGGGGTACTTTACTTTAAGGTTGAAAAGGAAGAGTTATTTTTATCTGTCCAACGCAGTCAAAGAGGGTTATTGGTTGTATAGATTATTTGTATCTCAAAGTGAGACTTTAGCCGCAAAGCTCTGACGCTTCCTTATTTCTTTCTTTGTGAAACTGGATATATTATGTTAATGGTTTCAGTTAGTGACACCAACCAGGAAATGTTAAATTTACTGTGTCATGACTTTAATGTCTTGTAGATGATCGCTTACAATTATAAATATTTCGAGAATTAACACTTTTAACACTATTCAAACCTTTTATGTTGTAGATGTTTACTTACAACAATAAACACTTCGAGAATTGACACTTTTAATATAATTTAAATTGAAAGTGCACATAGTGTTGTTAAATTCTGAGCTACAATTTCTTATTCTCTCTTCGAATGTGACATACAAGGTTTTTAGGTTAGAATTCTTGTATGAGCAAATTAGACACGTATTTCAAACATATTCCTAAACTGTTTAATTAGTTTATAGAAGAAATCATATTTGATGAACTTTACTTCATAACCATCTCGGACAATGTTTTAACAAATGATAGTAAATGTAAGACACAAATAAAAGAAGACGGGTAACAAAAAGCAAATTAAAAATATAAAAAAATATACTAACATAAAAACAGATAACATCGAAGTTTAAACTACGAATAATCAAATGTTTCATTTACTCAACATTCCTGTAGAGTGTACAAACATGGACATTAACTAAAGAATAAAAAAAGAGCAAAAATCAAAGTCTATGTAATGTGGATTTATAGGAAAATTGGGAGAATGGGTGGAAGTATAAGGAGACAAACAGTGAAGTTCTGAATTAGCTGAAAACGAAATGCTTATCACTGTTTGAATAGGGGAAATTTGTGTTTTCTGACACATGAAGAGACATAATACCCTACTGAACGTCATCTTATGGCGCGGAGGCAAGTGTAAGGTAAACGAGACAGATCCAGACCACGACTAAAGTGGACTGATAATATCAAATGATGGACAGGTGAACCTATGCAAACGTGCGCTATCACGGCAATAGACAGAGTAACATACTTAAATGGCGCTACTTGGTAGCCAACCTTCGCAGTGGAGGCGGCATAGTGAATGAAGTTTATCATCTGAATTTTGAGAGAGAGAGAGAGAGAGAGAGAGAGAGAGAGAGAGAGAGAGAGAGAGAGAGAGACAGAGACAGACAGAGAGAGGAATAATTTTATTTTTTTTTTCATTCATTATTTAGAGAAAAAAGAAGCGGAGGCTTCAGCGAGTTACGGTTCTTGAATTTGAGGTTAGGGGAGGGGGGGGGGGGGAGAGAATCAGACTTTACCAGGCAACGATATTGAAATGAAATTAGCTATTCCCTAAAAATGTATTCACTGCGCCCTAACCGTTAGCCTTTTTGCAGTGCTAACATATTAGGTTGTGAGAAGCCTAGTGAGCTACCATTGAGTGTGTCATGTCTATCTGAGCCAGTACTGCTGTGAGGATTTTATATTCGCGCTCGTAAATGTCGGGATTCAATGCGGGTCAGACTTTCATGATCAGAATAAACATAAAAATAAATTGCGGGCTACAGTAAACCAGAGAGTCAGGGAATACAGGTAAATGGTCTTTCGTGATGACATGTCCAAATCATTTTCAAATTCTGAACACGGTGGTAATAGAGTATATTTGTAGGACAAAAAAATTAGATACAGAACTAACAAATATAAACAGAAATAAGTAAATTTAATTTTATAATTTACTATACACTAGCACAATATGGTTTTACAGAAGAATGTTGAGAATAACATGGGCAGATAAGAAGAGTAATGAAAACGTTATGAAAGAGGCCAAAGCAAAAAGAGAGATATTTTCCAATATTAGGAAGAAACAATCATCATTTTTTGGCCATGTAATGAGAAGATAATAACTATAATATATTGTAACAACTGGAAAAATTGAGGGACGAAGAGATAGAGGGAAGCAAAGAGAAAAAATACCAGCCAGCTTACGAGAATGGCATGGCAGAAGGTCAACAAGAGAAATGATAAATAACTGTCGAGATCGAAAGTTGTGGAGAGACATGACCACCAACGCCAGCAGGCCCGGTACTTGATGATGATGATACACTCGCACAAACACACACATGTACACAGGGACATTTTCACCGGAACGGTTGGGAACGCCTACTGACAAACTTGTATCATCCAAATCCATATTTTATCAGTAATATCAAACGCATGCGTTTACAAAAGTTTACTGTTGCTATTTCTTTAATTTCTCAAAATTACTTATCCTAAAAATTGTATTTATTTTTTGTTGTTTTGCATGTGATCCTATTTGTGTCCCAACTTTAATTTTCAAATCACAACTCAACTAATATTATCAAACCAAAAATGTTCTTTGCTATTCTTATCAGTTGCTTAAGTATTGGTCTATCAACAATTTAAAATTTCTGTATCGTAGTATATTTGTTCTATTTACAAACCATCAGTAGCTAATATTCTATAGAGAGGTTTTGATTATGTCCCTGTCTTGGTTCTAATCCTATAATCAATTTCTTTAGTATTAATATTTTTTTTGCCGTACAAAAAATCTATAAATCTATGTTTAATCATTTCTTTGTCAACGGTATTCGTTTTACTTTTCAGTACTAGCCCACTCTGTGTTTCTGTAGAAACATTACACTTTTCATTCAGCCGTCCCGATTATGTCAGGTCACCAACACCGAGGACATGTTTTCATCTTGTCTTCGGGTAGGAAATACAATGGAATAGCTTTACATGTTTAGCCTCAAATATTTATATAGTTTTAATGCAATGTTTTTTTAGAGTGACGATTATAAGTTTCAACGTCATTCCAATGAAACCACAAATTTTTAGTTGCGAAACGCCTCTGAATACTGCACATATGCCGAAAACGAGCATTGTCGAAATTTTCAGCGCGCTCAGAAATTCTCGTTCGTTATGTGCAAGTTCGTTTTGGATTATCTTAAAAGAAACGTGAAATACGTTATTTTAAACAGTAGGTGAATCCCACCACAACATTGTATGTAAAACTCACAAATTGTAACCATGCGAAGATTAATATATGTTGTTTGTATATTTCGAAGAAGCAAAAATATTTCCTCTCTACTTACGGGGAGGGAAGGGGCAATTGTGACATAAGGCTGATGATGATAACAATATAAATGTTCAACAAATTCCTCTTCCCTGAGGCTAAGATATATATATATATTGTTAACAGCGACTAACATTTGTGAACGCTCTGCAGACTTTATGACAATAATTTAAAGGGAGATACATTAGATTTTTTGAGGTCTGATATATTACGATTTTTTCGTTCACGTGATGAAACGACAGAGTTCCGGTAAACATTTGTTTTAGAAATTAAAGCAATATACATGATACTTTGTGTCATCACAGACGTTTGGAATGAGGAACTGGTCAACAATAGTAACTGCCCGGCGATGCCGAGAGCTTCCCTCAGAGCTGATGTTGCCAATATTGTAATGTTAGGCCCAGCTGCAAAGCGAACAACGCAATCTTATGTGTTAGAGGGATTTGCCTCTTTTCTCCTGCCTCTTTTTTTTCTAACTTTTACTTCATTTTATTCTTAAATATTAGCATGTCTATTGTATATATCTTGTCCTTGTACTACGATCATCTGTCAGTTTTTCCCAAATAGTGTCACTACTAAAGAATTCACTTGGGGATATTATGCTGACATCTTTTTATCTATAGACTCAACATTCATATTTGCTTGGGGATGCGATTGCTGTCCATTTTTATAACACATCTCAGCCATATTAATCATAGAGACCTGAATGTTGTCTGAACGGATATAAGCCTAGAACGTTGCTGAATATCTAACTCGGTTACTTTTTCTCTCCATTAACTGTTCGTTGTTTTTCTGAGGCAGCGCTGAAGGAACTATTTAGCATTTTTTCGTGCCTCGAATAGGTTGTCCAGGTTTCAGGTCCATATATTCTAGTGTGTTAAGCATGTAGGTTTGATATATTAAGAACTTTATTGTTAATAATAATTTTGAAATTCTGTTATTTCATACCCATTATGGATAATTCACCCATTGTGGATAATTTACCCATTGTGGATAATTTACCAAATGTGGCTGCCTTGACAATTTGTATTCTTAGTTCTTCCCCGGAGACGAGAACAACTGTGGCAGTAGATCTGAGATCGCTGAATCTTTACACTGATTTTAGAGTGTTTTCGTTCAAGGTTATGATTGTTGGTTTGGTGTTTCCCTGTGCTACAATTACATGTTTTGTATAGTTTTTGTTAACGAAAGTAGATCACATGATTTGGCTAAACCATCAGCCAATGATTGCATTGTATCTTCGTGATGAGCAACTATCAGGGCCCCTGTAACCACATGGGTTGTCTTGGATGTAACTTCACGCACACGACAAGAATTACGACAATAACTTAGATCATATATAAGACATCAACCAGGTATTTATATTGTTTGTTTGGTTGAGAAGCCTGAAAAATACGAAACTGAGAACTCACAAGCTGTGTACTTTGCAGGTACGTACTCACATGGGTTTGACTTAGTGAAGACATTTTGATAAATTCGGTAGATAAGTTAAACATCAAGAAGACAAGCTAGGACGCTAAAATTTGAGAAAGAAAAAACCAGTCAAAATGGTTGACCATGATTCTGGTTCTGTAGAGATCGTAGTCTCACTGAGATAAGTTAAACATCAAGAAGACAAGCTAGGACGCTAAAATTTGAGAAAGAAAAAACCAGTCAAAATGGTGGACCATGATTCTGGTTTGTAGAGATCGTAGTCTCACTGAGATAAGTTAAACATCAAGAAGACAAGCTAGGACGCTAAAATTTGAGAAAGAAAAACCAGTCAAAATGGTTGACCATGATTCTGGTTCTGTAGAGATCGTAGTCTCACTGAGATAAGTTAAACATCAAGAAGACAAGCTAGGACGCTAAAATTTGAGAAAGAAAAAACCAGTCAAAATGGTTGACCATGATTCTGGTTTTGTAGAGATCGTAGTCTCACTGAGATAAGTTAAACATCAAGAAGACAAGCTAGGACGCTAAAATTTGAGAAAGAAAAAACCAGTCAAAATGGTTGACCATGATTCTGGTTCTGTAGAGATCGTAGTCTCACTGAGATAAGTTAAACATCAAGAAGACAAGCTAGGACGCTAAAATTTGAGAAAGAAAAAACCAGTCAAAATGGTTGACCATGATTCTGGTTCTGTAGAGATCGTAGTCTCACTGTGTGGCTGCGGTACAGCGGTGGTTGGGCAACTGGCCTCCGATGACAAGAGTTCCGGTTCGATCCCGATAGGCAGCTCTTTTTTCACTCAGCCTTTAATGGACATAATTTTTGTGGGAAAATAGGGCGGCCTGGTGTGATATCGACAACATTACCCATCCATGCGTTGTTGATTGATGAACAATATAGACGATAATATAATATGCGCCCCTCCCCACCATCAGTAAGTCTAAAGGCGCGGAAGAATGCCCTTACTTGTTTGTTTTACTCACCCTGTATTAACTTCAGCCCATCATGTTTCTCAGCCAAAAGCGCTTAGTCTAGAAATCAACATCAGGTTGCGTGTTCTTTGCATGAGGCTGCTGTCATCACAGCCCGTCTGAAACAATCTCTGTCTCTAGCCAGATCTCTCAATCCTTCTGTTGTCAAATTGAAAATATCTTTTATATCTTGAAACCACCTTCTCCTTGATCTTGTCTTGCCTACCTGAACCTTAACCACGACCATCTCTTTAAAAAAATAAAAAATAAATGCAATAAACATACAATAAACTCTACTCTAATTGTGATATTCGGACTGTGGGGGCGATCAACACACTTAACCTGACAGCTGACTTCATGTGAGAGTCTGGAATCCTACTCTGATTGAGTCCTGATCGCAGAGAGAGAGAGATTATTACCAAAGTCAATTTTTAACAGATACCTAACATACAAATATGTGTCTTACTGCTACTTACATTCCAGAAAACGAAAATAATGCTTTCGAAGAAGCGCACTAAGAAGCGTACTAAGAAGTGTACTAAGAAGTGTACTAAGAAGTGTACTAAGAAGTGTACTAAGAAGTGTACTAAGAAGCGTACTAAGAAGTGTACTAAGAAGTCTACTAAGAAGTGTACTAAGAAGTGTACTAAGAAGCGTACTAAGAAGTGTACTAAGAAGCGTACTAAGAAGTCTACTAAGAAAAATACTAAGAAGTGTACTAAGGAGTGTACTAAGAAGTGTACTAAGAAGTCTACTAAGAAGTCTACTAAGAAAAATACTAAGAAGTGTACTAAGGAGTGTACTAAGAAGTGTACTAAGAAGTGTACTAAGAAGTGTACTAAGAAGTGTACTAAGAAGTGTACTAAGAAGCGTACTAAGAAGTCTACTAAGAAGTCTACTAAGAAGTGTACTAAGAAGTGTACTAAGAAGCGTACTAAGAAGTGTACTAAGAAGCGTACTAAGAAGTCTACTAAGAAAAATACTAAGAAGTGTACTAAGAAGTGTACTAAGAAGTGTACTAAGAAGCGTACTAAGAAGTCTACTAAGAAGTCTACTAAGAAGCGTACTAAGAAGTGTACTAAGAAGTGTACTAAGAAGCGTACTAAGAAGTGTACTAAGAAGCGTACTAAGAAGTCTACTAAGAAAAATACTAAGAAGTGTACTAAGAAGTCTACTAAGAAAAATACTAAGAAGTGTACTAAGGAGTGTACTAAGAAGTGTACTAAGAAGTGTACTAAGAAGTGTACTAAGAAGTGTACTAAGAAGTGTACTAAGAAGTCTACTAAGAAGTGTACTAAGAAGTGTACTAAGAAGTCTACTAAGAAGTGTACTAAGAAGTCTACTAAGAAGTGTACTAAGAAGTCTACTAAGAAGTGTACTAAGAAGTGTACTAAGAAGCGTTCTAAGAAGTCTACTAAGAAGTCTACTAAGAAAAATACTAAGAAGTGTACTAAGGAGTGTACTAGGAAGTGTACTAAGAAGTGTACTAAAAAATGTACTAAGAAAAATACTAAGAAGCGTACTAAGGAGTGTACTAAGAAAAGTACTAAGGAGTGTACTAGGAAGTGTACTAAGAAGTGTACTAAAAAATGTACTAAGAAAAATACTAAGAAGCGTACTAAGGAGTGTACTAAGAAGTGAAGTAAGAAATGTACTAAGAAGCGTACTAAGAAGCGTACTAAGAAAAGTACTAAGGAGTGTACTAGGAAGTGTACTAAGAAGTGTACTAAAAAATGTACTAAGAAAAATACTAAGAAGCGTACTAAGGAGTGTACTAAGAAGTGAAGTAAGAAATGTACTAAGAAGCGTACTAAGAAGCGTGCTAAGAAAAGTACTAAGGAGTGTACTAAGAAGTGTACTAAGAAGCGTACTAAGAAGTGTACTAAGAAGTGTACTAAGAAGCGTACTAAAAATGTACTAAGAAGCGTACAAAGAAGTGTACTAAGAAGTGTACTAATAAATGTACTAAGAAGCGTACTAAGAAATGTACTAAGAAGCGTACTAAGAAGTGTACTAAGTAATGTACTAAGAATTATACTAAGAAATGTACTAAGAAATGTTCTAAGAAGCGTACTAAGAAATGTACTAAGAAGTGTACTAAGAAGTGTACTAATAAATGTACTAAGAAGCGTACTAAGAAATGTTCTAAGAAGCGTACTAAGAAGCATAATAAGAAGTGTACTAATAAATGTACTAAGAAGCGTACTAAGAAATGTACTAAGAAGCGCATTAAGAAGCATACTAAGAAGTATACAAAGAAGCGTGATAAGAAATGTACTAAGAAATGTACTAATAAGAGTACTAAGAAGTGCTACTACACCAAAGCTTTCGATAGAATACACCATAACCAACTTATAGACTGCCTAAAGGATATAAATCTAGACGACGCAGACATACGACTAATATGTAATTTGTACTGGGAGCAAACAGCAATAATAAGATATAACAAGGAGAACTCTACACCCATGGACATAAAAAGATGAGTAAGACAAGGATGCATCCTATCACCAAGCTTGTCCAATCTATACACTGAGCAAATCTTTAAATACATCTCAGAGATACCAGGTCTAACAATTAATGGAAAGATAATCAATAACCTGAGATATGCTGATGATACTGTTCTACTAGCAGAAAATCCTAAAGACCTACAACAATTGTTTAATGTGATAAACACAACAAGCAAAAAATATGGACTAGAAATGAATATCAAAAAGACTAAAACTATGGTTATAAACAAAGAAAATTCTCAAGACCTACAATTAAATATCACAGTTGAGGGAACACATCTGGAGACAGTCCAGAGTTACAACTACCTAGGACATACTATAACCAATGATGGAAAATGCAAAACTGAAATAAACAAAAGAATAGGTATGTCAAAAAGGAATTTTAATGCCATGAAAAATATACTGACAACAAAACAAATATCAACAGGGCTGAAACTAAGAATGGCAAAATGTTACATCTTCTCAATATTCCTATATGGTGCAGAAACATGGACATTGGACAAGAAAACAGAACAGAAAATTGAAGCCTTTGAAATGTGGATTTATAGAAGAATAGGTAGAATTAGATGGAAACAAAAGATAATAAACGATGAAGTTTTAAAACAACTGAACATAAAAAGAGAACTGCTGAACACAATTAAGACAAGACAAATTAAATGTTTGGGGCATGTTAAAAGACACAACAGCCTACTAAAAGTAATATTGGAAGGACAAATACAAGGCAAAAGAAGCAGAGGCAGACCAAGACTAACATGGACGAGTAACATCAAAAGATGGACAAGTCAATCTATGTCAGCCTGCACCATCAAAGCAAGAAACAGAGTAGAATGGCGATCTATGGTAGCCAACCTTCGTTGCGGAGAGGGCACACGATGATGATGATGATGATGATGATGATGATGAAGTAGTGCACTAAGAAGCGTAATAAGAAATGTACTAAGAAGCGTACTAAGAAATGTACTAAGAAGTGTACTAAATAGCGTACTAAGAAATGTACTAAGAAGCGTACAAAAAAGCGTACTAAGAAGCATACTAAGAAATGTACTAGGAAGCGTACTAAGAAATGCACTAAGAAGCGTACTACGAAATGTACTAAGAAAAGTACTAAGAACCATACTAAGAAATGTACTAAGAAGCGTACTAAGAAATGTACTAAGAAGCGTACTAAGAAATGTACTAAGAAATGTACTAAGAAATGTACTAAGAAGCGTACTATGAGGTTTTCTAAGAAGCGTACTAAGAAATGTACTAAGAAGTGTACTCAGAAATGTACTAAGAAATGTACTAAGAAGCGTACCGAGAAGCTTTATAAGAAGTGTATTAAGAAATGTACTAAGAAGCGTACTAAGAAGTGTACTAAGAAATGTACTAAGAAGCGTACTAAGAAGCATACTAAGAAGTGTACTAAGAAGTGTACTAAGAAATGTACTAAGAAGCATACTAAGAAGTGTACTAAGAAGTGTACTAAGAAGCGTACTAAGAAGTGTACTAAGAAGTTTACTAAGAAATGTACTAAGAAATGTACTAAGAAGCATACTAAGAAGTGTACTAAGAAATGTACTAAGAAGCATACTAAGAAGTGTACTAAGAAGTGTACTAAGAAGCGTACTAAGAAGTGTACTAAGAAATGTACTAAGAAATGTACTAAGAAGCATACTAAGAAGTGTACTAAGAAGTGTACTAAGAAATGTACTAAGAAATGTACTAAGAAGCGTACTAAGAAGTGTACTAAGAAGTGTACTAAGAAGCGTACTAAGAAGTGTACTAAGAAGTTTACTAAGAAATGTACTAAGAAATGTACTAAGAAATGTACTAAGAAATGTACTAAGAAGCATACTAAGAAGTGTACTAAGAAGTGTACTAAGAAGCGTACTAAGAAGTGTACTAAGAAGTTTACTAAGAAATGTACTAAGAAGTGTACTAAGAAGTGTACTAAGAAGTTTACTAAGAAATGTACTAAGAAATGTACTAAGAAATGTACTAAGAAATGTACTAAGAAGTTTACTAAGAAATGTATTAAGAAGCGTACTAAGAAATGTACTAAAAAGTGTACTAAGAAATGTACTAAGAAACGTACTAATAAGTGTACTAAGAAATGTGCTAAGAAGAGTACTAAGAAGTGCACTAAGAAGCGTACTAAGAAATGTACTAAGAAGCGTACTAAGAAGCGTACTAAGAAATGTACTAAGAAGAGTACTAAGAAGTGCACTAAGAAGCGTACTAAGAAATGTATTAAGAAGCGTACTAAGAATGTACTAAAAAGCGTACTAAGAAATGTACTAAGAAGCGTACTAAGAAATGTACTAAGAAGTGAAGTAAGAAATGTACTAAGAAGTGTACTAAGAAATGTACTAAGAAACGTACTAATAAGTGTACTAAGAAATGTGCTAAGAAGAGTACTAAGAAGTGCACTAAGAAGCGTACTAAGAAATGTACTAAGAAGCGTACTAAGAAGCGTACTAAGAAATGTACTAAGAAGAGTACTAAGAAGTGCACTAAGAAGCGTACTAAGAATGTATTAAGAAGCGTACTAAGAAATGTACTAAAAAGCGTACTAAGAAATGTACTAAGAAGCGTACTAAGAAATGTACTAAGAAGCGTACTAAGAAATGTATTAAGAAGCGTACTAAGAAATGTACTAAAAAGCGTACTAAGAAATGTACTAAGAAAAATACTAAGAAGCGTACTAAGGAGTGTACTAAGAAGTGTACTCAGAAATGTACTATGAAGCGTACTAAGAAGCATACTAAGAAGTGTACTAAGAAATGTACTAAGAAATGTACTAAGAAGCGTACTAAGAAATGTACTAAGAAGTGTACCATGAAGTGTACTAAGAGGCGTACTAAGAAGCGTACTAAGTAATGTACTAAGAAATGTACTAAGAAGCGTACTAAGAAATGTACTAAGAAATGTACTAAGAAGCGTACTAAGAAGCATACTAAGAAATGTACTAAGAAATGTACTAAGAAATGTACTAAGAAGCGTACTAAGAAATGTACTAAGAAATGTACTAAGAAGCGTACTAAGAAGCGTACTAAGAAATGTACTAAGAAATGTACTAAAAATGTACTAAGTAGCGTACTAAGAAGCGAACTCTGTATTTCACAATGAAAGTAGTGGACGTGGAGAATATCATCGAGACAAATGAAATACTTAAATAATATTACTAAGTACCCTGAAAAAAATAAAAACGAAAAATTCGCAAATGTGCTCATTAATTTTGTATATTACGTCTCTCTGATCACCTCTTGCATTTGACTCTGTGATTTGGACAATGTCTGCATGAAGGTCGTCTACTTGGCCCTAATTCTTGGCCTTCTCTTCTGAAGTCATTTTGTTATTAGCCCCAGAGAGACCTGCATTAATATTGATTTCTCTCGCAACATGACATCGACTTAAGGAAATAATGCTAACAGTTTACAAAGTATTGCTACGTGGAGTAGGCGTATATAAGACTATTACCAGATTGATATTCTCTTGGTAATCTTTTTACTGGTACTTAGGATGAATTAAGCACGTCAGCTGGACGATCAAAAATACGTTATATCCACAAGTTAATGTTTTTTATTTACCTTCAACAAAAGTGCACTAGGAGAAACAATTAATTTTCCGACAAAAAATATCCTCATCAGAGTGTGAAGAACAAAAACAAAATATAATCAAAATGAGGTATTGATTTAAGAGAAAACTACCAACTGGTATGCTAGTTATAGTGAACTATTAAAATTACAAGATTGTTTAACAAGCGAAATGTAGCGATAAAATAGACATTAATTGTAGCACCCAATAAAGTATACCCTTGACACTGAAAGGTAAATGAAGAAAGAAAGAAAGAAAGAAAGAAAGAAGGAGAAGAAAAGAAGAAGAGGCAGAAGAAGAAAGTATAAAGGTATAGATTTAAAAAATCATGACACATACTATTCTAATACTGTACTATAGTTTTCCTGTAGATGTTCCTATCTGATCATGCATATGGTCAATAACTTTCAAACCACAATCCGCCCCCCCCCCCCTTTTTTTCCCAAACCATAACCATGTTCAAACCAGTCTTCATGTCACGTTGACACACGTCTATAAATTGGAGTTTTTGGGCGCCCCCTAGTTCTTTTGCCATTTGCTAGTTCACCACAAAGTATATCTTTTGTATGCGGCCATCTTGCTTACGGTGTAAGTAGCCAAGCCAGCGTAACCTACGTTGTTTGAGCAGCGTGTAGATGTTTCGGGTGGCCGCGCGAGTGACGACCTCCACGTTTGTCACTTTGTCCTGGCAGGTGATACCAAGAACAAGGCGCTGACTTCGCATATGGAATGCATTTGACCTTCTCTTCTGCTTTGCATAAGTGGTCCATGATTCACTATACGAATTTTTTAATTGTTCAATTATGTAATTAATTAAATCAGAAAAAACGTACCATGTAAGAGCAAATCTTCTACTATTAGCAACGAGAGAATTCGACAGTGGACTTGTCTCCCAGGATATGTCGCCAGCAATCTTATTTATAGATACTTATTTGCATATTTCTTGTGGTTAAAGGGATTACTCACAACTTCCCTTGAGCCTAGAGGCGAACAAAGAATACATGACTCAAGGAGGCGTGATGAACAATTTGGTGAGTGCAAACAGTTAAAAACAAAAAAATAAAAAAAAAAACCTATTTAATGACTGAGCTTTGTCGAGATTGAAATACTTTCTACTTTCTACGACATTACATGCTACTGTGGTTTATGCCCTAAACATATATTTTATTGCGAGTTCAGCAAAGGAAAGTGAAATGTCTGTAGACAGAAGAATAGAAGAAACTCAGCAAAGATTATATTGGTTCTCTAAGAAGCTTTAGTATACATGTCACCGCCTGGTAGTCCCTGGCGCAAAGCTGATCATTGTGACATAACAATACCATTACATGTATCTACATCATAGAGAGGCAAATAACACGAAGACTAAAAGTACGAACAGTAAAATGCTATTAATATTCAAATTTACTTTTTGTGGTATGGAAATGTGGACATTAAGTCATGAAACAGAGCATACAATGAAAGCCTTTGAAATGAGGATTTATAGAAAAACGGGAAGAATTGCGGGAAGGAAAAGGTAGACAAACAAGTACGTTCTGAATCCGCTGAAAATGAAACAAAAAGTATTTAACTCAATCGTACGTTTCGCCGCATAGTGCATCACTTTCAATTTGATTATTGTGAACCGTTAATAAGACATAGTCTTTTTTACATGTCTTATGCCAACTTAGTATTGGTGAAATCTAATTCCTTGTTCATTTATCTAAAATTTCGTATATAATATGTTATATGTTTAACAAATATAAATATGTAGATTGATTCTTAAAACCATGACAAATTTTGTCTCTGAAATCTCTTCTGTTGCATTGATAAAAAGCTTCCGTATGGAAAGAGTTAATGCAATTCGAACAAGACAACTGATATTTCTAGGACACATAAAGAGACACAATACCATACTGAAAGTAATCGTGGAGGACAAAGTAAAAGGTAGACGGTTCAGAAACAAACTAATATGGATTGATAAAGATATAAACATATGACAGCTTACACTAACCAAGACAAGAGACAAAGTAAAATGGATTGATAAAAGATATAACATATGCCAGCTTACACTAACCAAGACAAGAGACAAAGTAAAATGACGCTCCATGGTAGCCAGCATTCGATGTGAAGACGGCACCAAATGAATGAAATGAACATTATAGTAAAAAAGTATATCAACGAGACAAAACGAAAACGCATTGGCAATAACGAAACAATACCCACAGGACCAGCCGGTAATCAAGCAGGTTCCATGTGTGATTCATTGTCAAAATTGAATTTAACAGTAACAGCTACAAAGACAAGAAAGGTGCAGTCACATATGACTCATGATATTGTCATCACTTGCTATGAACGACTCTTAAATCGGCCTCTGTGTATGGGGTGAAATGCTTGCAACGTCAACGTCTTTAAGGCTGTCAACAATTGTATGTTGTAAACTGGCATATGTGTTAGTATGGCAACAACAAGTTGAAATTCAACATTAATCGAGTAGGCGGTCGGAGGTGCTACTGGATCCCTCAATGTATACACACTTGGTTACCTGTTGAAAGCGATTAAGCAGCTGTTTTTTCGTCCGGAGTGCTGTAATGTCAACTCTGACAACAGTGAATATATTGTCTGTCCGTCTCTGTTAATGACGACCACATGATCTTCACTATCTCTTAGAGTCCATGACGCCCAACAACACCTGGACTAAAAGCGGCCAGCGACTCATAACTGGCTGCTTGCATCAGAATCAATGAACCATAACTAATCAAGATCCTACACATTTCTCCGAGGTAGAGCTAGACATAGACTAACTACTCTGTCTAAGCGGGTAGAGATCGAAGATAAGCTGTTTCTTGGTATCCCAGAATGCTATTCTCAAGTCTAAAATGTTGAGTAGAGAGACGCAGACATCACAGTTTGGTGTAAACAACTAAACAACTCATCAACGCTTATTTAAGTACGGGGCGGACAATAGAGTGAGGAAAACAGAAAGCTTTCTGTTAGATTAGTCCCGGTCGTGATTTATTAGATCAATTTGAGGTGATAGTGTCTGCTGCGGTCATGACTATACTAGTCCAAATTGATGGTGTTGTACCGACGCTTCGCTTATTAACCATTGCTTCTGAGAGCGTCAAAGTTTCATCTCTTTTTTATTTTTCTAATATTTGAGAGCATTTTATCAGCTCTATCGGACCAGGTTGCGCGATCAGCTACTGCAGAACACATTCAGCTTGTCGTAAATAGTCATGCTTTAGTGACGTCATTAGCGGGATTTATACACCTCTTCTTTTTTTCCTGTAAACGTGATCTTTACATTTTTCAATCCAACATTTTCTATAGTTGATTCTTTCTTCATTGTTCTTGGCAGCTTTGTTTGTTTGGCAAAAACGTTCTGAGAGTTCACCTCAGGCAAACTGTACGTAATTATAACAATCTTGTTTTTGCGGAATAATGACAATCTTGTGTTAGGAGCAATGACAAACTTGTGTACGGTATAAAGACAAACTTGTGTACGGTATAAAGACAAACTTGTGTACGGTATAATGACAAACTTGTGTACGTATAATGACAATCTTATGTACGGAATACTAACAATCTGGTGTACGGTATAATGATAATCTTGTGAATGGAAAAAATGACAATTTTGTGTACAGAATAATAGTAATCTTATGTACGGAATAATTTCAGTCTTGTGTACAGAATAATGACATCTTGTGCACGGAATAATGACATCTTGGTGTTTCTTTCTTTGTTGTACGTCAGCACTCAGAACACTCCTAATAAAAACATCACCGAAAGCACACAGCTCTCATGCATTATTGTATTTGTGTATTTGTTGTTTGGTTGAACTGGATGAATCTCTTAACGCTGCTTAGACATGACGAAAGCTATTTTGAACATGCCTATCTTTATGTTATCTTCTGTGACTCACCAATCTGGTGTTACTATTTTTGTCCAGGTGTGTAAATGTGTTCGTTTATGCAGGCGCCTGGTTCTCTATTTTGACAGGTTTCCCTGACTCAAGGTTAACGTATTTACTTATGTCTTCTTTTTATTCATGTTTTATCTGACATGTTTAATGCGTGTCTTACCTCCCACAACATTTAAAGAGCATTGTATTGTACTTGACCGAGTAATCCCGAGTACGTCATATGGAAGTACCCAAGTTTTTGTTGATGCAAATGTGTACTTTTCTTAGAAGATAAAGAAAGCGTGAAAAAGTGCTGTCTCAGGTTCAAGTAAAGTAAAGTAAAGTACCCCCGTCACGCCAAGTGGCGTATAGGGAAATATGGTGTTAGTGACCCTATATTTTACAGACCTTCAGCACATGATTTTTGGGGTAATGTGGTCGGTATTACGCCCGTGCTGCTTCACTTTCCCAGAAAAAAATCCGGTACCCACTTAAGGCTGGGTGAACCCGGAAGCCGTCGGTTGGGATCGAACCCTACCCCTTGTCCTTTGTAGTCCAGTTCACTAACCACTGAGCTATCGCGGCTCCCATCTCACAGGTTCAAGGCCTAGTGATAATGTACCAGGAACATACTCATATCTTTGCAATAAATTGAATACATTTTAACATAATTATGTAGCTGTAAATAAAAATAGATTAAACATAATTCACAAACTGTGGTAATAAAACAAATAAAAGTGTGTAAAAATGAAATTCCTGAATTTGAACACAGTATAAAGAGTAGAGTGTACAAGTTGTATCAGGATGTGCGTGAGAAACATAAATGTTTCTTTTTGTCAGTCAATATAGTGTCACTGTTGAACTTACATAGCACTTAACAAGTTGATCAGACTGCGCCATTGCACACTGATTAATTTGCTACAATTGTTAAAACAACTGATCAATCTATTTAAAAATAAGCAAAAGAAATGGAAGTTACTAAAATTGTCATCGACTAAACAATTTGATTAAAATTGTAAACACACAAGTAATTGCCGCTGGGCACCAAAATTATTGTTAAGCCAGTTACAACCTTAGCCAATAACAATAACAATAGCCAATAGCCAATTATTGTTAAGCGTGATACCTTTTCTATATTAAAAACAACTGTTCTGCTTCAAAGATCCAAAGCTAAAATTGACATTAGTGTGTTAGCAGTTGTTAATATTGTGTCGATACGGCCAGATGTTAAACGATGGTCAAGATGCCTCTTCACTTTCACGAGACTTCTTAGAAACAGCTAGTGTCATAGCAGAGTAGTGGCTGGGATTTCTCGGAATTATCAATGTCATAAGGTTCGATCCCAATCGACGGCTTCCGGATTCACCCAGCCTTAATTGGGTACCGGTACCTGATTTTTTTTCTGGGAAATTAAAGCGGCACTGGCGTCATACCGACCACATTGCCCCGAAAATCATGTGCTAAAGATCTGTCAAATTTATGGTCACTAACACCATATTCCCTGTACGCCACTTGGCGTGACAGGACGCTTTACTTTTTTTTTTTTTTACTTTATCAGTGTCATAGCAAACTAGTGGCTGGGATTTCTAGGAATTATCAATGTCAAAGCAGACTAGTGGCTGGGATTTCTAGGAATTATCAATGTCATAGCAGACTAGTGGCTGGGATTTCTATGAATTATCAATGTCATAGCAGACTAGTGGCTTGACTTTCTAGGAATTGTCAGTGTCATAGTAGACTAGTGGCTTGACTTTCTTGGAACAAGCAATATCAAAGCAGACAAATGGTTTAACTTCTAGAAACAGTCAATGAATATTAGATGTAATTGTTTTGTTTCGTAGAAACAGTCAAAATCATAGCAGACTATTGGTTTGTGTTGCTGTGGTACCCTTAATTGTGCGAGCTGCTGACACTGCACTATCCTCTAGTACTGTAAAACTCCAATATTTTAAAGCAGGGGCAGACAAATCCAGGAAGACAAGCAGCCAATCACAGCGAATGCTTTTTCAAAAACCTACTGGTCGAAAGAAGACCCAACCTAACGGCATTACTGATTTTATTCTTTAGACGTGCGGTCTCTTTTGTATATGTTTATAGAAAGATCTTTTCAATCTTATCGACAATGGATCTTGTAACAGTACAAAATGTTGCAATTTATTTCATTAAGTAATTTCTAGAATCATAAGCCAGATACTATTTATTTCCTTAAGACATCTAGAATCATCAGCCAGATACTATTTATTTCCTTAAGACATCTAGAATCATCAGTCAGATACTATTTATTTCCTTAAGACATATAGAATCATCAGCTAGATACTATTTATTTCCTTAAGGCATATAGAATCATCAGCCAGATACTATTTATTTCCTTAAGACATATAGAATCATCAGCCAGATACTATTTATTTCCTTAAGACATATAGAATCATCAGCCAGATACTATTTATTTCCTTCGGACAAGCAATAAAGTTGGCAATAGAAAAACAGCTGAAAAGTAATATTAGCCCACAGTCTGTAGTGTTTTTGACAGATGCGAGTTCAGCAGTACTCCAGGCACTGCAGTCTAGAAAATTGCCACATCTGCAGACCTTATTGACTGAACTCTGCAGGCACCACAGGGTTGCCTTGCAGTGGATCCCATCACACTGTGGAATACTGGGAAATGGGAAAGCAGATCAGTTAGCAAAGGAAGGTTCAACAGGCACACAACCAGATGCACCGTTTACATACCATCATAAGAAACAGATAATCAAATCAATCAGAGGACCACAAGCCCCAAATCAGGATGCCGTTCATAATGTGAGTAGATGTGAACAAGTTATCATCATATGCCTCAGAACAGGACACAATCAACTCCACAGTCACATGCATACAAAATTTAAGACCGGCACCTCAACTACATATACATGTGGACAGGCTGCACACATACTTCAAGACTGCACTGAATATAGTAGACTGAGGAAAATCCATTGGCCCATAGATACAACACTACAGACAAAATTGTATGGGCCACTACAAGAATTACACAAGACAGTAATACTTATACAGGAAACGACATTGCAGGTATAGACAATACTTCAGGCGAACGAAAGATAGATAGATTTCCTTCGGACATATCTAGAATCATCAGCCAGATATAATTTATTTCCTTAGGACATATCTAGAATCATCACACAGATACAAACTTGTGTTCTCCTGTGCTCAGACTGGCATGTCTCTGGTTAAATTTATCGTTAACGAGGGCCAAGGACGCCCAACACAAGTTGGATTGAAAGTGATCAACAACTCATATCTGACTGCTTGCGTCAGGACCAGTGAGTCACGTCTATTAAGAATATTATATATATATATATATATACACCCACACACATACCCACACACATACACACCACACACATATCCACACACACACACGCGCGCGCACAAGTACATATGATTGCAGAAACTGGGCTGGATAAACAAGATAAAATAAAACTTCTCTGTTGGCTTGATCAAATTGATATCGTCAGAGATCATTCACACAATTATCTCCTTTGAAGCCTCCCATAATGTTATTGTATTTCGTTTTGATTGAAGGCAACGGAATGGGAAAAGTGGTGATAAAATCGCTAACTAGACAGATACGGTAAGTGGGCATGCTGGACTTGAGCTAACATGGCGAACATTAGACAAAATACGAGTCAAAATGTTTTCTGGGAGGCGTAAACGCAACTCTAGGACAACTGTGGAATTGTTCACGGTAAAGGTGGCAATGGGAGCCGCGATAGCTCAGTGGTTAGTGAACTGGACTACAAAGGACAAGAGGTAGGGTTCGATCCCAAGCGACGGCTTCCGGTTCACCCAGCCTTTAATGGGTACCGGATTTTTTTCTGGAAAGTAAAGCGGCACGGGCGTAATACCGACCACATTACCCCAAAAATCATGCGCCGAAGTTCTGTAAAAGTTATGGTCACTAACACCATATTCCCTATACGCCACTTGGCGTGACGGAGGTACTTTACTTTTTTTTTTTTTAAGGCGGCAATAAAGAATGTACATATGTAGACGGTGTTGAAATTTGAAAAAGAAATAATTGACGCTGAACTTCTTCTTCTTCTTCTTCTTCTTCTATCCTTCTTCCATTGCCGTTGGCGTCGAGGGGAGATACAATCTGCGATTCTTTACTCTTCTGTTGGCCTCTTCTGGTGTTATCCCTCCTAGTAACTCTAGTATTCCCTTTATCCATCTCTTTCTCGGTCTTCCTCTTAATCTGGCGTTTTCGTAGCATTTGTTTATTACTCTTTGAGTCATTGTTAGTTCTTTTTGTTTTGTTATGTTGCCGAACCAATTTATCTGTTGTTTCTTTATGTATTCGATGGCTGGTTCAATTTCGAGTTTCTTCCTCAGGTCAGTGTTTCTTACTCTGTCCCTTAAGCTGTTTCCTGTCATTCTTCTGACACATTTCATTTCGGTGGTCGTTATCTTTCTTATTGTTCTAGAGTCCAGCGTCCAATTCTGGCACTGATAGCACAGAGATGGTAGAAAAATTGATTTGTATATTGCCCTTTTTGCTCCGTAGTTATTGCTTTGTTTTTCAATAGTGTTGATACTTGGTCTATAACTTGGCATGCTTTGTTACACCTTATATCTATCTCTGTCTTTTGGTTTTTGTCTTGTGTTAACGTGCTACCCAGATATTTAAAATTGTCTACTTGCTTCAGAGTCATATTATCTATTATGATGTTTAGTTTTCTTTCTTTCTCGCTATTGCCATTGCTTCGGTTTTGTTTATGTTGATCTTGATGTTGTATTGTTTACAAGTGTTGTTTAGCCTGTTGATATATTCTTTTAGGTCCTCAGTTGTTTCATGTATCAGAACTTGGTCGTCTGCAAATAGTATTTCATTTATTTCTTCCTCTCTTCTGCTGTTTTCTGGTACGTATATTTTGTTCTCTTTTATTGTTTATGGCTCTTTGAGTCATTGTTTGTTCTTTTTGTCTTGTTATGTGGCCGAACCAATTTATCTGTTGTTTGTTTATGTATTTGATGGCTGGTTCAATTTCTAGTTTCTTCCTCAGGTCGGTGTTTCTTACTCTGTCCCTTAAGCTGTTTCCTGTCAATCTTTTTTTTTTTGTTCTCTTTGTTTTATGGCGCTGAACAAGCTGCATAATAGTACAGGAAACCAAACGTTGCAGATATAACAGCATGGAAGAAAAGTTAAGTATGTGCAAGAGTAAGAAAAATTATATAAGAGTAAAATGAAACATTCATGAAAGTTACAACAGGTAGGTAAAGTTACAACAGGTAAGTAAAATTGAAATTTGGGATATTCAAAGAACTATGAAGAAACTAAATGAAATGTAAAGTAGGTTTTTTTTTTAATCTACTGAATTAAATTAGATTCAAAGTAGTCAAGGAAGCTATAATGGATGCAATTGAACTACAACACAGACAGCATTAGTTAGTTAGTTATTTAGTTGGTTAGATGGTTAGTTAGTTAGTTAGTTATTTAGTTAGTTAGTTAGTTAGTTAGTTAATTAGTTAGTTAGTTAGTTAGTTAGTTAGTTAGTTAGTTAGTTAGTTAGTTAGTTAGTTAGTTAGTTAGTTAGTTAGTTAGTTAGTTAGTTAGTTAGTTAGTTAGTTAGTTAGTTAGTTAGTTAGTTAGTTAGTTAGTTAGTTAGTTAGTTAGTTAGTTAGTTTAGTATGTTAGTTAGTTAGTCAGCTATTTGGACAGTTGGTTTGTTAGTTAGTTAGTTAGTTAGTTATTTAGTTATTTAGTTAGTTATTTGGACAGTTTGTTAGTTAGTTAGTTAGTTAGTTAGTTAGTTAGTTAGTTAGTTAGTTAGTTAGTTAGTTAATTAGTTATTTAGTTAGTTAGTTATTTAGTTAGTTAGTTAGTTAGTTAGTTTGTTAGTTAGTTTAGTTTAGTTTAGTTGGTTAGTTAGTTAGTCAATTATTTGGACAATTGGTTGGTTAGTTAGTTAGTTAGTTAGTTAGTTAGTTAGTTAGTTAGTTAGTTAGTTAGTTAGTTAGTTAGTTAGTTAGTTAGTTAGTTAGTTAGTTAGTTAGTTAGTTAGTTAGTTAGTTAGTTAGTTAGTTTAGTTTGTTAGTTAGTTAGTCAATTATTTGGACAATTGGTTGGTTAGTTAGTTAGTTTTTAGTTAGTTAGTTAGTTAGTTAGTTAGTTAGTTAGTTAGTTAGTTAGTTAGTTAGTTAGTTAGTTAGTTAGTTAGTTAGTTAGCTAGTTAGTTGGACAGTTGGTTGGTTGGTTATTTGGTTGGTTGGTTGGTTATTTGGTTGATTGGTTGGCTGGAAGGTTAGTTAGTTACCTGGTTGATTGATTGGTTGGTTTGTTGATTGCTAATAGCTGGTTAGTAATGATTGTTTAGTTGGTTCATCTTAAACCGAAGAAGCAAAATACGTTAGAAATCAAAAACTCGATTCGCTACGTTCATACTTCCAATATCGCCGGACATTGCACTTTACCGGCAGCCCCGACGTGTATCTCACGGCTGTTTGTTGATGATATTTTAGTAATCTTGGTAAATTATTTCCAATTGTGAGACAAGGCTTAAGTATAGTTCTCCTACATTCAAAGTTACCATCAGTACCATCATCATTGAAACCCGTTTACGTATTGAAGGTTGATTACCATGGAACGCCATTCTGCTATGTCAAAAAAAAGACCATAAGATATGCTCTAACTTAAATATGTACAACATTTGCCGATAAATTATGGTTATTTTACATCAGAAAGGGTCAAATTTTGACATATTCATTTTCATAAGCGCTGTTGGACTAAAATCAACAGTACAAAAATTAACTGTTCTAGAGTAATAAAACCTCTTTCAGGTTTGACCCAAAAACTACATTCGGACGGATCCATTTTGTATAATTATGTTGTACCTAATAGTTGTAAATATATATATATATATATATAATAAACATCTATTTTTCTAATTTTTTAAAATATTGTCCAGCTCTCACGTGCATAAGTAAGAGTCGATAATGCATAACAGTACTGCAGAGTAGTAGACATGATTTTACCAACAAGATGGAACTACAGAAACGTAAAGGCAGGGATGTAACGAAAGCAATCATAAAATGAGGTTGAGAGAGATAGGAATAACGGAAGAAACTGCATTATTCTCAGATGAAAGAGGAGGCATTAAAAATGTCCCACATTGTATCCAACAAAAGAGACTACCTATTCAAAGATGACCCGCTGTTGGGGCTTCAAAATGAGATGTGATATACAGGTCGACCATTTTCACAGCCGGAAACCAGACAAGGTCATGTGGAGGTTATGCGGCTGCAAGTTTTCGTATTTAAGAAAGAAAGACAGAAAGAAAGACAGAAAGAAAGGCAGAAAGAAAGACAGAAAGAAAGACAGAAAGAAGACGACAGAAAAACAGAAAGAAATACAGAAATAAAGACAGAAAGAAAGACGACAGAAAGACAGAAAGGACAGAAAGAAAGACAGAAAGAAAGACAGAAATAAAGACAGAAAGAAAGACAGAAAGAAGACGACAGAAAACAGAAATAAAGACAGAAAGAAAGACAGAAAGAAAGACGACAGAAAGACAGAAAGACAGAAAGAAAGACAGAAAGAAAGACAGAAAGACAGAAAGAAAGATAGAAAGAGAGACAGAAAGAAAGACAGAAAGAAAGACGACAGAAAGACAGAAATAAAGACAGAAAGAAAGACAGAAAGAAAGACAGAAAGAAAGACAGAAAGAAAGACAGAAATAAAAACAGAAATAAAGACAGAAAGAAAGACAGAAAGAAGACGACAGAAAGACTGAAATAAAGACAGAAATAAAGACAGAAAGAAAGACGACAGAAAGACAGAACGAAAGACAGAAAGAAGGACAGAAATAAAAACAGAAAGAAAGACGACAGAAAGACAAAGAAAGACTGAAAGAAAGACAGAAAGAAAGACAGAAAGAGGACGACAGAAAGACAGAAATAAAGACAGAAAGAAAGACAGAAATAAAGACAGAAAAAAAGACGACAGAATGACAGAAATAAAGACAGAAAGAAAGACGACAAAAAGACAGAAAGAAAGACAGAAAGAAAGACAGAAAGAAAGACAGAAATAAAGACAGAAAGAAAGACGACAGAAAGACAGAAAGAAAGACAGAAATAAAGACAGAAAGAAGACGACAGAAAGACAGAAATAAAGACAGAAAGAAAGACAGAAAGAAAGACAGAAATAAAGACAAAAAGAAAGACAGAAATAAAGACAGAAAGAAAGACGACAGAAAGAGAGAAATAAAGACAGAAAGAAAGACGACAGAAAGACAGAAATAAAGACAGAAAGAAAAACAGACAGAAAGACAGAAATAAAGACAGAAATAAAGACAGAAAGAAAGACGACAGAAAGACAGAAATAAAGACAGAAATAAAGACAGAAAGAAAGACGACAGAAAGACAGAAATAAAGACAGAAATAAAGACAGACAGAAAGACAGAAATAAAGACAGAAATAAAGACAGAAAGAAAGACGACAGAAAGACAGAAATAAAGACAGAAATAAAGACAGACAGAAAGACAGAAATAAAGACAGAAATAAAGACAGAAAGAAAGACGACAGAAAGACAGAAATAAAGACAGAAAAAAAGACAGACAGAAAGACGACAGAAAGACAGAAAGAAAGACAGAAAGAAAGACAGAAAGAAAGACAGAAAGAAAGACGACAGAAAGACAGAAAGAAAGACAGAAAGAAAGACGACAGAAAGACAGAAAGAAAGACAGAAATAAAGACAGATATAAAGACAGAAAGAAAGACGACAGAAAGACAGAAATAAAGACAGAAAGAAAGACGACAGAAAGAAAGACAGAAATAAAGACAGAAAGAAAGACAGAAAGAAAGACAGAAAGAAAGACGACAGAAAGAAAGAAAGACGACAGAAAGAAAGAAAGACGACAGAATGAAAGACAGAAAGAAAGACAGAAAGAAAGACAGAGAGAAAGACAGAAAGATAGACGACAGAAAGAAAGACGACAGAAAGAAAGAAAGACGACAGAATGAAAGACAGAAAGAAAGACAGAAAGAAAGACAGAGAGAAAGACAGAAAGATAGACGACAGAAAGAAAGACGACAGAAAGAAAGACTGAAAGAAAGACAGAAAGGAAGACGGCAGAAAGAAAGACAGAAAGAAAGACGACAGAAAGAAAGACTTTTAGAAATGTATTTTAGTTTTCTCACTTTGCTCACTTTGCATTCATTATGCATCTATCGTTATATATAAGTATGCGTGAGTGTTTGTGTGTGTATGTGAGAGTCATATGTGTGTGTGTGGACAAACCTATAAAATGATGTGAACAATTTAAAATCAAACTATTTCAGCTAGTTTTCACATATTTAATTGACCGCTTCTATATGTTTTCCTTTGACAAATAGCTGCTTCAAGTTGGTCAATGTGCATATACTGTTTCTTCTTCCTCTTGTCTCTTCTCACTGATACCTAAAAGGTGTCGTGGTTTATATCATTTGCCGTTCTTGAACTGCTCGAATTGTCTGAATTAGTGATTTTCCTTTGTTGTTACATGTCTTTGGCACTGCATCTATCCATCTTCTTGTGGGTCTTCCTCTTGGTCTTTTTCCATGCATTCTCGAGAAGAACGCCCTTGATGGTGATTGGTAAGGATTCATTCTGACCAGGTGGCCAAACCATTTAAGTCATATCCTGTATAACGATGTGCAATTGTCTTGTATGCGATCGTAACTCTCCAGAATTCCCTGTTCCTATTGTTATTCAGTTTTTAAATCAACTTTATTTCTTGAAATAAAATCCTAATTTAACTTATTCAAGCAGTACCGAGTTGCTATTATCAGAATTGTACTTGTCATTTGTAAACTTTCTCTGGTTACATTTATTTTAACATAAAAATTGTGTAGTTTTCTTAATTTGTGACAAAATCATAATGGCTTCTACCTTTCAGCTCCCTGTGGAGCATAGGTCTTCAACAAAAACTTCCAAGCCGTTCTGTTTCTTGCCATTCTTTTAAGATCATTCCATGTCTTCCCCGTCATTTTCATCTCTGATTCAATTTGTCTTCTCCAAGAATTCCTTTGTCTTCCTCTTTGTCTTTTTTTCCATGGGGATTCCAAAAAAGGGCCTGTTGTGTAACACTCTCAGTTGGCTTCCGCAGTGTGTGTCCTATCCAGCGCCATCGCCTTCGCTGTATATCTTTAACCACTGGTATTTGACTTGTACATTTCCATAATTCTATGTTAGTGATTTTGTCCTGCTCTTTCCATCCTTTATTCTGCGTAAGCATCCATTAATGAAGGTCTGTATCTTCATGATTGTCAATACAAGAAAGGAATTAAAATTACTGAAGAGTACGTAAATATCATGTGCTGATAAAAATCTGTATGTACCCTTCAGTCATATTTTTTTTTTTTTTTTTTTTTGGTAATTACATGGGATTTCAAAAAAACGAAACATTTATTTAAAAAAAAACATTAAAACAATAGCTTGCAATGATTTTCCGTCCTTGATTGTTATTTGTTCATGAATAGAATCATATGTGAACAGCGAATGAAGTATAAAAGTGAAGAAATGTTTTTCCTACTCCAAGTGACATATATTCAGCATTTATTTTAAAATGAAACCACTTGATATAATGAAATTAGCAATACAGTTAGACGGCGAGAAGTACAACGCGGCAACTGGGGCTCTGGAAACAGTGAGGAGAATAGTGCCACTATCATCTGCCACATATATCGTAAGATGTCACTAACGAGGTTGGGGGCAAAGGTCATCGCCAGTGCCTCAGATTTCGTGCATCTGTTGTCAAACAAGACAGGAACTAGGCTTTCGGTCAATGAAGGAGATAAATTCTGAGAGAGAGAGAGAGAGAGAGAGAGAGAGAGAGAGAAGTATACTAAGCTGTGCTTTATCTAGAGAATGTAAGTGAGAAAGAGACGTTTAACCGATTACTCCCTTCTCTAACGGTAGTCAAGCTACGGGGTCTGACGATAATCAAGCTATTGTATCTAACAACAATCAAGCTATTGTATCTAACAACAATCAAGCTATTGGATCTAACAACAATCAAGCTATTGGATCTAACAACAATCAAGCTATTGGATCTAACAACAATCAAGCTATTGGATCTAACAACAATCAAGCTACAGGATCTAACAACAATCAAGCTATTGGATCTAACAACAATCAAGCTATTGGATCTAACAACAATCAAGCTACAGGATCTGACAACAATCAAGCTATTGGATCTAACAACAATCAAGCTATTGGATCTAACAACAATCAAGCTACAGGATCTAACAACAATCAAGCTATTGGATCTAACAACAATCAAGCTATTGGATCTAACAACAATCAAGCTATTGGATCTAACAACAATCAAGCTATTGGATCTAACAACAATCAAGCTACAGGATCTAACAACAATCAAGCTATTGGATCTAACAACAATCAAGCTATTGGATCTGACAACAATCAAGCTATTGGATCTAACAACAATCAAGCTACAGGATCTAACAACAATCAAGCTATTGGATCTAACAACAATCAAGCTATTGGATCTGACGACAATCAAGCTACAGGATCTAACAACAATCAAGCCATTGGATCTGACAACAATGAAGCTATTGGATCTGACGACAATCAAGCTATTGGATCTGACGACAATCAAGCTATTGGATCTGACGACAATCAAGCTATTGGATCTAACAACAATCAAGCTATTGGATCTAACAACAATCAAGCTATTGGATCTAACAACAATCAAGCTATTGGATCTAACAACAATCAAGCTACAGGATCTAACAACAATCAAGCTATTGGATCTAACAACAATCAAGCTATTGGATCTGACAACAATCAAGCTATTGGATCTAACAACAATCAAGCTACAGGATCTAACAACAATCAAGCTATTGGATCTAACAACAATCAAGCTATTGGATCTGACGACAATCAAGCTACAGGATCTAACAACAATCAAGCCATTGGATCTGACAACAATGAAGCTATTGGATCTGACGACAATCAAGCTATTGGATCTGACGACAATCAAGCTATTGGATCTGACGACAATCAAGCTATTGGATCTAACAACAATCAAGCCATTGGATCTGACAACAATGAAGCTATTGGATCTGACGACAATCAAGATATTGGATCTGACAACGATCAAGCTATTGGATCTGACGACAATCAAGCTATTGGATCTGACGACAATCAAGCTATTTGATCTGAGGAAAATCAAGCTATTGGATCTGACAACAATCAAGCTATTGGATCTGACGACAATCAAGCTATTGGATCTGACAACAATCAAGCTATTGGATCTGACGACAATCAAGCTATTGGATCTAACGACAATCAAGCTATTGGATCTGACGACAATCAAGCTATTGGACCTGACGACAATCAAGCTATTGGATCTGACGACAATCAAGCTATTGGATCTGACAACAATCAAGCTATTGGATCTAACAACAATCAAGCTACAGGATCTAACAACAATCAAGCTACAGGATCTGACAACAATCAAGCTAGGGGATCTGACAACAATCAAGCTATTGGATCTGACAACAATCAAGCTACAGGATCTAACAACAATCAAGCTAGGGGATCTGAGAACAATCAAGCTATTGGATCTGACAACAATCAAGCTAGGGGATCTGACAACAATCAAGCTATTGGATCTGACAACAATCAAGCTATTGGATCTGACGACAATCAAGCTATTGGATCTAACAACAATCAAGCTACAGGATCTAACAACAATCAAGCTATTGGATCTGACGACAATCAAGCTACAGGATCTAACAACAATCAAGCTATATCTACTGACAACAATCAAGCTATATCTTCTGACAACAATCAAGTTACCTCTTCTGACGACATTCAAGCTATGGGATCTGACAACAATCAAGTTACAATCTTCTGACGACATTCAAGCTATGGGATCTGACAACAATCAAGTTACAATCTTCTGACGACATTCAAGCTATGGGATCTGACAACAATCAAGTTACAATCTTCTGACGACATTCAAGCTATGGGATCTGACAACAATCAAGTTACAATCTTCTGACGACATTCAAGCTATGGGATCTGACAACAATCAAGTTACCTCTTCTGACGACATTCAAGCTATGGGATCTGACAACAATCAAGTTACAATCTTTTGACGACAATTAAGGTTGTAACCTAAGTACATCCATACTACGGGATACAACAATAATCATACTACAAGATACAACAACAATCATGCTACGGAATACAACAACAGTCATACTACGGGATACAACAACAGTCATACTAATGGATACAACAATAATCATACTACGGGATACAACAACAGTCATACTAATGAATACAACAATAATCATACTACGGGATACAACAACAATTATACTACAGGATACAACAATCATACTACGGTATACAACAACAGTCATACTAATGGATACAACAATAATCATACTACGGTATACAACAACAGTCATACTAATGAATACAACAATAATCATACTACGGGATACAACAACAGTCATACTAATGGATACAACAATAATCATACTACGGGATACAACAACAGTTATACTACAGGATACAACAATCATACTACGGTATACAACAACAGTCATACTAATGGATACAACAATAATCATACTACGGTATACAACAACAGTCATACTAATGAATACAACAATAATCATACTACGGGATACAACAACAGTCATACTAATGGATACAACAATAGTCATACTACGGGATACAACAACAGTTATACTAATGAATACAACAATAATCATACTACGGGATACAACAACAGTCATACTAATGAATACAACAATAATCATACTACGGGATACAACAACAGTTATACTACGGGATACAACAATCATACTACGGTATACAACAACAGTCATACTAATGGATACAACAATAATCATACTACGGGATACAAAAACAGTCATACTAATGGATACAACAACGGGTTACCTTTATTCCAGATAATTCTCTCAAGAACAAGTGCTGAAACGTTAGAAAGACAAGACGATGTCACTGCCTAGAACATACTTTGTGAAATATTGCTCCAAATGTTGCAGTTTCAATTTCTGGAATCATTTAAAGAAAAAAAAAGCAGAAAAGACAATAGCTGTAGATGGAGAACATAGCTGAAAATAGAAAGAACATTATCGATGAGGACATGGGCAAAATCTTAAGGCTGTTTTATTTTTTTAATAGCTAGAAGCAAGAAGAAAAGGCTTGTTGAGGGCCGACGACATAAGAGTGTTTAATAGGTTGATGATGATGATGCTGATAATGATGCTGATGATTATGATGATGATGTTGGTAATGATGACGATAATAAGTGATAATGGTGATGATGATGATGATGATGATGATACAATACTTATTATATAAAATAATAAAATAAATATGAGGTTCATGTTAAATCGGTGTGCCACGGAAGGCATAAGTATGCACACCCTCGGCTTCCTGCTACAGAAAATTGTATTAACCAAGTATTCCAACTTTTCTCTCCTCATGATGTGCCCAAAAAATGTTGATTGTTTCTTTCTGTTTTTTTGGGAGTGCCCTTTTTGTGTTGGCCTCTTTGAGAATTTCCTCATTGGTCTTTTTAGTTGTTCGGGAAACTTTCAACATTCTTATGAGAAATCCCATTCCTGTGGCCTCTAATCGTCTTTTCATTTGTTTGTCTAATGTCCATGATTTGCTTCCATAGGTCAGAACTGGTTCTATATAGCACCGATGAACTCTCTCATTTCTTTTGACATAGTTATGTTGCATAAGATATTTTTCATTTTCTGAAATGCTATTTTGGCCTGAGCTATTCTGCTTTTTATTTCTGTGGTGCATCTCCCATCTGATATTATTATTGTGCCCAAGTATTTGAAACGTTGCACTTGTTTCAGATTTGTCTCGTTTATTTTTATGCTGCATGATGGTGATGATTGTTTCTTTGATATGACTATTACTTCTGTTTTCTTACTATTCAGACTGATACCTTTTCTGTTGTTTTCTTTTATTATTATGTCTATCATTTTTTGTAGTTCATTCTCTGTTTCTGCTATTAAGACTGTGTCATCCGCATATCGCAAATTATTTATGCTGTGACCGTTAACTTCAATTTCTTTTTTGTCTACTATTGATCTCATAATATGTTCGCTGTAAAGTGAAAACAAATCCGGCGACAGAACACAGCCTTGTCTGACCATCAATGTTTAATTTCTCCAGCATATTGATTATTTACACATGCTTTACTTTGTCATATGCTTTTGTGTAGTCAATAAAGCACATATATAGATCTTTCTTTACCTCTATAGATCTTTCTATCAATGTTCTTAAGATGTATATTGCATTAGTGGTACCCTTTCCTTCCACAAATCCACATTGTTCCTCACTTATTTCTGGTTTTATTTTGTTCCTTACAAATCTTTTGATGATTCTTATTACTATTTTCGTCATATGGCTCATGAGACTAATAGTGCGATGGTCTTCACAATCAGTGGCGCCTGACTTCTTCGGTATGGCTACAAATATAGATTTTAGTAGATCTTCAGGTATGTGTCCAGTGTTATATATGTCATTGAGTAGTTTTGTTATGACTTGTACTGTCAGCTCTCCTAATGCATTTATCTCTTCGATTGTTATATTGTCGGGACCTGGAGCTTTGCCTCTTTTCATGTGTTGAATTGCTTCCTCCACTTCACTCTGCATTATTGGTGGTCCTGTGTCTTCATTTGAATTGTTTAATTCTGGTCTTTCATCATCATAGAGTTGACTGATATATTCTGTCTATCTTTCCATTGTCTTCTCCTGTCCCATTATTACAATTCCTTCCTTTGATTTCACACATCTTGAAACTTTGACTTCTTTTCTTCCTGTTATTTCATTTAACTGATTGTGCATAAATTGTGAGCTTTTCTTTTGTTGTTTCTCCTTTTCTCCACATTTCTGCTTAAATCATTCTTCCTTTGCTTCTCTGCATATGTTTTGGATCTCTTTGTGCAATATTTTGTATGTCCGTTCTTCTTTCTTATGTTTTCGTCTTTCGTTCATTAGTTCTAATATTTCTTCTGTCATCCATTTCTTTTTGTTGATTCTTTTAGTCACTTGTATTACTTTTTTATGTTTGTTGAATCGATTGTTTCAGCATTTCCCATTGATCTTCGATGTCCTGTATTTTCTCAATAGCATTATATCTATTTTGTACTATTGTACTGTACTTATCACTCATCTGTCTATCTACTCTAAGCATATCTAGTTATAATTTTATATTTCTGGGAATCTCTGTGCCTTCCACAGTTTTATTCTTATCTTTCCAACTACTGGTGCATGGTCACTATTGCAATCTGCTTCTGACCTTGTTTTAACAGATGTTAGACCATTCCCGAATCTTCTCTGCACCAGTATAAAATAAATTTGATTGTGTAATTTTTTGTCTAGGCTTTGCCATGTCCATAGTCGCCTAGGGTGTTGTTTGAACCAGGTATTACCTATAATCATTTCATGTGTCTTTGCCCAATCTATCAATATATCTCCTCTGTCATTCGTTTCTCCAAAGCCATGTCCTCCAGTCACGTTTTGCCCTTTAGCTGTTCCTACCTTTGCATTGAAATTCCCTAATATGATAGCTATTTCTTGGGATTTACACTGTTCCATGGTCATCTCTAGTTTTTTGTGTCAATGTCTTCCTCTTCGCTATTACTTGTTGGTGCATAAGCTTGATAAGCTCTATCTTTATAACATAAAGGCTCTCTAAGAGATGTATGAAGCAATCCGAAAAAAAGCTGTAAGGAGTCCGGGTTGCTGACTCACCTTTTGTTTACCAGGAAATCCTCCAGAATTGGTTCCTGGAATGTAGGTACCCTAGAGTATTACACAACAGGCCCTTTTTGGAATCCAAGGGAAAAAGACAAAGAGGAACACCAAGGAATTCTCGGAGAAGTCAGATTGAAGCAAAGATGAAGATGATGGGGAAGACGCTGAACGATCTTAAAAGAATGACAAGAAACAAGAACGGCTTGGAAAGTGTTTGTTGAAGACCAAAGCTCCACAGGGAGCTGAAAGGTAGAAGAGAAGAAGAAGCATAAGCTTGAATTATGTTGATATCCATTGGTCTATCTACTATACATCTATTTCAATCCATCCATCCATTCATCAATCTATCCATCCACCCACCCCCACCTTTCTGTCTATCCGTCTGTATGTGTGTCTGTCTATCTGCATGTCTGTCGATCTGTCTGTCTGTCTGTCTGTCTACCTGCATGTCTGTCGATCTATTTATATGTATGTATGAATGTATATTGTCTGTATTTGCATATATATATATATGTGTGTGTGTGTGTGTGTGTGTGTGTGTGTGTGTGTGTGTGTGTGTGTGTGTGTGTGTGTGTGTGTGTGTGTGTGTGTATGTCCACATGTATGTCTATATTGGTGTATGCATTCATGCGTGCAAGTCTAAAATATGTATTGTACATCACACACCTTTCTTCTCCTTCGTTCTTCAAGTTCAATTGGTTGGAAGTTATAAAGCCGGTCACAGAAACAACTGGCTATTACTGTAGCAACGGAGCCTCCTTAATTCATGGATGAACACAATGAGTATATTACATAGCTCCTCGGGGAACATTTAGGACGATTGTCAGCAGCGCAGCAAAATCTGGACAGTTTTTCGTGGGCGTTACGTGAGTGAACTATGAAACAATATAGAAGTCATTAAATAAGTAAAATATAGAACAATGGGATAGATAATTAATCAAGTGAAAACCTGAACGATAAATAAATTATTGGACACTGCATGTGAAATATTTTTTAATTTATTAATTTAATGAAATATAGAGTGGTTATTGCAGTGGTTATTAAGTAAAATATGGAACAATGAAAGTGCAATAATTTGAATGAAATTTTGAAAATTAAAATATCTATATAACATTGTTAAATATAGAACAGTACAGATGCCACTAATTAAGTGACATATAGATTTACTAAATGTAAAAATAGTTAAGTGAAATATAGACTAATAAAGAAAGAAAGAATTAATGAAACATAGAACACGGTAGCATTCTTCTAGTAAATTATGAAATAAAAATTTAGCATTATTTTCGTTTAATATAGAACACAAAGCTAAAATTACTGAAGTGATTAAAACATTAAATAGATCATTATCAATTAATTTATTTTTTATATATTTTTTTTAATTATTTCACAAACAAGGTGTCAGAATATGCGCTTAGAGCATACACTGTAAGAATGTTTTATCTTATACTTGTTCAGCCTGGTAAAACTTGCACAGAAACATGCTCCTAAAAATAGTTCATTCACTTTCTCTGTAACAAACACACTCACACAAACCAACACGCAAACTCACACACAATAAAATGTTTGAGCGCTGCGTGCTTAATGTGTGTATATATTGTATGACCAAATTGTTAGTACATAAGATGTATGGGAAAATGCACGGGCTATTTTTTGTATAACAGAATTAGCAACCTAAACATAATACTGGAGAGTAGTGATTTGATCATACAGTATCCTAAAGTAGTTCTATTAGTAAATAGTGATTTAATCACACATCAACACTAAGTAACTCTATTGATGGGTAGTGGTTTCATCTTACAGAGTTACTAAGTAGATCTTATATTGGTGAGTAGTGATTTGGTCTTGCAGTATCACTAAGTAGTTCTTATATAGGTGAGTAGTGATTTGGTCTAGCAGTATCACTAAGTAGTTCTTATATTGGTGAGCAGTGATTGTCTAACAGTACCACTATATATTTTTATTGTCGGGTAGTGATTTGTCTAACAGTACCACTAGATAGATTTATTGTCGAGTAGTGATTTGTCTAACAGTACCACTAGATAGTTGTATTGTCGTGTAGTGATTTGTCTAACAGTACCGCTATATAGTTTTATTGTCGGGTAGTGATTTGTCTAACAGCACCACTATATAGTTTTATTGTCGGGTAGTGATTTGTCTAACAGCACCACTATATAGTTTTATTGTCGGGTAGTGATTTGTCTAACAGTACCACTTATATAGTTTTATTGTCGAATAGTGATTTGTCTAACAGCAGCACTATATAGTTTTATTGTCGAGTAGTGATTTGTCTAACAGCACCACTATATAGTTTTATTGTCGAGTAGTGATTTGTCTAACAGCACCACTATATAGTGTTATTGTCGGGTAGTGATTTGTCTAACAGCACCACTATATAGTTTTATTGTCGGGTAGTGATTTGTCTAACAGTACCACTATATAGTTTTATTGTCGAGTAGTGATTTGTCTAACAGCAGCACTATATAGTTTTATTGTCGGGTAGTGATTTGTCTAACAGCACCACTATATAGTTTTATTCTCGGGTAGTGATTTATCTAACAGTACCACTATTTAATTTTACTGTCGGGTTGTGATTTGTCCAACAGTACCACTATATAGTTTCATTGTCGGGTAGTGATTTGTCTAACAGTACCACTATATAGTTTCATTGTCGGGTAGTGATTTGTCTAATAGAACAACAGACAAGAAAATCACTGGAGTCTGTAGAAATGTGGTTTACCCGAAGAATGTTGAGAATACCATGTCCTGCTAAGAGTAGTAATGAAAATGTTCTGAAAGAGGTCAAAGCAAAAAGAGAGCTAATTTCCAATATTAGGAAGAAACAATCATCATTTTTTGGCCATGTAATGAGAAAAGAACAACTGGAATATATTGTAACAACTGGAAAAATTGAGGGACGAAAATATAGAGGGAAGCAAAGAGAAAAAATAACAGACAGCTTAACTAACTAAATAGTGTTACTGTTAGACAAATCACTGACCAACAATAGTTAAATTAGTGATACTGTATGATTTTCAAAAACAGAAATGATAAATAGAGATCGAAAGTTGTGGAGAGATATGATCACCTAAACCAGAATGCATGGTACTTAACGATGATGATGAAGTAGTTCTGTTGATGAATACTCATATTATCTTACAGTACCACTAGGTAGTTCTATTGATGAATACTGATTTGATCTTACAGTACCACCTGGTAGTTCTATTGATGGATACTCATATTATCTTACAGTACCACTAGGTAGTTCTATTGATGAATACTGATTTGATCTTACAGTACCACTAGGTAGTTCTGTGGATGAATACTGATTTTATCTTACAGTACAACTATGTAGTTCTATTGGTGAGTAGTGTTTTTTTTATCTTACAGTACCACCGAGTACCTCTATTGATGAGCAGCTATTTCACCTTACACTACCATTAAGTTCTATTGATGAACAGTTGTTAATTCTTACAGTATCATTAACTGCTAGTTAGTTCTATTGATATAAATGAAATGAATCCAGGCATCATTATTGATAACTTTTATAACCATAAACTTATTTGTTCGTTCGTTTAATACATTCTGGGAGTAAGTATAGATAGATCCATGATTATTTAATAGTACTACTATGGACAAGAGATTGGGTTCGCTCCTGATTGACGGCTTCTGTGTTCACCCAGCCTTAAATTAGTACCTGATTTTTCTGCGAAAGAAAATGGGTAATAATGTAATAATCATCAAGTACCATGCCTGCTGGCGTAGGTGATCATGTCTCTCTATAATTGTTGACATCAGCAGTTTGTTATCATTTCTGTTGTTGACCTTCTGCCAAGGCATTCTCTTAAGTTGTCTGGTATCTTTTCTCTTTGCTTCCATCTATCTCTTCGTTAACTTTCCCAGTTGTCACAATATATTCCAGCTGTTCCCTTCTCATTACATGGCCAAAAAATGATGATTGTTTCTTCTTAATTTTGAAAATTAGCACTCTCTTTGCTTTGACCTCTTTCACGACGTTTTCATTACTCTTCTTTGCTGTTGATGATACCATCTCAACATTCTTCTGTAAAACAACATCTCTACACCCTCCAGTGATTTTCTTGTCTGTTGTCCTATTGTCTATGATTCACTTCCATATGTTAAGACTGGCTCTTTATAAAAAAAAAGTAAAGTACATAATACCAATCACATTATCTAAAAATTAATGTACCAAAGGTCTTTTTTTAAAATGTGGACCTCGAGCCAACAAGTGGATGACAGGGTTCTTTTTGCTTGCTTGTCTCTTTTTTCCTTCCTTCCTTTTTTTCTCTTTTTATCTCTTATTACTTTCTAGAGGGAGCCGCGATTGCTCAGTGTTTATTGAACTGTACTACAAAGGACCAGAGGTAGGGTTCGATCCCAACCGACGGCTTCCGGGTTCACCCAGCCTTTAATAGGTACCGGATTTTTTTCTGGGAAAGTAAAACGGCACGGGCGTAATACCGACCACATTACCCCAAAAATCATGTGCCGAGGGTCTGTCAAATTTATGGTCACTAATACCACATTCCCTACACGACACTTGGCGTGACGGAGGCTCTTTACTTTTTTTTTTACTTACTTTCTAGAAGCTTGCCGATAACTGAAATATTGGATGATTTTAGACATTTCTGTCCGTACATATTAGATTGACTTATCGGGTTCTTTGTCCTTATTATTTATCAGACTTACCTTTTGTGAAGATGTCTTTAATGTTTAAACTGTGTAACGTCTTTCATCACTTACCGACTACTTTAACTGACTTCTCTCCTGTTTCTTCCCTCCTGCTTCTTTCTGAAAATAAAACTATTTTCTTTATGTTTTGTGTTTTTTTTTAATCAATTTATGTGTTTATTGTTTTTCAAATCCAACTTGAGCAAATTTTGTCTTTTTATTTAAATGCATTTTAAAATAATAAAACTTTCTATTTAAAAATTCCAACTTTACAAATCGTGTATTTTCAATGATGTGAATTGAATTACGTCAGTTAGAATTATGGCGGCTTCAGTAATTAGACAAAATAATCTCATTATATTCTGTCTTCGTTCTTATGTTGTGTTTGCATTCTTCCCATCTGAAAACATTGTAACATAATTTGTTACATATTTTTAGGGATTCTAATTTCCCGCGCAGGCAGATAGTTGGGATCAAAATAAAACCAATGGCACGCGTTGAAAGGGTTCTAGAGAAAGTTCCGGTCGAAAATAATGTGGGTCTGAATCTCATGTCGATATTGAGTACTGTTTTTAACTTGGATTGGAATTAGTCGGCCACTTAACAGCTGTTCACTGAAAATTGAGAAAAAAGGGGAAATTCAGCGGGAGCAACCACCGTTGAGCTGCGTCTTGTCTGTGGGGGAGTATTGAAATTATTGTCAGGAATTGCTAGCTATTTGCTGGGAGTATTACTTGGGATTTCATTTCACAGCATTTGAGAGTTACAGCAATAAATAAAACACGAGAAAATCGTTTCGTCTACAATGCTAGCAGACGCGTAGGATCTGGTAACTCTCAATTCCGAATACATATTGGCTTCAATCAAATTTGTAATTGACATTCCCACCCTCCCTCTTTCTGTCAAGAACGATTTCTGTCCAGTGTAATTTTTTTATTATTTCATGTTCATGCTATTCCACTTCTGTATTCTTATGTTGATGCATTATGTTCTTTTTATTTTTATTTTTTATGCTCAGACATTGTGATTTTTTTTCTTTCCTGTCTATGTAATACGATCTCCCGATCGCTTCGGGATTGATTTCTTCTGTTGAAAATGTTTATGTCTAATTGTCGGTTTGAGATTTATTTCTTTTTACTCACAAAGCCTCAAAGCAGTCATTGCTACCTTCTACACAAGACCATCGGGTAAAGGCACACAAATGCGGATCTGCTGTAAAGCTGATGATAAGTATAATAAGAAAAATAAAGGAAAATGTGGTAGTTACAGCTTTACGTAGTTGAGAGAAAATACAAAGTCAAAACGACGTTCCGGCTCAGTCGGCTTTCAGCTGGAGCTGATATTTCATGATCAAGTAACTGTGTAGTTTAGTTTATTCACTTAATATATTTATGTGTGCGTATTGTTCATTATCCCAGCTGAAGGCCTACTGAGCCGCAACGTTGTTTTGGTTTTGTGTTATCCCTCACTGCATAAATTATAACCATACCACATTTTCCTTTTTTTTTTATTTTGTTTCATCCTTTATAAGATTAAGACGTGCCCCTGTCTTTTCTTGTTTTATCCCATGAGCAGCTGACGTCACGACGGTGTGTTCGTTTGAAAAGGAAGTGCGTGACAGAAGAAGAGGAGGAATAATGATGGACAGGATAATTACATTCACAAGATTGATAAATTACAGTCCGGGGCACGTACCGAACATTCCCCCTCCCTGACCCCGATCTCGAGGTCAGAAAGTCTAGGCAACTTTTATCAATTTTGGTTCGTTCATTATCAGCTTGAATCCAAGGCCAGCATTATGTCAGTGCTTATGATTACTGCTATTTATCTCGACAACAATGACGTGTTAATTTATCAATCAAGGAGTGACAGTTTTCTGCTCTGCCAAATGCAAAAAATGAATGTAGCTACAGCATAAAACATATATTACAGATTAAATAATAAGAGTAGATAAATTTAAAGGCAGCTCCTAAAAATCATCAGAAAGAAACAATCAACATTTTTCGGGGACATCATGAGAAGAGGAAAGTTGGAATACTTGGTTACAACTGGCAAAATAAAAGGAAAGAGAGATCGCGGACGACAAAGAGAGAAAATACTAGATGGCTTAGTGTCATGGCATGGAAAGCAGTCAACAACAGAGCTGATACTATGCACTGTAGATAGAAGATTGTGGAAGGACATGATCGCCTACGCCAACCGGTATGTCACATGATGATGAGATAAATTTAGCGTTTGCGATTTAGCAATTTTATTGCAGAGAGCTTTAGTGATGACGTTGTAACGAGCTGATTTGGTGGATCAAGGGTTAATTCTAAATTGAGCAGTCGATCTGAGTGTTTAGTTAAAAAAATTGTGAGTACCTAGTTCGGTGACTTTAGGAAAACATTAACAATGAGAAAGAGCACTCATGCCGCTACCCATCGCAAAAATCTGAGGTCTAGAATAATGAAGCTTTATACGTCATCCCCAACACTGTAAATATAAGTATTTTGAAACACCAATCTACATTCATTTTGAAACACCATTCTACATTCATTTGAAACACCATTCTACATTCATTTTGAAACACCATTCTACATTCATTTTGAAACACCATTCTACATTCATTTTGAAACACCATTCTACATTCATTTTGAAACACCATTCTACATTCATTTTGAAACACCATTCTACATTCATTTTGAAACACCATTCTACATTCATTTTGAAACACCATTCTACATTCATTTTGAAACACCGTTCTACATTCATTTTGAAACACCATTCTACATTCATTTTGAAACACCGTTCTACATTCATTTTGAAACACCATTCTACATTCATTTTGAAACACCATTCTACATTCATTTTGAAACACCATTCTACATTCATTTTGAAACACCATTCTACATTCATTTTGAAACACCGTTCTACATTCATTTTGAAACACCATTCTACATTCATTTTGAAACACCATTCTACATTCATTTTGAAACACCGTTCTACATTCATTTTGAAACACCATTCTACATTCATTTTGAAACACCGTTCTACATTCATTTGAAACACCATTCTACATTCATTTTGAAACACCATTCTACATTCATTTTGAAACACCATTCTACATTCATTTTGAAACACCATTCTACATTCATTTTGAAACACCATTCTACATTCATTTTGAAACACCATTCTACATTCATTTTGAAACACCATTCTACATTCATTTTGAAACACCATTCTACATTCATTTTGAAACACCATTCTACATTCATTTTGAAACACCATTCTACATTCATTTTGAAACACCATTCTACATTCATTTTGAAACACCATTCTACATTCATTTTGAAACACCATTCTACATTCATTTTGAAACACCATTCTACATTCATTTTGAAACACCGTTCTACATTCATTTTGAAACACCGTTCTACATTCATTTTGAAACACCGTTCTACATTCATTTTGAAACACCGTTCTACATTCATTTTGAAACACCGTTCTACATTCATTTTGAAACACCATTCTACATTCATTTTGAAACACCGTTCTACATTCATTTAATATTTAACTTGATACTCTTGATGCGTTTTATACTCTAGGTGCTCTTTATCTCGCCTCGTATCTTTAATTTGTATTTGACTGATAATTCTATCTCTTAGATATATAGGCTCTCGTACTTTATTTCTCGTATTTCATATAAGCCATCTTATTCTTTCTTTAACGCATTCTTGATAAGCGACAAACGCTTGAGGTCTTACATAGCATGACAAATGTATTATTATGTACCATTTTTACAACCTGTGGTCATACGCCGTTATATTACCACTTAATAAATTAAATGGACGATATATCAATTGTAGGTTAAAATCAATAACTTAATGCTGCAATACAGCTCTTCTCTTGATGCTGCTGTTTTACTCTTCTCTTAATGCTGCTATTCTACTCTTCTCTTAATGCTGCTATTCTGCTTTTCTGTTAATTCTGCTCTTCTGCTAATGTTGCTATTTTGCTCTTCTGTTGATTCTGTTATTCTGTTAATTCTGCTATTCTGTCCTTTTGTTAATTCTGCTATTCTTCTCTTCTGTTAATCCTGCTGTTCTGCTCTTTTGTTAATTATGCTATTCTGCACTTCTGCTAATTCTCCTATTCTGCTCTTCTGTTAATTCTGCTAATGCTGCTGTTCTGCTCTTCTGTTAATGCTGCTGTTCTGTTAATGCTGTTAATCTGCTCTTCTGTTAATGTTGTTGTTCTACTCTTCTGTTAATGCTGCTATTCTGCTTTATCTCTAATTGCCTCTCTTCTTGTCTTGTTTGTCTCTCCTCGAATGTCTTTTTATATTAGCCACTCTTTCTTTTTACCGCCTACATGTCTAATATTTTTTTTAATGCTTTTTTTTTACGTCCACATCTTCTTATGGGCACATCTAACTGACCTCGCCCCAGTGTCTGTCCGCCCACACTGTCTGATCTGATAACCATGGCCTATTTTGCTGTGAACTATTAAGTGCTATTTCTCTTTCACTTCTAAACTACGGCATTTATGTTACTATACATTATTTTATTTGTTTACCTTTGCATTTAATTACTTTGCTTCAAACAGATTTCTGTCACAACAGTCAGAACATTACCATGTAATACAGACTTCGTCAATCCGCATCTATGCTTAACAGCATATGTTTAGAGTAATCGAAGAATACTAGCAATCACTGCTGAAGTGAAGCACGACATAACGAAAACTACTACACACAGAGTGTGAGGCACTGTCGAATATAGTCATAGTTCACCTACAAAAGTTTCGTTTTTAAAATAATATGGAATATTTCATGTCTCATTATGCTTCAACCTTGTTTGTTATAATTTTGTTGATGCAGCCCACAGCCATCGCTTTCTAAAATAAAGTCGGCGCTGTCATATCACCTGGGATAAAAAGAGACCAGCGACTCATAGCTGACAGCTTGCGTCAGGATCAATGAAATACAGTTGATCAAGAGACACCATGAAGAAATATTGTTTATAAATGCAGCGACTCACAGCTGACTGCTTGCGTCAGGATCAATGAACTACAGTTGATCAAGAGACACTGTGAAGAAATGTTGTTTATAAATGCATTCTATTGTGAATCGAAGTCATCTCCTCCGCTCGTATGCCTTCACTTCTTTTCGTTTCTTTTTTCTGTGTGTATGTTGCTGTGATGCATTTGCTTATATACAACCACTCCCTGTTACCTGTAGCATCAAAGAAGAGTGTGGGAAGCAAGGAAGCCTAAAGGAAGTTTGTAGCATCGCGATTGAAGAGAAACAAACTTATCTAGAAACATGATTGTGGTGCATATGTAACGACTCTAGAAAAGACAGAAAGTGAACCGCAGCCTACAACCAGTAGTGTTAGAAGACAGAATAGAGAAATATAGAGAAAAAAAACACCAGAAGTACAGTTGTTTGGTGTGCTTTATGGAAGGAGCCTCCAAAGTGTGTGTTTATAGTATTTCCTTCTTTAATTTATATATATATATATATATATATATATATATATATATATATATATATATACGAATATATATATATATATATATATATATATATATATATATATATATATATATATATATATATATATATATATATATATTATTGTATACGAGATTGATTATTACTTTTCTATTCAGCACAGCTTTGTTGTTGGATGTGCTCTCTCATATTGTTTCTGTGGGACATCTGTCACATTTTCGATCCATATTCTCCAAACTCGTCTTTGTTTCGTTCATTTTGAGATGTCATGCCCACACATCTGTTTCCTTCAATTCCATTCACCTATTGTGCTATAATCAAGCCTTTATATGTTTATCACTATATTCCTCATTCCTTGTTATATATATTTCTGCAGTGTCTATAATCCAAATCACATACATGATGTCACTGTAAGCGCATCACGTGTGCTGAGAGCAATTATTAACTTACAGCTGACTGCTGGCTTTAGTATATCTATCTATCTATCTATCTATCTATCTATCTATCTATCTATCTATCTATCTATCTATCTATCTATCTATCTATCTATCTATCTATCTATCTATCTATCTATCTATCTATCTATCTATCTATCTATCTATCTATCTATCTATCTGTCTGTCTGTCTGTCTGTCTGTCTGTCTGTCTGCTTGCCTGTCTGTATGTCTGTCTGTCTGCCTGTCTGTCTGTCTGTCCGTCTGTCTGTCTTTCTATCTGTCCGTCCGTTCCTCCCTTCATTTCGTCCGTCTGTCTGTCTGTCTATCTGTCTATCTATCTGTGCGTCTGTCTGTCTCTTATATATGTACGCGCGCGCGTGTGTGTGTGTGTGTGTGTGTGTGCGCGCGCACCCGACGATGTTTGCTATCAAATGTCAGACCGTCCACCGGACCCGCATTGTTTTCCGTCACAAGTCCCTGTTTTGGGCGAACCTCTCAACCTGTGTCTTCAGTGAACACGTGCGACATTTCTATCGGACCATCTGTTAAATGAGATCCTATTATTCTCATATTCAAAACCATAGTATAACGCAATATTTATGTTAACTCTTTGTTATTATAAATATTAAATAGCTATCTAATGTTAATATTTATTGTTCATTGAATCATCAATCTAAATTAGTTTTATATTAGGGAGGAGGTAGAAATACATATAAACTGCTGGATAAAACATGAAAAAGTAAACATAAAGTTGTATGTCACAGTTTAACTAAAAGAAAGACATAACGGTATGTATACAAACACGTGTGGCTACCGGGGCCATGACCATGGTGAGGGGAGAAAAGAATATAGCCGCTGTCACCTGCTACATCTGTGTGGCTACCTGGGGCATGACCATGGTGAGGGGAGAAAAGAATATAGCCACTGTCACCTGCTACATCTGTGTGGCTACCTGGAGCATGACCAAGGTGAGTGGAGAAAAGAATATAGCCACTGTCACCTGCTACATCTGTGTGGCTACCTGGGGCATGACTAAGGTGAGGGGAGAAAAGAATATAGCCGCTGTCACCTGTTACATATGTGTGGCTACCGGAGCCATGACCATGGTGAGGGGAGAAAAGAATATAACCGCTGTCACCTGCTACATCTGTGTGGCTACCTGGGGCATGACCAAGGTGAGTGGAGAAAAGAATATAGCCACTGTCACCTGCTACATCTGTTTGGCTACCTGGGGCATGACCAAGGTGAGTGGAGAAAAGAATATAGCCACTGTCACCTGCTACATCTGTGTGGCTACCTGGGGCATGACCAAGGTGAGTGGAGAAAAGAATATAGCCACTGTCACCTGCTACATCTGTTTGGCTACCTGGGGCATGACCAAGGTGAGGGAGAAAAGAATATAGCCACTGTCATCTGCAACATCTGTTTGGCTACCTGGGGCATGACCAAGGTGAGGGGAGAAAAGAATATAGCCACTGTCACCTGCTACATCTGTGTGGCTACCTGGGGCATGACTAAGGTGAGGGGAGAAAAGAATATAGCCGCTGTCACCTGCTACATCTGTGTGGCTACCGGAGCAATGAACAAGGTGAGTGGAGAAAAGAATATAGCCACTGTCACCTGCTACATCTGTGTGGCTACCTGGGGCATGACTAAGGTGAGGGGAGAAAAGAATATAGCCGCTGTCACCTGTTACATATGTGTGGCTACCGGAGCCATGACCATGGTGAGGGGAGAAAAGAATATAGCCGCTGTCACCTGCTACATCTGTGTGGCTACCTGGGGCATGACCAAGGTGAGTGGAGAAAAGAATATAGCCACTGTCACCTGCTACATCTGTTTGGCTACCTGGGGCATGACCAAGGTGAGTGGAGAAAAGAATATAGCCACTGTCACCTGCTACATCTGTGTGGCTACCTGGGGCATGACCAAGGTGAGTGGAGAAAAGAATATAGCCACTGTCACCTGCTACATCTGTGTGGCTACCTGGGGCATGACCAAGGTGAGGGGAGAAAAGAATATAGCCACTGTCATCTGCAACATCTGTTTGGCTACCTGGGGCATGACCAAGGTGAGTGGAGAAAAGAATATAGCCACTGTCACCTGCTACATCTGTTTGGCTACCTGGGGCATGACTAAGGTGAGGGAGAAAAGAATATAGCCGCTGTCACCTGCTACATCTGTTTGGCTACCTGGGGCATGACCAAGGTGAGTGGAGAAAGAATATAGCCACTGTCACCTGCTACATCTGTTTGGCTACCTGGGGCATGACCAAGGTGAGGGGAGATAAGAATATAGCCACTGTTTCCTGCTACATCTGTTTGGCTACCTGGGGCATGACCAAGGTGAGGGGAGATAAGAATATAGCCACTGTCACCTGCTACATCTGTGTGGCTACCTGGGGCATGACCAAGTGAGGGGAGAAAAGAAACCGATGTCACCTGCTACGTAAGTCAAAATAGTCGACTAAGGAAGCTTTGGGAACATGGTCTTCGCCGGTGCTAAGGAGTTCGAGCATTGAGCTGAAGCCAAATTCAAATGTGGCAGGCGTTCTTCCATAGCCATCAATAGAGGTAAGACCAGCGGACACAGAGAGAGAGAAGTGCAAGAACACGTCTACAATCGCAATGTCCTCAGTTATACTAGCTATAGGCGGCAATCTACACACAACCACCCCCAGTAGCAAAGCTGGTCACAAAATTTGAGTTTTTCATTTCTGCCATCTGGTTTTTATGCAATCCATTTTTGACAATAGAAACAAGAAAAAGAGTTCTTAAATGTTATGTAGAGCCAGTCTTAACATATGGATGCGAATCATGGACAATGGGACAACGGACAAGAACATCACTACTAGAGTCTGTAGAAATGTGATTTTACAGACGAATGTGAGAATACCATGGACAGCTAAGAAGAGTAATAAAAAATGTTTTGAAAGAGGCCAAAGCAAAAAGAGAGCTAATTTCCAATATTGGGAAGAAACAATCATCATTTTTTTGCCGTGTAATGAGAAGAGAACAGCTGGAATATATTGTAACAACTGTGAAAATTGAGGGACGAAGAGATAGAGGGCAGCAAAGATAAAAGATACTATAACAGCTTAAGAGAATGACTTGGCAGAAGGTCAGCAACATAAATGATAAATAACTGTCCGGATCGCAAGTTGTGGAGAGACATGATCACCTACGCCAGCAGGCTTGGTATTTGATGATGATGATGATGATGATGATGATGATGATGATGATGATGATGATGATGATAATGATGAGGATGATGATGATCTGGTCTTACAATTATAGAAGTCTGTGACGTGACTCATCCCAAGGAATAGGCTGAGGGAATCAGAGCACAGAGGGATAGTCCGTGTGCAATAATGATGATCTTTCGACTAGCCCAAACGTTTATTTTTTTCATCTTTTTATATTAACCATTTTCGCTTTAAATACCAGTCTTCAAGTCTTCTAATGTATTGTTTCCTTTCAATATTATTTTTCATAAAAGAGGGGGAGGGGAGATATGGATCGCGCGGGTTATATTTTTAAAAAATAAAACAAAAAACAGCACACCGAGACAGAAACTATGAAGGTAATTAAGTTTATGTGGGTCGCTTAACGTACCGTTAACAGTATTCATCAAACATTTGGACGACCTAGCAATCTTCTCATCACATTGAAGAGACATCAAATGAGGGGTTGTACTGCCACTGGTCTTGTTCGCGGGGGCTGGCTAAATCAATATTGCAGAGGACTGTGAGTAGAATGAGAAGAAAAAAATTGAGGAGGAGGAACAAGAATAAGATGAGCTGGAAGAATAAGTAAAAGAAAGACATTGATGATGATGATGATGAGGAGGAGGAGGAGGAGGAGGAACAAGAAGAAGAAGTAGAAGAAGAAGACTACTTTAGGCAAATGAATGTGTGTGCCAGGGGCTCTAACAGTCATCGCCAAAGGCTAGAAACATACACAGACAGAGAGACAGAGAGAGACAGATGGAAAATTGAGAAATAGAGTTTGAAAGATAATCAGCTAAAAAATATATAGGTATTGAAGTCTGTTCACTCTATAGTACAGATAAGTTTGTTTGACTTCGTTTTTGCAATCAGAAAGCCGTGTCAAATGTATTTCACAGGGACGAACTATAGATCGCTGTTGGGTTCCTCATGACACATGAAACATCTCAAATGTTATAGTCTAGACTGTAAATGGTAAATATTCAGAACTTAGTCCTCTAAAATATGTAACATGGTAGAGTGGAAAGTTGTACATGGAAGAGTGGAAAGTTGTACATGGTGGAGTGAAAAGTTGTCATCATCATCATCGAGTGCCGTCTCCACAACGAAGGTTGGCTACCGTGGAACGCCATTCTGCTCTGAATCTTGCTTTGATGCTGCAGGTTGTCATAGGTTGATTTGTCCGTCTTCGTCCGTCTTTTGATGTTATCGTCCATGTTAGCCTTGGTCTGCCTCTGCCTCTTTTGCCTTGTATTTTCCCCTCCAGGATTACTTTTAGTAGGCTGTTCTGTCTTTTACATGGCCCAAAAATAGCATTTGCCTTGTTTGAATTGTGCTTAGTAATTCTGTTTTCATTTTTAGTTTTTTTAAGACTTCATCGTTTGTTTTCTTTTCCTTCCATCCAATTCTACCTATTCTATCCTTGTTCTAATTCCATATTGATTTTATTCTGAATCCTTCCTTTTATAACTTTTAGCAAGATTTTTATAGCATGGCTCATTAGGCTTATTGTTCTAAAGTCGCTGCATTCAACTGCACCATTCTTTTTAGGCAATGTAATGAAAGTTGATGTTTTTAGTTCATTTGGTATGTATCCTGTATGGTATATGTCGTTGCATATGTCTGTAATCACTTCAATGCCAAAATCTTCTAGTGCCTGTACCATCTCTATCTGTATGCTGTCAGGTCCTGCTGCTTTTCCCTTTTTCATTGTTTTTATAGCTTTTTCCACCTCAGATTTTAAGATTTTATAGCCTGATGTACATTTTATAACTGGTTTCTTGTCCCTTTGATCATGAAATAGTTATGTTATATATTCCTGCCATCTATCTATAATATCTTTATTGTCTGTTATCATTTTTCCTTTTTTGTCTGCAACGCATCCACTTTATGTGGCTTTTTTATTTTTAATTAGTCATTCTCTTTATTTATGTGTGCATTCCTCTTAAGTCTTGTTGCTTTCCATAATTTCTATTTCTATACATTTTTGGCTGACCCAGTTTTCTTATGCCTTTTTGCACATTTTGCGTATTTCATTATCTATTTTATTGTATTGGGCAGTATTCTTCGCATGTCTCCTTTCTTCCATTTTTTCTAAGATGGTGTTAGTTATCATTTTTGGTTTTTGTTCTTTTCTTTTTTTGGCAAGGTGTCACAGATTTCTTGTATGCTTTTCTTTATGTATTGCCATTTGGTTGTTACTTTTTCATCAGGGTTTTCTCTTCTGTATTATTCAATTCCTTCTTCTAGCAGCTTCTGGTATGTGTTCTTTACTTGTATTGTATAGGTATCTTTAATATCTTTTTGATTTAAAGCTTTTATATCTAGTGGATTTTGTTGATGAATTAGACTTTTATTTCTTTTTCTTTAGTTTGATTTTCATTTTAATCATTACAGGATTGTGATCTGAATTAATATCTGCTTCTGGTAGGTTTGGCTTTTTTTATGCTGTTACGGACCTTTCTTTTATCATTATGTAATCTATTTGATTCCTTTTCTTATCTCCAGGGCTTTTTCATGTGTATAGTTTCCTTTTCTCTTGCTCAAAGTAGGTGTTACATATTATCAGCCTGTTTTCTTCACAGAATTGTATTAATCTTTCTTCTTTGTCATTTCTTTTTCCTAAACCATGATTTCCTATCATGGTCTTATATCTACCTTTTCCTACTTTAGCATTCATGTCACCCATTACAATCAAGATGTCTGAAGATTTCACTTGCTTCATAACTTTATTTAGGTCTTCATAGTATGCCTCTATTTGTTCATCTGTGTAGTCTTGAGTAGGTGCATATGTCTGCATTATTGCTATGTCGAATGGTTTTGCTTTCAACTTGAGTAGTATAATCCTATCACTGTATGTCCAGTGGGTACTTATATATTTTGTAGCTCTCTTTTTATCAGTATTCCTACCACATTTTGATGTTCTGTTGTGTTCCTGAGTATATAAATGTATATTTTTCGTCTTCTATGTACCCACATTCTTTCCATCTTGCCTCTGATATGCCTAAAATATCTATATTTATTCGTTCTGCTTCTTGAATCAGATTTTCCAATTTCCCTTCTCAACGTTTAGTTGTTGAAAGTTGTACATGGTAGCTTTCAACAGAGTTAGGGCACGTTCTTTACTTCGTTTCCTATTTTCTTTTAATCTCGTACCACGGCATCAATTTATTACAACTCGCTTTACCTGAAGCTCTGTTCCCAAGTTCAATTATGGAAATGTACCAGTCAAATACCATTGGATAAAGAGATACAGCGAAGACGATGGCGCTGGATAGGACACACACTACGAAAGCCAACTGAGAGTATTACACAACAGGCCTTTTTTGGAATCCTCAGTGGAAAAGACAAAGAGGAAGACCAAGAAATTCTTGGAGAAGACAGATAGAAGCAAAGATGAAGATGATGGGGAAGACATGGAATGATCTTAAAAAAATGGCAAAAAACAGAATGACTTGGAAAATGTTTGTTGAAGACCTATGCTCCACTGGGAGCTAAAAAAGGTAGACCTGATGTGCCAATGTTCACGTAATGTATACCAGTGGATTTACGTATGTAATATATATAAGAATGTATGTGTGAACGTAATTGTGCAAATGTGTCTTTACACGCATGTAGTTAGTGAATGCAGATCGAATTTACTAATAAAAGTGTGTGTGTGTGTGTGTGTGTGTGTTGTGTGTGTGTGTGTGTGTGTGTGTGTGTGTGTGTGTTGTGTGTGTGTGTGTGTGTGTGTGTGTGTGTGTGCGTGCGTGTGTCTGTGTATGTTGATATTGATATATCTAGCAAGTGCTTTAAATATATTTTTAAAAGTAAATAAATAGCCCCGTCACGCCAAATGTCGTATGAAATATGGTGTTAGTGACCATAATTTTTACAGACCTTCGGCACATGATTTTTGGGGTAATGTGGTCGACATTACGCACGTGCCGCTTTACTTTCCCAGAAAAAAATCCGGTACCCATTAAAGGCTGGGAGAATCTAGAAGCCGTCGATCAGGATCGAACCTGACCTCTTGTCCTTTGTAGTCCAGTTTACTAACCACTGAGCTATCGCGGCTCCCTCTAAATATATTACCTCTACAATTTTCCGGACAACATAATGTTTGAGCTCTCAGATTTGACAGTACTTAGCGCACTGGCAACACAACAGCAAATCATCCACTTCAGTCAGAACACAATAACAGCTTTTCAATTTGGTCATGCAAGGTTTTTTTTTGCGCAACGACTAGCGATTGAATGAACGTTGCGGAACGTCTGTAACGCAGTGACTAGCGGCTGAATAAACGTTTCGGAACGTCTGTAGCGCGGTGGCTAGCGGTAGAGTGAACGTTGATTGAATCCCTGACGTATGTGCCAAGTGAGTGGGCGTATCTGTCACAATTATTGAAGGCGGTAACAACAATGTCGATGGAAAAAATCTCAGGATTACCATATATGTGCTTGGAGTAATTAACAGCAGCCAAAGTAGAACCGATAACCACGTGGGAAAATACCAGAATATAAGAATGGGTGTAAGAAAGGGAAGAGTCATGTTTGTTGTTTGTTTACACTAGCTTTATATCTCTAGCAAAGTCCCGAGGCGCTGAATTGTGCGTGATTATCACGTTTTCCCGATTTATTTGCTTGCTGCTTGAAAGTGTTCACCTGATAACTAAAGGAGTAGACCTCTTCGTCACCCGTCCTTAACAGGACGTTAATATCTTGGTTTTGTGTTGTGGTTTTCAGTAGAACTATGATATCTGCGCCTGTCGGACCTAGATATTCGTCTTCGGTATGGTTTTTTAAGCACCAAGTCGATCCCGAATCTCTTAACCAGACTAGACTGGCTAATCTGTTAATAGAGACACCACGAAGAGACGGAGTAGGGTCTAGATAGTTTTGGTTCACTAATCCTGGCGCAATTTATCAGCTATAAGTCGATGACAACTTCAGCTCTGTTGCTTTCACGCGCCTTTGCCTCCACTAAGTTGGAAATACCAAAATATAAAACTGAGGCTTACGACAGGGATACATCATGTTTATTATTTGCGTACGCCAGCTTGACATTCCTTTCGACGTCCTCAAATTTGCTTGAATATAATTTTTCCCATTTTTTTACACCTGCAGCTATCCCTGGCCGTGAAGACAGATTTTCTCCGACTTCAGAGGTACTAACATTCTTTCCATCGTCGAGAGTTTTGACATTTTTTGTGTAGATTTTTTTTCCAATCACTTCTGCCCGGGCATCTGCGATTTTTGGTTTTCTTTTCTTGACTTGGTGGATAAAACTGCTTCTCTTAAGTCGTCCCAATGCAAGATTTTGGAATCGGTCCTTCATTGGATGTCTCGGCATGCAAGCACATTTTTCTTCCTGTATCAGCACCTTTGTGTCTCTCCGTTCTCTCAGTGCTGGTATCCTCCACAATTTTTCCATCTCCAATAATGGTGTTGATTTCAGTGTTTCTGTGATGACCCTAAGTGCCAGGTTTTGTACTTTGTCCAGTTCTTGCAGTGTGGTGTTTGATACTGAAAACAATGCAGATGATCCATATTCTAAATGTGGGCTTATACTCTGTTGGTAAACTTTACTGAGTATTTTCCCACTCGCACCCCATGTGGTTCCACACATTTTTCTTAGAATAGCCATTTCCTCCTTGCTTTTTGGGTTGCCTTATTTATCTGCTGTTTCCAAGATAGTTTGTTATCAAATGTAACGCCGAGAAACGTAGCTTGTATGTCTTCTTTCACAGGCTCATTGTTTATGTAGATGGTTCCTGCTTTTTGTTTTGGGGAGAGAGTGAAAAGTGTAGTACAGCATTTGTCTGTATTGATACTGATACACCATATATTTGTCCATGAATTCAATGCATTCATAGCTCATTGTAGCAATTTGGGCCACTGTTGCATACTCCCCTGTGCACCACATTACCCATCATCTGCATACATTGCCCCTTTGATGCCATGTGGTAGTTCAGTAACTAGGTCATTGATGTAGATAAGAAAAAAGTGTTGGAGATAGTACCCCTCCCTGTGGAACGCCCTGGCGCAATAAGACCTTTTTACTCTTAAGACCATCCAGTTGCACTCTGGCTCTCCTGTTATGCAGGTATGCTTTGACCCATTGTACATCCTGCCTTTTACTACATAATTTCTCAGTTTCTTCAAAGCCTTTCCTTCCATACCTTATCAAATGCTTTCTTTGGGTCTATCCATGCTGCTATTGGTCGTTTCAAATCTAAATGTTCACGATTAACATGAAATATCTCCTCTTTCCCTGCACTTACAAACTTGATTTTTTGCATCTGGCCTTGTTTTTCCAAGGTCCCACCGATTTCACAAAATTTAATGATGTAGGAAGTATGCTTCATCATCAAGCAGCACTTTCCTTTGATCTCAGTGAATTTACGGATCTTTTTGCTCCTGGAGAAAATAATTTACCGTACATTAATGGAAATCAGCTTCTCGACATAGGCGTCTCTACACAACTTGAAAGTTGGAGGCGTTTATCAACTGTTTACTTTCTATTGTTTACTTTCTTTAAAATACTATGTGAATGTCAATGTTATAGCCTTTACAGACGGTCTAAAACAAATCAGCGTATAAACAGTTCCATTAATGAAAACTATTTAAACAATATACAACAAAGAATACATTTTAAAAAATTAATTATCCGTTGCGAGCGATAACGAGCATGACATATCAAGCAAAGTTATTGTTTATGGGTACGCATGTGACTAAAGAGTCTGATGTAAGCACGGGATCCTCTTCACTGTAAAGAGCTACATTGTTCGTTTTATGTCTTTCCATGTGACTTTCATTATTTTACGTAAACAAGACATATGCAAGTGATTTAGTTTCTTTGCATGCCTGCAGTACACATATCAAGAATCTTTACATTTTCAAAACGTTATCAACTTTAGCTAAAGATTGATCATGCGGACATATAAAAACGTCCATTATTATTTCATTTATTCTGAATCAGAGGAGTCTAACATATTGATTACTAATCTGGGCTGAACGAACGATAGTCCATCTTTTTTCCAATAGTCATTTTCTTCTTTTAAGACATGATCTTCACATTTGCACCAAAAATCTTTGTCAATCTGTGATAGAGCAGCATATGTCAGTCCTTTTATATCGCATAGTTTAAAACTTGTATTCTCAGCTGCCACCTGCCCTTTAATTTTTGCCCAAACGAGTTCAATGGGGTTTAATTGTGGATGATAAGGGGGCAGTCTCAAGCACGTATGACCATGCTGTTGAATGATTTTGTCTATTTGGAATACTTTGGTCTTTTGCGATTTCTTAACAAGTGACAGTAATTCAGGTTTCAAAAATCCCTCGTTAAATGGAATTCCTTCCTTTCTTAGCCAAATCTTTATAACATCTGTTGTACTGGTAGATGTAGGAATTTTGTCTTCTTCTGCCACAGCGTTGTGGTACGACGCGTTGTCCATTACCAGACAGGATGGTCTGTCTAGAATTGGAAGAAGAGTATTTTCAATCCACTCTCTAAATATATGGCCATTCATCTCGGTGTGATAGTCCCTGTTGTCAGTATAATTAGAGGTGAATATAAGTTCTGCATTTTTCACCAACCCTTCTTTTCGGCTGCCTGCATGTGCCATTATAATACGCTGTCCTTTTCCAGTGGGTACACATCTTTTAATACTTCCATCTGATAACTGCCATTCCTTGGCACTTGTGTGGTGAGAATTTATCCAAGATTCATCTAGAAATACAATATCATAACCTTGGTTACGCATTTCCCGTACTTCACGTAAATATTTACTCCTCATAGAAACTAAGTGCGGCTTCTCGCAGATGACATTTCTACCACTATCGTACTTTCTAAACGTAAACCGATGCTTCTAACAGTTCTCCATAATGTTGTTTTCGACACAACAATGTCATTTTCTGCTCTCAGTCGAATTTTCAGCTTTCTTAAAGTCACAGTTTCTTTGAATCGAACATTTTACAAATTGCTCTTCTAATCACTTCCTTGTCAAAACTATCTACTACTTTCTTTCTTCCTAGCGTCCTAGTCTTGATTGAACTGGACACTCCGTTAGCTTTAAGCACTTGTTTGAAAAAGCGTTTGCTTATACCCAATGCGTGAATAGTTCTCTTTTCTGGCTTTGAGATGCTTCGATACAGTTTTCCACGCTTAGCTTCTATGCAAAAATATTTATACACCTTTATTGCCACTGATTGCAATGTAAGGAACTTTACTTTTATACCCATTGACTAACAGATCACAAATTTAACTAAATTACCCAATAATTAGGATACGCCGTTGCACATAAATCACAACAAAACGACAGGAAATGGGATGCACCGGATATAAAATTATAACTATGACGCGTTTTATGTGTTTTTTAGTGCTTAAAACAGGGAAATTGGCGCGCATTACGTTCAAGATGACAAGTCCGTGGGTGCTCACTCATATGAAGCGGTAATTCCTCCAAATATATGGTTTGACCAAAATGCCTTAAATTTGTATACTTCAAATAAAGAATATTTAAAACTATACGTTTGTTGGTGAGGAAATGAATGTACTTCTTGGGACCAAAAAATCACAAGACCATATGCAAAATTTCAGCATTATCAATCATTGGTTGCAGAGATATGGAATTTTAAACACCTTCAAAATATTTTGAAACGACCTATAGTACCAGTTTCTTTTCTTGAAACGCATTCTCAATTTCCTGGGAAAGATAGGTTGCCTGATCTTCGGTAGAGTAACACTGTCTAAAGCCTGTCTGTTGTGGGACAAGGAGATTTTCACTTTCCAGGTACCACTGCAGTCTGAGATTGATTATACGTTCCATTGTTTTACACAAACAGCTTGTAAGGCTGATTGATCTATAGCTGGATGTCGTGGAACCATCTTTTCCTAACTTTAGTAATGGTGTCATAATTGCTTCTCTCCATGCCTGTAGCACTCTACCCGTGATCCAGCAAATGGTGTAGATCTGCAGTAGTTTTGCTTTAGCTGCAGTTCCCAAGTTCTTAATCATTTCATTGGACACTCCATCACTGCCCGGTGACTTTTTCATTTTTAATTTGGATATTGCCAGCTCTAGCTCTCTAATGGGTATTTCCATGACTTCATGTGCGGTTTCTTCTTGTCTTGTATTTTGTTGTTTTAAACGGATCTCTTGTCGTTTTTCTAGGCTAATTTCAATATCATTGTCAATTGCAAAGGAGTCTGCAAAGTCATTTGCTGCATGCTTACCTATTAGGATGTCTCCATCCTTCTTCAGTGTAATTTTGGTGTTCCTTTCTGTACCCTCATCATTCAGCTGTTTTACAAGCTTCCACACTTTTCTTGTGTCTCGTTCAAGATTCAAGGACTCTGTTTCCTCTTTCCAGCTTCTCCGTCTGGCTTGTAGTTTAGCCCATTGAAATGTGGCGTTAGCGTGTTGATAGTTATTGTGGTGTTTCTGGCAAAGGGTTATTTCTGCTTGCTTTCGAGATATTTCCATGTCATTGTTCACTATGCCATTCTAGTTCACTACTACAGTATGGTTTGTAGTGTTTCCGTGCCCCTATAGGTATTGTGTCACTGGCAGCTTGTATTATTAGTCTACTGAATTCATCAACTATTTTGTTGATGTCTCTGTCTGTAGGGCGAGTGCCATATCGATTTGCGGTTGTTGACATACTTCTCATTGGCGTGAGTGCGTGGCATCCTGATTGTTGTAGCGCGTCTTTTGGTTTGTTGCCTCCGACTTCAGCACTTAAACTTGCTAGAACAGACTGTGGTCTTGCTCGGGTGTAGGAAGGCCTGGCCAGTCTTGGTTTTCAGTTTCTGGTGACTGTTAAGCCCCATCCCACGACAAGGAGCTGGCCTTGATGAGGATTCCCAAGTAACCTACATTGAGATCAGTGATCCACTAAAGACAAGAAAAAAACTTGTTTGCTCCATTTGGGATTCGAACTGGGTGTTTTTTTAACTTAAGGCTGGCACACTACATTAATGCTATGTCGACAACAAATTTTCTGAATGCGTCCTACCTCTTATAGTTGTACAAGGAAAACATCATTAAACAAAACACATGCTTAGAATAACAATAGGAAACCTAAAGTTAACAGCTTAAAAAAAAATAGTGAAATACCCGTCACGCCAAATGGCGATAAGGAAATAAGAAGCTAGTGACCATATTTTTTTATAGACCTTCGGCACATGATCTGTGGTGTAATGTTGTCGGTATTACGCCCGTTCTGCTTTACCCTCCCAGGAAAAAAAAATCGGTACCCATTTTAGGCTGGGTGAACCCGGTGCTGTCGATCAGGATTGAACCCGACCCCTTGTCCTTTGTAGTCTAGTTCACTAACCACAGAGCTATGGCGGCTCTACTTTAACAGCTTGAGATATACAAATGATCTTTCATTCCTTCTTTCTCATTCCGTAACACTGATGGTCGTTCTGGCACTACTGGCACACTTCATTAATCTCCTCCACTGATCTCTTCAGTAATTCTTGGAAAATCTGACAAATCAGAGGCTTATTCATTCATTCTTTGATTTGTCTTCCCACATATTTTCTATCCAATTTAGGTGATACAGTACTCTTTCCCAAGAGCGAATAAGAACTTCAGTCATTATTCGAAACAATTCTTAATAAAGTGAGAAAAAGGGACTCAGTTCAAATGAAAAGAAAACATAAATAATAGTGGTCTTAAAATAAAATATGTCGTTTAAGTGTATATTCAAATTGTGAAAAGCTGAGACTAGTAGATTGTTTTAAATAAATGCCTGGAAACAAACAGCCACATGGAAGATGTCTTATGTAGATAAAAGTAGAATCGCACTGACCAAGATTATTTGTTTTTATTAAATGAAAAATGGGTTATGCAAAAAGTCATTGACATTGAAATTTAGGTAAATATTATGTTACCGTGTTATATCGAATATTTGCTCCTCTATGAACGCAAATCATGGGCAGTAAACAAAGAGATACAACGCCGTGTACAATAAGTTGAAGTGTTTTGTTTTGTTCTCTTTTTGAGGATTCTAGAGTTCTGTGAACGGTCAAGAAAACCAGTAAAGAGGTGCCAAAAGAGTCAGATGAAAAGAGACAAATTCTAACACAAATTAGAAAATGAAAGTGTACATTTATAAGGCAGACTTGGATAGACAAAACAGAGAGCCTTAATCTAGACAAAAATGGTCATAAACTAAACTTGCGAAAGCTCTGAGCGACGAAAACAACTGCCGACCTCCAATATCATTGACACACAATCAGAGGGCGGCAAATCTACTGATAGAGACTTACAAAAACATTAGTAGAATAAACATTCCAATAGACAAACAGAAAGCTGCAAGACGGGAAAACCAAGATGCAAAACACATACCTTTAGCACAAGAAGAGCATCAGACGACCATCTTTACCCCGACTAAATTAGATGTTGCCCTCAAAGGATTGAAGCTCAAAATTTCCCCTGGTAAAGATGGAATCTCCAACGAAATGCTCTTAACTCTGATACAGAATGGCAAGAGTCAGCTTCTAAGGATAATAAATGCTAGCTGGAAGAGAGGTCATGTGCCGGCAATCTGGAAAGAAGCTATTATGGTGCCTATCCTCAAGCGTGGAAAGTGCCCACTAGACCCAAGCAGCTATAGACCAATTAGCCTACTGAGCTGCCTGAGTAAACTCATGGAAAGGCTGGCTAACAGAAGACTTATGTGGCATTTGGAGACAAAACAACAAATCATACCACAGCAACGTGGCTTCCATCAGCACGGATCCTCTGAAGACCTGATCACCTACATCGCACAGGAAATAGAGGATGCTCTACAAAAAAGAAACACACACTGGCAATGTGGGTCGACATGGAGAAGGCTTTTGATAGGGTATGGCGACAGAGGGTTTAAAAAACAAGCTTTTTAGACTTGGCATCCAGGGTCATTTATTCAATTGGGTCCCTCAATACCTTCAGGAAAGAATGGCCAGAGTACAAGTTCAAGGTCAACTAAGTAAGAAGGTCACTATCGAACAAGGTGTCCCACAAGGCGGAGTCTTGTCCCCAACACTATTTTTAATTTTCATAAATAACATCGTAATGGACATTCTACCCAGAATACACTCAGCAATATACGCAGATGATCTGGCGTTATGGGCTCGCGAGGAAAGTATGTCGGTGGCTGGACCCAGGATGCAAGATGCCCTAGGTGAACTTGAAAAATGGACGAACACCTGGTTCTTACCAATCAACGAAAAAAAAACAACTATGTATACAATTTTCAGCCTATCAAGAAACACACTCTCTGCAAACTTGAAGATAAAAGACCATACACTCCCTATTGACTAAAACCCAACATATCTTGGCGTCACCATGAATCGCAGAATGACTTGGAAAAATCAGATAGACAGAGCAAGGGAAAAAGCCAGAAAACGAACAAATATTATGTAGAAATTGGCAGGAACGGACGGAGGGGGGGGGAGACAACAATATTTTGAAAAGACTATACGTAGGAAGAGTCAGACAATTTCTAGAGTATGGAGTCACAGCCTGGGCTATGGCTTCCAAATCACACCTTAGCAAAATTAACAGAACACAGAACCAAGCTGCCCGTATCATCACTGGTGCTATGAAATCTACACCTATCAAGACTCTAGAAACAGTAACAGGTTTAAAACCCTTAGATGACAGACGGGTCATTAAAGTATTGCAACAAGTGGAGAAATATAGAAGGCTCCTTAGCCACCTTATGCACCAAAGAATAACTGGTTCCGGAATTGTACGACTAAAGAGGAGCAATTTCGCTGCAATTTCCAATGAACTAACTACTGGAGACCCAGTACTTTCTCAAACAATATCGAAACCCTTGGGCCCATCTGGAACCAGTTATTCTTCATGGAAAGCATAAAATACCAGAACTTAAGGAAAATATAACAGGAATCATGAAAAAAGGCATCCAATCAGACACAGAAATAAAACATGTAGCAGAAAAACACATACACGATACCTATCCACAGGACTCTTGGCCCCACATATACACAGATGGCTCTGCAACAAATGCCACCAGAAATGCAGGAGGAGGTGTGTTCTTGACGCTGAATAACCAGGACGAGATCACCAAGTCAATAGCTACTGGGAAATTCTCAAACAACTTTAAAGCAGAAACTGAGGCCCTCAGAGATGCTGCAACACTGGCTACGCAACACAAAATAACATGCACAAAAAATTGATGATTCTGACTGATGCACTGTCAGTACTAACAGCTCTATAAAACCCCATGAACAATGATTCCAGAGAGTGGCCATTCAGTGGATACCATCACACTGTAATATACACGGGAACGAACGCGCAGACAAATTAGCTAAAGGGGAAGGGAGATTACCGCAAGAGAACCATCCGTTCAGTTATGATGAAGCAAATCTATCTTCAAGGGTCAGTTCCATAAAAAATGGAAACAAGAACACCCAAAGCATAACGAGAGTGACGGATACCACCAAATATCAAGGAGGGATCAAGTCATCATACTTCGCCTTCGCATTGGCCACAATAGAATGAAAAATCACATGTTCACCAAATTCAAAATAGGTACAACCAGCCTATGCCACTGTACACTGGACAATATGACTGCAAAACATGTTCTACAGGATTGTCCCCAGTACACAGACCTGAGAAGAGCAATGTGGTCCACGCCCACCTCCCTGGAAGAAAAACTATATGGGGCAATCGATTCGCTTAAACAGACAGCTGACTTCATGAGAGAGTCTGCAATCCTACTCTGATTGAGTCTTGATCGCAGAGAGAGAGAGAGAGAGAGAGAGAGAGAGAGATAAGACATTTGTGGAATAATAGGCGGGATATGGTATCTAATAGCAGCAGGAAAACAGAAGGTCAAAGGGATAGAGATGGACAAAGTGGAAAGATGATGGACGGTTTGAAGGTGTGATAGATGGAATGATCAATGGTGGCACAGCTGCACAGAACACAAGATCGAGGGTTACAGAAAAAATTGATGTTCAACGTCTCTCGGCCTGTGCCATCTATAACAGCCCGGAAGTAGTGCCCATAGGCTTCGTCACCTTCAGTCGATATGACCTTGAACTTCCCTATTGCATTATATGTTGCTAGATATATTTTACATTTAGTTGTAACATTTTAGCACCTGATCTCATTGGATTTCGAACTTTCGCAAACACATTAAGTAGTGATATCAATTCATGTCATAGATCCAGTTATCTATCTATCTATCTATCTATCTATCTATCTATCTATCTATCTATCTATCTATCTATCTATCTATCTATCTATCTATCTATCTATCTATCTATCTATCTATCTATCTATCTATCTATCTATCTATCTATCTATCTATCTATCTATCTATCTATCTATCTATCTATCTATTTATCTGTCTCTCTCTCTCTCTCTCTCTCTATATATATATATATATATATATATATATATATATGACATATCACATGACACATGTGTGCATGTGGATCACATGCTTCAAGGTGTTGATAAATCTTAACATTTATCGATCGATTCAAGTTCGGCTGAGAATTGAATTAAAATGCAAGATCAATACGTCGGGGAGAGAAACTAAGAAAAAAAACTCGAGACGCGATAGAGGGTAATTATATTGACGTAAATGCGAGCAATTGTCCTTAGTTATAGCACGTGTCTCTGCGACTACTGCAACGGATGTATTGTTAAACGTATTTAAACGGCATGCGGTGTATCGACACCGAGACGAAATCGTTTTTTGCTCCTAATCTTTCACGAAATTGCAGTCCAACTGGTACACGCCTCAGGGACATACTAATGAAGAAGAGGTTGGAGAAGGGTTTGGGTGTTCTCTTCCGATAGTGAGGGCAGGTAAAGTGCCTCTTTGGTGAATAGAAAAGATACCAGAAAACACAATAGTGTCAAATTAAAGGCAGACCTTTCGTAGTAATTATTCTTAGAATGCCTCTGGTGTGGCTGTAAATAGAAAATAACATGGGGGAAGTATATCCCAGAATCGTTATAATAATACACAGGGCGCCTCCATAATTTTATGTGTCTCATTACACCCAGTTATGCTCCATAACACTCTACCACCTTCGTTAAAGTTGTTCAAATTGCAGATGTGAAGACACTTGCTTGTTTTTTCTCGGTAATTCTCTGCAAGTATTGCTCATGCATTTAAAGGATCGATCACATTGCACTAAAGCACACAAAAAAAGAACCCTGCCACACCCCGTGATGTACAGGATGTTGATGCCAACTTTTTTTTTGTTGTTGTTGTTGAACATCATCTCACGTTTTTTTTCTTCTCTGTGTACAGCTGTAAACACTAAGGGACACAGATAATAATACAATGAATACGTAAAGATAGTTTTTTATTAAGAGGGAAACTTCCGAGGTGATAGATCAGCAAAACATCTCGAAGAAAGGAAGAATGTTTATAAGTTACAAAAAAAAAAAAAGTAAAGTACCCCTGTCACGCCAAGTGGCGTATAGGGAATATGGTGTTAGTGACCATAAATTTTACAAACCTTCGGCACATGATTTTTGGGGTAATGTGCGGTATTACGCCCGTGCCGCTTCATTTTCCCAGAAAAAAATCCGGTACCCATTTAAGGCTGGGTGAACCCGGAAGCCGTCGGTTGAGATCGAACCCTACCCCTTGTCCTTTGTAGTCCATTTCAGTAACCACTGAGCTATCGCGGCTCCCATGTTTATAACACTCGGAAAAAATTACAAATAATCAACAACAGAAAAATGAAGAACAATATATGGTACGAAGCTGGCACTGTGCCAAGGAGTACGGGTTCGAGCCTGCTTCGAACCATATATTATTCTTTTTTTTTCTGTTGTTGATTATTTGTCATTTTTTCCGAGTGTTATAAACATACGTCTTTTCTTTGAAATGTTTTGCTGATCTATCACCTCAGAAGTCTCCCTCTTTAATAATATTCATTTATTATTATTTGTTTTGTTTTTTTTCTGTTGTTTATTTCTCTTTTTTTTTCAAATGATATAGACATACCTCTTCCTCTGAAATGATTCGCTGCAAACATTACACCTGTATCGTCTCTAGCAAGGACCGATAGCTTTTAATGCTGGATGTATCTGTGGGCTGTCGAAAACAACTTCTTGTCCTCAGAAGACGAGTTCACTCACTAACCACTGTTCTACCGTTGCGCACTCTAACCACAAGGCCCCACAGTGAATTAGTCAGTGAGTTGGAACAACATATATTTATAATGTTGATAACAGTGTGTATATTGTTATTTTGTTAATTTCCGTATACTTCGACTACGCGCTATCTTTCTTCTCCCTCTTGTCTATGTACTCTTTCACAACGTTTCGGTATCTCCACATATGATGAAACTGTTGATAATATTGTTGAAGAAATTAATATTTTCCAAGACACTCCTCAGATGTCATTATCACTGTAACACCACAGCGTCTACTCTGATGCTTCAGTAAACATTGCTGCTAATCGAACATCTTTTGAAAGCAAGACAGCAGTTTATGAGTAGAAACGAACATCCTTGTATGACGACTTCCTGGTATGATTATTTCGGAAGTTAAACTTCAAAACAGCATCATCCTGAACGCCGGCCTCACGTGTATCTCATCAGCCATCCCGACTACACTTTTATTGAACGATAACAAAATTATCCTTATCATCATCGAAGAAAGAACGGCAACAATTGCTGGAGAGTCCCCGCGGTAGATCACCTTTACAAATACCCCAAGACCGACCAGCAGATAAGGCAGTCAGTATCCTTCACGGTAATGCATTTTTTTAAAATGGAGTTTATCTACTTCTCTTTAACAGGCCCTTATGAGAAATTGAACAATTTGTTAAAACATCATAATAATGTCCCAACATGTTACAATGGCCAACGTTTAGTTAAAATAACATTCTCGGCTTGAAGCATCGACATTACTATATAAAGAGATAAAATCAGACTACTGGTTTCAAAATGATATAAAATTAGTATTCGTACGAGTAAGCTAGATAACAATATAGTAGTAAAATAGTAGTAAAGTACCCCTGTCACGCCAAGTGGCGTATAGGGAAATATGGTGTTAATGACCCTATATTTTACAAACCTTCAGTACATGATTTTTGGGGTAATGTGGTCGGTATTACGCCCGTGCTGCTTTACTTTCCCAGAAAAAAAATCCGGTACCCATTTAAGGCTGGGTGAACCCGGAAGCCGTCGGTTGGGATCGAACCCTACCCCTTGCCCTTTGTAGTCCAGTTCAGTAACCACTGAGCTATCG